>CM059196.1:60404316-61004316 GCA_030323885.1 Branchipolynoe longqiensis
CTCCCCTCCCAATTCCCCTCTACACTGGTCCCTTCCTAACCCCCCATCCCGTACTAACCCCCCCCCCCTCCCCATACCTCTCCCTTCCCTCCAAACTCCCCTCCCAATTCCCCTCTACACTGGTCCCTTCCTAACCCCCCATCCCGTACTAACCCCCCCCATACCTTCCCTTCCCGTCCTAACTCCTCCCCAATTCCCTCCTAACTCTTCATCTTACTAATTCCCCCCCTCTTTATACTCTCCCTTCCGTCCTAACTCCCTCCCAATTCCCCTTACACTGTGTCCCTTCCTAACCCCCCATCCCGTACTAACCCCCCCCCCCCCATACCTCTCCCTCCCGTCCTAACTCCCCTCCCAATTCCCCTCTACACTCTTCCCCCACTAACTCCCCATCTCCTACAAACTCAATGCTCGCCTCCAAACTCCCTCACAACTCACCTCCCTCCACTCCCCATTCCCTCTTTTCAATCCTCTCCTCCCCCGTCCCCACCCATAACTCCCCGTAACTCCAAGTCCCCCTCCTGCACCCCCCCCCCCCCCTCAACTCTTCCTGTTCGCCTGTCACTGGGGAGTAAGAATCATATCTGCCTTTCCCTGCTTATGTCCGGGTGTGTGTTTTAACAGCACCGATAAAGTGATAACACCATTTGACTAAAACTCATTCATCCCAAGGTGCTCCGTTAATGACAGGCGGGGGGGGGGGGGGCGCGGGTTGACTGGTTGTTGGAGTTTTACGTCCTGCAACATCTAAGGTTATATCAGGACGGGCGGGACGGCGAGGAGTAGAGAGACATTCAAAACGCACAACTCGGGGATTATCAGATCGCAGAATGACCGAGATTATGCATCAAATAATGCAATCAAAGCCCGAAAATCGGATTGATTCCTCATAAATGGGAACGGTTGACGGGTCTGTGTTACGTGGTATCATTGCAGGGCAACACTATAAATTCACGATAAAAGCTCACTGTCATGAATCGCTAACAGTTTGGATATGGTCGTGGATGGTGCTAGAATGTGAAGCCAAAAATTAATCAATCACCTCTCGACAGGTGATTCCCCCGAGACCCACCTCACACACACCCACACTCACACACCTACACTCACACACACACTCACACACACACTCACACATACTCCTAATGATGGCGCCACTGCACAAGCGAGACCACGACGGTCGGGTAGCTTTGTTCAGTATTCACAATATGTTTCATGCTTAAAGAAGATAATTAAAACCGATGTTCTTTTGCAGAAAAGAAACTTTTATGTAACCCCCCCCCCCGAGATATTGACACTGCCACTGCTCGTATCGATAGGGTGTGTGGATCTTTCAAGAGCTTTAGAAATTGTTCTGGCAACGAAAAAATAAATCATATGTGTGGGGGTGGTTTTCTTTTAAAGCTGCATAAGACGATGAAAGAATAACATTTTCAAAACCAAAATACTTCCTTAGATTCGAGGCTATATTTACAGCTTAGATAGATACTGGTGCACTTATGAAACATTTTTTGCCGGCTTGATATGTCCTGAGATGTTTCTAGGATGTAAAACCCCACCAAACAACAGAGTTCTTGCTGGGTAGAAGGAATACAGAGTCGATAATAGAACCTGTTATTGCTGTAGACGTTGGTGCCAAGTATGCTCACCAAAATTAATGTAACATATTTTCACTTCAAATATATCCAAATTAACCCTTTAAAATAAATGTTACTTCAAAGTATTAAAGTAAAATAGATTTATAACGATCAATATTAATATACTTATACTGTTATAGTTATACAAAACGAATGAGGGAAATTCTAAGCCGTCGGACTATGCAAGTTAAAGTGAATATAGAAACATAGATGATAGGGAAATTGGGTTGCACACATGGAATGATGGCAAGACAAGGACCCAGCAGAGGGAATAATGGGATTAGTTTGTTGGGGTTTTAGATCCCAATATGATTAAGGTGAGGTACGTGTACATATTATGTGGCAATGCTATTATTCTGAGAGGGAACTATTTACTGTCAGAATTTGTTAAACCTGCATAATGGAATGAAAGCATCACATTCCCGAACTCAAAACACCTTACATAGATTACAATTTATAACGATCAACTGAGTATTTCTTTGTTTGTTCCTGTTTAATATGGCAGAAACTCAAAACTATCGGATTATGCAACTTTACTACCCACATACTAGAATTGTACGAAGGTGTAAATTTAGTCCTAATACTAAATAGAAATGAATTTGTTACTGGGGTTTTACATCTCAACAACAACTAAAGATGGTTTGTTTGGGCTTTACATCTTGACAACATCTACGGTCATATCAGGATGGGTACTGCTTGTGACAGTGCTCACCCATGATGACTTTATAGTGTTGCCCTACTGGGAGATCGACCATTGGCACCAACACCCGATATCCTACCCAGTCCCATTATCCTGGAACTAAGTAAACCAGTCCTTGTCCTATCTTAGTAATAGTGAGCTGCAGGGTAAGGAACGACAAGTGTCAATTTGCGTACATCATTTGTTTGAACTAGCCGGGACCCGAACCCACGACCTCCCGCATGGGAAGCCAGGCAGCGTTCTTACCGATTCGGTAAAGCTTAAAGGTGAAATTCGAGGTCATCAGTATCTCGCTAGACACCGACTTGCGAAGTGGTGCCCTCCTGATGGCTGTATAGTGCTGCTTGCACTGAAATACCGTGCCACTGGTACCATAGTATGACATTCCACTCCGACACTTTATCGTAGCACAGAGCCAACCAGTCCTTGTCCTATTCTACTAATTAATGCCTAGCACCAGGCCAGCTAGCAGCAAATGCCAATTTCGCTCGATCCTTTGATTTGACCCAGCCGGGGAGTGAACCCATGACCTCTTGCACAGGGAGCGGATAATCTCTTTGCTAAATTCCGCCTAATGAGGAATGTCGAATGCTCCAGGCCAACCTGAGCCGATCATGATGCAGAGTATAACCCAGCCAATATGAACTTAGCCCAGCCCAGAGAATAAACCTTTTCTGTGAACGAAGTGCAGTATGATCCTCCTATTCACAGCATTAGTTTTCCCCCCTGCCGTCAAAGGGCAGGTTGGTCGTGGAAATCCGCTATTACCCCATTTTTACAAAGCATGTTGCATAGTGAGCTGATACCCACAATATTAGTTATTGCCACTGCATCACAAGGCAGGTTTGGTGGTGGACATTCTGTATAAGACCTTTTCCTCAGAGCTTGCTGTATAGTGAGATGCTACTCACAACATTAGTTCTTGACCCTGCCATCAGAAGGCAGGGGACCAGACGGGATGGCCGAATGAGTTAGAGCATCAGTCTCCCGTGTTGGTAGACAGTGGGATCGTGGGTTTGAACCCTGTTCGAGTCAAACCAATGACGTAAAAATTTATACTGGTCGCTTCCTAGCCAGGCGATCGGCATTATTAGGATAAGGCAAAGACTGGTTGGCTCAGTGTCAGGATAATGTGACTGAGTGGGATATCAGGGCATGGTGCTGACAGTCTGGTCTCCCAGTGGGGCAGCACTATAAAGGCACCATGAGTGTGCACTGTCACAAGTCGGTACCCGTCCTGATATGACCTTGGAGGTTGCTAGGATGCAAAACAACAACAAACAAACAAATCAGAAGGCAGGTTGGTGTTGGAAATCTGTCATATGACCTTTTCCACAGAGCATGCTACAGAGTGAGCTGCTACCCACATCATTTATTAGTTCTTTCCACTGACATCAGAGGGCGGGTCGGTGATGGATATCCTCCCTAAAATACTGTCCACAGAACATGTTGCATAGTAAGATAATACCCAGAACAGTAATTGTTGTCCCTTCCATCAGAAGGTGGGTTAGTGGGGGAAATTTTCCATGAGACCTTTTTCACAGAGCATACCACACAATGAGCTGTTACCCATAACATCAGTTCCCCTGCCATCAGAGGGCAGATTGGTGGTGGAATTTCACTTTTTTAATTTCGCCCTTTTCCACCGAAAATGCTTCATATTGAGTTGCTTTCCACATTAGTTCTCCTATTGCCACCAGAGGGCGGGCTCATGATGGAATTATCCGATAAGACCGTTTCTACATAGCATGCTGCACAGTGAGCTGCTACCCACAACCTTAATTCTCCTACAACCACCAGAGGGCGGGTTGGTTGTTGGAGTTTTACATCCTGGCAACATCTAAGGTCATATCAGGACGCGTACCGAGTTGTGACAGTGTGCAGTCATGGCAACTTTATAGTGCTTCCCCACTGGGAAATCAGGCCCCTGGCACCATAATCCGATATCCCACTCAGTCACATTATCCTGGCACTAAGCTAACCAGTCCTTGCCCTATCCTATTAATGCCAAGCGCCAGGCTAGGAAGGGACAAGTATCGATTTTATAAGTCATTGGTTTGACTCGACCGCAAAGGAGGCCCGCGCTCTACCGATTCGGCCACAGCGCCCCGTTGGACTGACGTCAGCCTCAGAAGGCAGCCTGGTGGTGTAAATAGTCTATTACTGATTCAGTGAGTTCGTCTCAAGCAGGTCATTTGCTGCCTACTTCCGTTATCTCAATATGAGCACGGGTTACAAAACAGGGTCAAATATTCGCGTGGCAATTTGCGGTTCATGGCGGTTTTATACTGTACCAACATAAAAAATCACCAATTTGTTTATAGCAGTGTGCACTGAGGGTGGCGTCATAGTGCTGCCCCATTCAGATACCGTGCCACCAGCACGATGATGCGATATCCCACCCAGTCACATTATCTTGATGCTGAGCTAACAAGTCCTTGCGCTATGATAGCAACGTCGAATGCCAGAGCATAGATCATGATACTGGTAGCATGGTATCCCACTGGGGCAATACTATAAAGCCACCATGAAGTTGCAGCCAAATATTAACAAGTTGATAAACGATCTCTTACGATGTTAGGGCGTAAAACTCTAATAAATCAACCAATTAACCCAGATCCGCCAGTTTCCATATGATATTCATAATTAAATCTTGCTAACACGGAAAAACTCTAATCAATCAAATAATCTATGCATAGTTCAATCTTGTTAGGAAGTAACACCCTATTCAATCAATCCAGGATACCTGTTTCGCATATGATGTAATGTTGCTATAACTTAAGACCCACATCAATCAATCAATCAATCACCAAGTATCCATCATTGTATACGATGATCCAATGTTACTAGAGCGTAAAACCCCATCAAACAACCACCCAATGGCTGTCATTTGATACAATGACCCAATATTGCTAGGACGTTAGACCCCATCCACACAGTCAATCAATGAACACGGCGCCACAGTTGAGACTGCTCTCTCAATCAACTTGACAAACCCTGACATTTCGTCTGGAGACGAGCTTGATTTGATCGGGCGGGTTGCTCTTGATTGCGCCGTTGTCGGCGCGCCGGTTGGCTGCGGTTTGAGTGGACGGGCGTAGGTCAGGGGCTAATGGCGCCGATATGTGATTTATGAGCGCGAAGCACCGGCAGGATATCGAGGATATAAAGGCGTAGCAGGGGGTTATTAGATAGAGGCTTAACCCGGGGATAGCAGACTACCGGGGAGCTCTGTAACTAACAGCTGGCTGAAGAGACACCCGGAAAATAAATGTAATCGCATGATTAGACTGTTCCACTAAGAATAGAGTCACACGAAAAATAAATGTGATGACATGATTGAACTCTGTTGCAAGTAGCTGGCCACAGAGTCACACGATAAATAAATGTGATGACTGGACTGGACTCCATGAAAAATAAATGTGATGACATGATTGGACTCCGTCACAAGTAACTGACCACTGAGTCAACTTGCGACAGTCACACACAAAATAAATGTGATGACATGATTGGAGTCATCGCAAGTAGTTGGCCACAGAGTCACATGAAAAATAAATGTGATGACATGATTGAACTTGGCCACAAGTAGCTGACCACAGAGTCACGAAAAGTAAATGTGATGACATGTTCGGACTGTTTCACTAAGAACAGTTACACGAAAAATAAATGTGATGACATGTACAGATTATGTCACTGATAGCTGTATGCAGTCACTTGTAGATAAAAGATTCACCCATACCCAGAGTAGATGTGAATGACAAATATGTTTGAATCAAAGAAGAAGCTGCTTCAAATAGGAATTATGTGGAGTTAGTAGTTCCAATGCGCAGAATTGATCTATATTTGGTGTAAAGTCGAGAAATTGGTAGAGAATGCAAAAAAGAAAATCAAGATGGCGGGCACAGAGAGTGTTTACATGATTTTATTAATTTTTCACTAAAAATAGTGGGCTATGATAAACCAGCATTTGAACTATATTTAGCACATTATATTGCAAATTCATGAAGTTATATCCATAACCCAGTCTTCCCCGACATTTGTTTTAATGAGTTGTTCAGCAGCCATCTTTCAGAAACAGTGCTGCGGGAGTATCTGAATCACATGAAAATTAAATGTGATGATAGGTTCAGGCTCTGGCATCCATAGCTGGCCACAAAGTCACATACAAATTAATGTAATGCGAGGATCCGGCTATGTCACTAATAAATGGTGACAGAGCCACACACAACATAAATATAACATGTTCGGATTCTGTCACTAATTGTAGTCACACAACAAAATGTGATGACATGTTGCGTTCTGTTATTAATAGTTGGCCACCGGGTAAATAATTGTGATGACATATTAATTCACGCTGTGTCACTTATGGCTGGATGCAGTCACTTGGAAAATGAATGTGTTGACATGTTCAGACTCTGAAGCTAATAGCTGGTCGCAGAGTTGTGCGAAAAATGAATGTGACGACAAATTCAGGCTCTGTCACTGACTGATAGCTAGCTGCAAAGTGACAGGGGAAAAAACTAATATTAAGATGTTGACAGTAAGTATGATATACAGCTGTTTCACATGATATCACAGGCCCGTAGCTAGCTGCATGGGGAGAAAGGGGTGGTCCCCCTCCGCCCCCATCCACACCACTCCCCCCAAACAAGGCATAAAACAGAGCATGTTCAGTTTAAACACTAATAAAGTAACAAATAACTGTTCATTGATATTGAAGGTATATAACACCTCTTAAATGACTGGAAATGGCTTTTCAGAAGCTCTGGAAATGGTGCCACTTAGCCTTTCCATTTCCAACTCCATTGATAACATTTGATACTTGGCCAGCTACTGGAGAAAAATCGCTATGGACAAATGTTGAATGTTATATCTTTACTTCATGGGTAGGGCATTTCTCGCCAAGCCAAGCCATAGCCGTTCTCCAAACCTAGCCCTACTGTCTGTGTTCCTTTGAATGGATGGAGGAATAATATATAAATATTATCTATTTAATAGATACATATAGAGAGAGAGAGATGAAAGCGAGAGCATCATATCATCATCACCATCATCATCAATCCCTTAACCGCGCGGGTCAAATGACTTTGCAACCAGTTTTCTCCAGTTTGTATTTGTATGTGCATGTAAAACTATGCCTTTAGATTGTAGTAGATTACATGGTTTGTTGTTCAGTGTTCTATTCTGCTGAATAGATATATTTAAACAAAAAAGCACTGACTGGTATTCCAGCTTCAATCTTAAATATCTAACATTAGAGATATTTGAAGTGCAAACGTGCAAAATTAATATCCGGTATGCACATAAAAAGTTTGACACCATAGATTCCTACAGTAAGTACCATTATTAACTTGACGCAGTAGTCCCTTATAGATTACATCGTTATATGCACCAACAATTGGTTTAACGACCGACCCCAGCATAACAAGTAGACATCGGCTATTGGGAATTTGCACAAAACAAAAGCTTAATAAGTACACCAGTATCTGGCTTATATGTGTAGAATCAAATCTTGGCAACTGTATCGGCTTCGATAATTTGATGCTCTTATCAGACTATGCCGTTGCTCTCACGCCAAGTCTATGTGGTGTGGGAGGTTAAAAATCCCTTGGGGCGGTAAAGTGTAGGCTTGGGTTTTCTATCAACAAACTGTCTAATGGTGAAAACAAGTGTATTCAGACTTATCCATGATAGGCAGTATAAATCTTCAAGAAAAAAAATGCACGAAAAGACAATGAATGTGAAAAACAAACAAATATGATATATATTTAAAGCTGCGTGTGCTTGATTTGATAGTAAACATGCGCCTGAGTGGATGTTGGAACTAGAGGCTGTCGATGTGAGATCTAGGGGAATGGGACACTGCAACGTCCCTCCCACCACCACCCGCACCCCTATACCACCACACCACCCGCCCTCACCCGCCACCACACCCCACCGACCACCCGCCCCCACACCCCCACCCCCACCACTACCCGCCACCACACCCCGCCGACCACCGGACCCGTACCCGGCTACCCGGGTGCGGGACGCCGGGTGAGAGGTGAACGCTGTGTGTTGAATAAATGAAAGGACAGATGAGATGAGGTGAAGAGCAACTGGGGAGAAGAGTGGTTCCAAGGCAGCCCGTCGGGGGGTGGGGGGCGCCACTGACGGGAAACCTAGGTGATGGGGTGGTGGCGGGCGGGGTGAGTTGCAGGAAAGTGGTATACGGCATTGTAGATCTAGATGAATAGTGTGACTTGAGTGAATAAGTGGGTGGGTGCAGGATTGAGTGTCAGAGTGAGTGGATGAGTGGATGGGTGAGTGGGCAAAAGGGTGAGTGAGTTAGTGGGTAAATGAGTGAATAACTTTAGTGAATGACTGAGGGAGTGAGTGGGTCAGTGAGGGAGTGAACACGTGACTGAATGAGTAAGTGAGTTACTGAACGAGTGAGTGACTGAATGTTGTTTGTTTGTTGTTTGTTTGTTGTTGTTTTACGTCCTAGCAACATCTAAGGTCATATCAGGACGGGGTGACTGAATGAGTAAGTGGGTGAATGAATCAATGAAAGAGTAAGTGGGTAAATGAATGAGTGAGTGAGTAAATGAGTAAGTGGGTGAATGAATGAGTGAGTAAATGAGTAAGTGGGTGAATGAATATATTAATGAATGCACGAATAAGTAAATGGGTGGATGAATGAGTGAGTGAATGATTAAGTGGGTGAGTGGAAGATTGCATGAATGTGTGAATGAATGTGTGAGTAAATGAGTAAGCAGGTGAATGAATGCATGAGTGAGTGGGTGAATGAATGAGTGAGTAGATGAGTAAGTGGGTGAATGAATGAGGGGAGAAGAGGAGAAGCAGAGGCAAGCAGGTGCAGTGTGGGGTGAAGGCGCCAGTGGTAAGTGGCTAACTCGATATTAAACATAATTGAGCTGCTCACTGCACTATTACTACATGAGGAACTGCTCACTTAGAAGGTCGCCGCCAGGTGCGCATACCAATTTCTTGGACCGGAAGTGCACCTCTCCCCTCTGTCCTTCCTTCTTTCCCTACCCTTTGTCCACCTCGCTTTCATCTTATGTCTCTTTCTCTCTTTCTCGTGTGGGTTCTCTGTCCACTCCCTCTCCCCCTCTCTTCTCTCCCTGTCTAGATCTGTTTCTCTAGACCTTTCTGTTTTCGAAGTGAATATAACAACGATGTAAGCTACATGCTGGCGCAGATCTTGTCTTTGAGGGTTACCATGACACACCAGCGCCAGGGACTTACCCGCCGTGAAGGCGTAGGCAGAGTCCATGGAAGCAGGGTGACATTTCAGTTGCCTTTCTCTGAGTATGTAACTTAAGTCTGAGCTGGAGTGAGGACTACTGGGAGCTGCAGATAATGAGACCCTGACTCATTAATCAATAATAATACATGCTACTTTACTGCATTCGAACATTAGACAACTAGAACCTATTAGCTTTTCTAATCGTTTATTGCACAGACATTTGTGGTGTTCTCTGTGGTCGAGTGGTGTTCTCTGTGGAGGAGTGGTTAGAGTGTCTGACTTTTTTCTATGTCAGACTCCTAATCTGAAGGTCGGTGGTTTGATTCCCTGTGCCCCCCACCTCTGCCAATTTGGATTTACACCGCTGTGTATAACTTACAGCGTCATCAAAGGCCAGTTGCTCTCATACCATGTCTATGTGGTGTGGGAGGTTAAAAATCCCTTGGTTCCCTTGGTACTGATGAGACTCAATCTCATTGTCCAGCATTGAAAACAAGCACCCTCGCGGGAGCTTACATGCTATGGGTGGAATAAATACTGTATCAACAACAAAACATGTTTTTTAAATGCTGCGTTAGCTTCTGTGATTGGATAGGAACCATGGTTTGCAATGTAATATCATTGACCTAAATAACATTCAGTTCTCTTTTAAATCCATTCCCCTACGTGTATTTTAGATGAGAAACACAGGGAGAAGCCCACTAGTACTGCTCAGGGTATATAGTGCTGTATTTACCTCCCCCTGTACGATTATCAGGTAGGGGCCACGACTTGGAATTCAAAACGTCTTGCTTTCTCAAGGCGTATTGAAAAGTGCTAATTGAATATTATGAAGATACTATACACAGGAGCATTGTCTTCATAGGAACTTTGAAGAGCTACTTGCAACCATTCTAATGATATATTTTGTTAGGTTCCATCCTCAATATTAAAGCAGTAGCAGACTGTGACAGCTCATCCCTATTTGTTTCTATATCTAAACTGGGTGAGTGGAAGAATGCGTGAATTCCTAGTCATGGTCCCTACCTGATTATCATAATTTGAAGATGTAGGTTTAGGTTTCGGTTGGGATATGCGTAATACAAGAGAAGCATAACAACAATTCGTTAAAACAGTGTATTGACTGAGAATGTCGGAGATATGCGTAATACAAGAGAAAAATAAAATAAGAAACTTGCGCAGCTACAATGAACAGGCAGTGAATGCCAGTGATAAACGCAATGCAAGAGCAACATAACAGAGTGGTACCCACAGTGTGAAATGGGAGGAAATGACTGTGATAAACGTAATGCAAACATAACAAAAAGTCGTTGCCACAGTGCAGAGAGGCGCTGGTAATAAGCGTAACGCATCAGAAGCATAACAAACTGTCGTAGCCACAGTGCATAGCTGGGGAATCCCCTGTTGGAGATAATCCATTACACGCCCACAACCAACACACTCCAGCGCTACATGCATGGTCTGTATATAACGATATATGTGGTGTTATAATATATATATTTATATTATATATATATATAATTATATATTATATATATAATATGTATATATATATATATATATATATATATATATATATATATATACACAATAACTCGAGGCCAGATGCGGGCGGAGGGGTTGAGAATAAAACAACTTCTAACATTTCACGATCCCTTTAATCACATTATTGAAATCCCATTCAATCCCATTCAATATCGACATTGCTAAAAGAAGACAATAGTAAATCCGTTCGGATTATTTCAGAAATATTTTGTCACTTCAAATTGAATTTCAAAGTTAGGAATGGAAGAGGAAGAATTAAATTATTTATGGAAATGTGTTTAATGACTTTGCCGATGAACCCCTATGTCAAACCCACCCCACCCGTCTTATGGCCCTGGCACACTACGACGTATCTACGTCAGCGTAGGCACAACATGAAAATAATTATATTACGTCGAAGTTATCGGCGTAATATGCAAATTGTGGACGTGAATGCCACGTAGTTGACGTGAGCGTAACATGAAAGTAACGTCGGCGTAACGTCGGCCTAGCGTAGTCGTAGCGAGAGAGGTAAAAGTGGGTGTACACGTTCCTCCCATCAGGGCCGTCGGTCTGACGTGACATAACGTGACTCTAATGTCATTCACGCTGTTTTAACGATCGCAGAAAGTCTACCTAACGTTATTGTGACGTCATCCCAACGTAACGGCTTCACGTCGAGATACGTCGAAAGTTTTGAACATGTTCAAAACCTTGATGTGCACCGACGTAACACGACGTAACATGACGTAGCTCGACGTCACTCTAACGTCATTATGACGTCATCATAACATAACCCAACGTACGACAACGTAATGACCAAATGTGCTCATGTCAGGCTTACGTTAGCTCGTTACGTCGTAGTGTGACAGGGGTATTAGTCATATAACAGCAACCACCAACACAATCCTCTACTTACCCATATATCAAAAACCACCAACACAATCCTCTACTTACCCATATATCACAAACCACCAACACAATCCTCTACTTACGCATATATACCAAACCACCAACACGATCCTCTACTTACCGATATATCACAAACCAACAGCACGATCCTCTACTTACCCATATATCACAAACCACCAACACAATCCTCTACTTACCCATATATCACAAACCACCAAAACAATCATCTACTTACCATATATCACAAACCACCAACACAATCCTCTGCTTACCCATATATCACAAAGCACCAACACAATCCTTTACTTACACATATATCACAAACCACCACCACAATCCTCGACTTACCCATATATCACAAACCACCAACACAATCCTCTACTAATACATATATCACAAACCACCACCACAATCCTCTACTTACCCATATATCACAAACCACCAACACAATTCTCTACTTACGCATATATCACAAACCACCACCACAATCGTCTACTTACCCATATATCACAAACCACCAACACGATCCTCTACTTACCCATATATCACAAACCAACAACACGATCCTCTACTTACCCATATATCACAAACCAACAACACAATCCTCTACTTACCCATATATCACAAACCACCAACACAATCCTCTACTTACCCATATATCACAAACCACCAACACGATCCTCTACTTACCCATATATCACAAACCACCAACACAATCCTCTACTTACTGATATATCACAAACCAACAACACAATCCTCTACTTACCCATATATCACAAACCACCAACACGATCCTCTACTTACCCATATATCACAAACCACCAACACGATCCTCTACTTACCCATATATCACAAACCAACAACACGATTCTCTACTTACCCATATATCACAAACCACCAACACAATCCTCTACTTACCCATATATCACAAACCACCAACACAATCCTCTACTTACCCATATATCACAAACCACCACTACAATCCTCTACTTACACATATATCACAAACCACCACCACAATCCTCTACTTACCCATATATCACAAACCAACAACACGATTCTCTACTTACCCATATATCACAAACCAACAACACAATCCTCTACTTACCATATATCACAAACCAGCAACATGATCCTCTACTTAACCATATATTACAAACCACCAACACAATGCTCTACTTACGCATATATCACAAACCACCAACAGGATCCTCTACTTAACGATATATCACAAACCAACAGCACGATCCTCTACTTACCCATATATCACAAACCACCAACACAATCCTCTACTTACCCATATATCACAAAGCACCGACACAATCCTCTACTTACACATATATCACAAACCACCACTACAATCCTCTACTTACACATATATCACAAACCACCACCACAATCCTCTACTTATGCATATATCACAAACCACCACCACAATCCTCTACTTACCCATATATCACAAACCACCAACACGATCCTCTACTTACTGATATATCACAAACCAACAACACAATCCTCTACTTACCCATATATCACAAACCACCAACACAATCCTCTACTTACCCATATATCACAACCACCAACACAATCCTCTACTTACCCATATATTACAAACCACCAACACAAACCTCTACTGACTAATTTTAATCGCAAGTAATCAATTTTCCTCATTCCACTGCACAGTGCTCTATCCTAATATTAATGATGCCAAGTTCCAGGCCAGGTAGTGGCAATGTTTATGTCATTGATTTAACTCATGGATTTGAACCATGCGGGTTCCTATCCCATGACCTGCCACACACGAAGCAGGCAGTCAACCCATTCAACCATCCTGGCTGTTTGCATTATGCACTGCTGATATGGCTGAATGAGCTGTGCACTAATTTCCTGTATGGGAGATCCTGGGTTCAAATGACTTGAAGATGTATACTTGTTATAAATAGCTCACTACCGGAATGTGGTTTTGTCTTCTATAATCTTATTCTCTATCTATTCCTTCATATCAATTAAATGTTTTGCGCTGTGTTTGCCTGTAACTTACACTATAACTGCCTAGCTATATTGCTGCCATAGCTTATAACTGATAATTCAAAGTGTAGTTGTGCTTGGCATTAGGACTGGAAGACCAGTGCTGACAACATGTTATTCAGATAAATAAAATCACTTGAACAAAACAAAAACTAAATTAAAATATAAAAATGATCTAAGTACATTCATGGAGCTTCATGAAGATTTTCATTTGCTACATTATGTGTGTTGGTTGTTGGCGCTAAGGCGCTTTGCTAATTAGTTCCCTGGGATGTGGTTCATCGCTAGCAGCCAGTGCGCATGTTTCTGGGGAGGCGGCAGTGTTTAGCGCAGTGTGTTGAATTAGCGGTAATTACCTGCTTTACAGTCCCTGACAGTGGAGCCAGCACCCGAGCCTAAAGGGCGTATTCCATATACGCGTAATGCATTATGCGTTATGCGAATGCCATCATTCCATACACGCGTTATGCTCTATGCGTTATGTGTTATGCGTTATGCAGTGAAGTATATAAAAAGTATGGTGCAAACATGTAGGTTTATGCGGTGGACCTGTTAGGAAGCAGTCTTCATGAGAAATATGAAGGATGGGATGGTGCAAACATGACTCAGTTTAGCTTGCTTCGAGGGAAGTTAGGACCATCCCAAATATGAAGACTGCTTCCTAACAGGTCCGCCGCATAAACCTACATGTTTGCACCGTCCCATTCTTCATATTTCTCATGAAGACCGGCTGTCCGTAATTATCATTCGCCTCCTCCAGCCCTATATCAATGGACAAATGCGACTGATGCTTTTCTATTCGCACAACCTTTACGCATTACGCATTACGCACCGATCGCTACATGGAGCGATCGGGATAATGGATTTCTTTCGCATTCGCATTCGCATTATGCGTGTATGGAATGTAGCTCATAGGTTTCAAGGCGTTTCGATTTTTTGTCGCATTCGCATTACACATTACGCGTATATGGAATGCGCTCTTCAGCCTAGATTAGACCATAAACAAATCACATAGACGGGATGGCCAAATGAGTTAGAGCGTCCGTCTCCCGTGTGGTAGATCGTGGGGTCGTGGGTTCGAATCCTGGTCGAGTCAAACCAATGACTTAAAAATTGATACTTGTCGCTTCCTAGCCAGGCGCTCGGCATTATTAGGATAGGGCAAGGAGCAGTGGAATGAGGAAGACCAATCGCCTGCGACTGAAATTTCCCCTGCTTAAACAACTAATGTACCAACAAAAAACAAAAAAAGTTAGCTTCAGGATATATCTCTCTTATCACCATTACGTCTGAGTTATTGTCGCATTTTATACTGCTCAGTCAAATCAAATACTCACAAACTTTATCGCTACCTACCCTGGCAACATCTAAGGTCATATCAGGCATTACTAGAATATCACATGGAGAATTCGTACCGGACGCGGTACCCGAATCGGTAAGAGCACAGACTTCTTGTGTGGAAGGTCCAAAGTTTGAATTTCAACCGAGTCAAATCAAAGGCTTTCAAAAATTATACTTGTCGCTACCTAACCTGGTGCTTGACATTACTAGGATAGGGCAAAGACTGGTCAGCTCAGTATCAGGATAATGTGACTGAGTGTGAAATTAGGTCATGGTGTCAGCAGTCTGGTCCCCAGAGGGACAGCACTATAAAGTCACCATGAGTGTGCATTGTTACTAGTCGACACCCGTTCTGGTATGACCTTAGATGTTGCCAGCATGTAAACTCCAACAACAAACACCGTAGCTAGAACCACATAATAGAAGATATATTTATAATATAAACGGATTGATATAATATATAAATACATTTAATGAAAGGGTATATTGATATTGTAGTTGTAATTGATCTTAAGCCACGTAAATTCACACTTTGAGGCTATTTTTGTTTTCATTTGGCGAAATATTAAATTTAATTTGGGCTCTATAGAGATTTGTTTTGTTAATATCAGGATGATGGGTGTGTGGTTTCATATTCATACAGTAGGATGGTATGGACAGATGTGAGTGCGCAGGATATGGGGAGGAGTTGATTGGTACAGGTAGCATATGAGGGCTTAGTCAATAACGAGTCTTAAATTATATTCATGCTTGAAATTCCTGACCCAGAAAGAGGCTGGCCCCACAAACAGGGGGCTGCAGTAGTGTACCCTATTCAATTCTCCTATTATTCAGAGCATGCGCAGTGAGCCAATACTCACCACATTAATCCCGTATCAAGTATCAGGCATTTTCCACAGAGCCTCCTGTATCCTGGGGCTGTATCCACAGCAGTAATTCTTCCACTGCTGCTAAAGTGCAGGTTTCTCGTGGAAATCATCTATTCAATTCAACTACATCCAATTGTGGAATAAACTAGTCATGGGTTCACCCCCTCCCCGATAGGTAATCATATTTTATTATTTACCCTCGTCTCCTCTTCTTCCGGCTCCTCTCCTTCCCATGCCTCATTTTATTAGGCCAATGCACTTTAAATTTAACTGAGGGTTTGTTGTGTTTTGTATTAATGAAAGCATCCCTCTCAAATGGGTCTTCTAGAGGAAAATAAGGAGAACTCTCGATGTCCTTACTATAAGATAGCAAAATATCTACACTGGACTTCAATGCGTGGGTGATTAAGTGGGTGGGTGGCTGGGTATTGGTTGTTGGGGTTATACGTCCTGGCAACATCTAAGGTAATATCAGGATGGGTACCGACTTGTGACAGTACGCACTCATGGCGACTTTATAGTGCTGCACCACTGGGATACCAGGCCGCCAGTACCATAACCTGATATCCCACTCAGTCACATTATCCTGACACTGAGCCAACCAGTGTGGCTGGGGGTTGGAGGGAGGGGTAGGTGAGTGGCTATATGAGTGGGCGGGTGGGTAAGTGGAAGTGTGTTCCACTTGGCCCAAATATGTAGAGCGCTCTTGGTCATGTTAGCCGACGTTTAAGCCCTCGGCCTGGTAAACTAATCCTTTAATGGATGGATGGGAGGTTTTCCGGTGAAGGCCATCACCTTAGCCATCTCCCAAAGCAAACCAACTACAAATCCCCAGCAACAAATAGTATCAAGCTCCCATTGCATCTACCCAACATTGCATATCAAATTAAAGCTCTTCACGAGAGCTGTCCAAATATGACATTCAATAGGAGAAAAACCGTGATTTTTTCTTTTTCTTAAACTTAATTTTTTTAATTATATTGAATGTGTTAGTAAAGGGCTTAGGTACAGGATGGGTTTAACCCTTGGTTCCAGCCTGTGACGGATGGGTGGGGATGGGTGTGCATGTGACGGATGGGTGGGGATGGATCTGGGAGGACGAGGAGTCCCCTCGTAATTAACCACATCCATCAAACACTCCCTTTCAGAGCTCCCCATATCCCCCCCCCCCCAATGTCCCCCCGCGCCTCGCCCCTCAGCGCAATCCTTCTCCCCCTCACTCCTCCACTCTCCGTCACAACCACCCTCCCTAAAGAGCAGGCTAAGGCCACCATCAGGTGCTCGCAGTGACCTGGGGGATCCTATACAGCATAACTTGCTAATGATATCTTCCTTCAGGAAAGTTTGAGGTTTGGCTTCATGTACACAAGTGCATTTACGACCGTAGTTCCCCCCTCCCCCCCACCAATTTTCTAAATTTATTTGGAAATATTATATATAAATGGGCTACATCTCACTCCACCCATGACTATTTAGTGTAAAGCCCACAACTAATAAAGTCACGTTTTTCAAATTGTTGTCGCACATATACAGAACTATTGTTGTTATCCGCCATTGAACTAACTGTATTTGAATTACTTCATATGGCACATGTGTTTGTTTGTTGTTGTTTTACGCCCTCATAACATCTAGGGTCATATCAGGATGGGTACCGACTTGTGACAGTACACACTCATGATGAGTTTATAGTGCTGCCCCACCAGGAGACCAGGCCACACCATGACCTGATATCCCACTCACTCACATTATCCTGACACTGAGCCAACCAGTCCTTGCCCTATCCTAATAATGCCGAGCGCCTGGCTAGGAAGCGACAAATATCAATTGTTAAGTCATTGGTTTGACTCGACCGGGAACCGCACCTCAGACCTTCCGCACGCGAGGGCCGCGCTGTACCGATTAGGTCGCAGCACCGGGTGTTCTACGTAGATAGGGCACTAACTGCAGCATCGCATTGCCTAATGACACCTGATCTACTGATACCCCCCACCCTCCCACTCCCATCCAGCATGACCCCCCAACCCACCCTCCACCCACCATCAGACTCCAGACATTACTGGTACCCCCCATCCCAGCCCTATCCATCACAATGGGCTCTATACTTTAAACTCACTTAGCGCCGATAACCACATCCTTTCTGGTGACCAAACATGGTAGGATTTTGTTTCTAATGTCTGTCGAGTGCAGCTACATTGTCCTATTGAATATATTAATTGATATGGTATATAAAATACGACTTCCTGTCATCTCTCCCACTCTCCTGACACCACAGCTACAGAGTGCATACTCTAGTCACCGAATATCATGTCCTATTTAGTAACCATGGTAATCCCCATTCACACTGGTGTGCGGGCAACATGGCCGACTGAGGCTCCACCAGTGCACCACACATGCACTGTCGACTGTGTGTGCTACCACTGTGTGCACACTGCACCAACGTTCAGGATTAATGCAGTGTGCCTTTGCCTCACCTTACAGGTTCACGACCCAGCGTCGGTATCTTTCTGAGCGCTGACTAATATTAAAGGAGCTTGGTATAGAACTGCTTAGCCAGTTCTCCACTCCTACAAATGTGGCCAGCCATGGGATGGTCGGGAAAGTAATAAATGACAATTAAGCATTATGCTTTGTAGCATTGATTTTCCACTTTCAGGTTGCTTGGTTGTTGGAGTTTTACGTCCTGGCAACATCTGAGGTCATATCAGGACAGGTGTCAACTTGTGACAGTGCACACTCATGGCGATTTTATAGTGCTGCCCCACTGGGAAATCAGGCTGCCAGCACCATGACAGATATCCCCCTCAGTCACATTATCCTGACACTGAGCCAACCAGTACTTGCCCTATCCTAATAATGCTGACCGCCAGGCTAGGAAGCGACAAGTAGCAATTTTTAAGTTATTGGTTTGACTCGACCAGGAACCGAACTCCAGATCTTCTGCACGCGAGGCCCGTGCTCTACCGATTATGCCACAGTGCCCAGTGTGGCGTGCTCAGCCGTGTACCGTGTTCAGCCGTGTACATAGACTCAAACTCAAGGCATTGTCAATGGCCGTGAGTAATTTTCATACAGAAAATACATAACGAGTGAAATATCTCTAAAACCACACCACCTATTAACAAATCGCTTGGTACACATATAGAAAACATCTTCACCAAAACAATTATATTAAATTTATAAGGTTAGGGTTCTTGATTTCTATTAATTTTGATTAAAACTAATGTTTTGCACTGGGCATACCGCCAAACTCAAGGCATTGTCAATGGTGGTGAGCAATCTTCATACAGAAAATCCAGGAAAAGTGAAATATCTCTAAAACCACACCACCTAGAAACAAATCGCTTGGTACACATATAGAAAACATCTTTACCAAAAACATTATATTAAATTTATAAGGTTAGTGACTTACGATCATTGACAATGCCTTGAGTTTGAGTCTATGTACATGGCTGAGCACGGTACACGGCTGAGCACGCCACACCGGTCCCACTTTGAGGAATGTCTATGTTGAATTGAAAGTGTCTTCAATGGTCACCGTTTTATGACATCATCAAAATAGTTGCAAGTCATTTAAATTACGATCGTGAGAGATGTCTTCTCTCATGATGGGTTACAAATTCTATCCAATTTTTCCTATGAAAATTGGAGGAAGACTAAATACTTTGGAAAAAAAATCAACCAGGCAATATAGTTACTTTGATCAGAAAATAAAAACGTACTTATAGTTTTCAATTCAAATATCTCCAATGTTATCCCTTTAAAGGAAATGTCACTTCAAACTACAGTGAAGTGGATTATAACAATTAACCTTTTCATTTATTTATTTAGCAAAGGACAGAAACTTAAAGCGATAAGATTATACAACTTTAAATATACATTCACTTTTCAAGATGATGGCAGAAAACAGTTGAAACCCTATTTAGTATATCAACAATATAAATAATAAATATTTAAAAAGAATTAAATACTTTGTCATATCCCCCATTACATCTATTCGAGGAAAAGCTGAAGACGCTTTGATAATGTTGTTCAGATTTTGTTGTGTGTTCTTCTTTTCTATTCTTTTTCTTCTCTTTCCTCTCTTGACTGTAAGGAATTCATAGTGAAACGCCCCCCCCCCCCCCTGCCCCGTCCCCAGGGTCAGTGACCCAGTCCGCAGCAGCGTTACATTAGATAGTCAAATGAGACAAATGAGACAGACACGAAGCCAGAGCGCATAGTTAGCGTACTGGTCGAGTGACCTTGACCTTGCCATTTACCCAAGTGGCGCGCGTGACCTTTGACACCGACCCGCGCGTCCATTGTGCTCCCCCATTCCCGTCATGCGCGTCACGTGACAAGTGACATGTGGCACGCTATATAGGGCAGTGTGGCCGTCCTGAGTGTGTGTATGTATACATAGATAAATATATATATATATATATATATATATATATACATCATTTTATATATCATATATATATATTAAAATTACATACATATATATATTATGTATAAAGTTATATATATATATATCTTTTTTATATAGCACGTATATGTGTGTAGACATATATAATGCCACCTTTCAGATAATAGAGACAAATAGAGACAAAAAAGCTTCGGGCCGAGTATATATATATATATATATATATATATATAATACATATATATATAAATATATATATATATATATATACATATATATATATATAATATAATGGCAAAAGGCAATTGTGTACCAAAGTGAAGAATACTTCATGCCCGCCAGCCATGGTGAGGGTAGTTCACAACAAGAGGTCACATACAAAGGAGTTGTCACCAGATAAATCGAATTAATGTTTTCTACGAAACGCCCTCCCTCCAAATACATATCACTTACTGTCACCGAGAACAAACGCATTGCTGCGGCCATGTGTGCTCACTGCATTGCGATGTGACTTTTGTTAAAGACATACGGAATAGCAGTTGCATATACGCACACATATATGCAACTGATATTACTTATGTCTTTAAATATATATATATATATATATATATATATATATATATATATATATATATATATGTGTATATGAGTTGTATGTATAATACAAATATATATAATACCAATATATACACGATCTATCAACATATATATATATATATATATATATATATATATATATATAATAAAAAAAATATATATAAACGCTTGAATTTTCATGACCATGCTAATAAGTAATATCTAACTTAAGGTTGCTTAGTCCGATGGTTTTGAATTTCTGTAATTTTTCTGAGATAGATATATTAAATTGATTGTTATTATCTACCCTACTTTAGTTTGAAGTAACTTTGATTTTGAATGGCTAACTTTTTACTAGATATTTGAAACATAAACACGTCAAATTAGTTTTGGGAAGCAAGCCAAAACTCTGACACCATAGGCTTCAGAACTAACAGGTTCTATTAAATTGCCTCGGTATTCCCTTCTATTTGGCAACAAATGCTTAATCAATGCATCAGCATCTAAGATAGATACGTACAAGCACATATAGATAACTGTTTTGGTTTTGAAAATGTGATGCTTCATCGGACTATGCAGCTTTAAGTTGGATATGTAGATTCAAAGGGAAGTGTTTTGGTTTGGAAAATGTTATGCTTTCATCGGATTATGCGGCTTTAAATGTATAATCGTTTTTTTTGCAATGATATATGGTGATGGTGGTGGTGGTGGTGGCGACGGTGATAGTGATTGATGGTTGTGGTGGTGGTTGTGGTGATGGTAGTGATTGATGGTTGTGGTGGTGGTTATGGTGGTGGTGATGGTGGTTGTGGTGGTGGTGGTAGTGGTGGTGGTAGTGATTGATGGTTGTGGTGGTGGCTGTGGTGGTGGTTATGGTGGTGGTGATGGTAGTTGTGGTGGTGGTGGGAGTGGTGGTGGTAGTGGTGGTGGTAGTGATTGATGATTGTGGTGGTGGCTGTGGTGGTGGTTATGGTGGTGGTGATGGTAGTTGTGGTGGTGGTGGGAGTGGTGGTGGTAGTGGTGGTGGTAGTGATTGATGGTTGTGGTGGTGGTGGTGATGGTGGTTGTTGTAATGGTAGTAGTAATGGCGATAGTGGTGGTTCAATCACGCAATGGAATAGATCCACAAAGGGTTCAATCCTATGACAATGCACGCAGAAGGCGGATGCCCTAACCAGGCAGTCATTCGTTATTTGGTTAGGAAACGAATAGATGCCATTGGAGATGTAGCAGCATCATTCAGACATTAGTCATATGCACTTGTATAGACCAGATGAGTCAGGGTGATAAACCATCATCAAATCTGGTGGTGGGAGGGGGGGGGGGCAAATAATGCCATATCATTATCAACCTGACATACACAACTATTTCCAACCGATTATACGAACAACAACAGAAAAAGAAGCAACATTCCTATCTGTACTTCCCCCAACTCACACCGCAACCAACTCAACCCTTTTAATCTTTCCGAATAAAGTATGTTTATGTCAAAGTTCGATGCTTCTCAGTTTCTGTCATTATTTGCGATTAATACATTAGGTTGATCATTATAATCGAACGTACTTTTAGCTTCAACTAACTTTTATTACAAATGGTTAATTTGAAGATATTTAATGTCAAAACACGTTAAATTAATGTTGGTATGGACATCGACATTTTGACGTCACAGCTGCAGAGTCTCTTGAAAGCATCACATTTTCTAAACAAAAAGACTTATCTAAATTTGATCCTACATATCCAATGTGGATACTGGTGCACTCACTAAGCATTTGTTGATACGTAGATGGGAATACTAGTCAATGTAAGAGTCCCTCACTTCTGAAGCCTTTGGTGTCAGAATTTTGACAAGCATGTAAAATTAGTTGTGTGTTTCCACTTCGAAAACCACCGAATTATGCAGTAAATGTAAACACACACAAAATCAGTAACAAAAACAATAAGACATTCGTATGAGCTGAAAACCAATGTCATATCACTGACAGAGATCACTTCTGGAGAGAGAAAAAAAGGAAAAGAAAGCTGTTGCATATTTAAATTAGCCAATAATATTGCCAATGGGGGGTTGGTTCCGTTAGTTCCGTCAGTCATCACTAACAGAAACTGGCGCTCCCACAAGATCCCGCCCCTTCACTGTAAACCAGGGGGTGCCACCGCCAACTACCATACTCTCCAGCTGCTGCTTCCTCCCTATAAACATCGCCAATTTCCAAAGTATTGCTTGTCTATATATATATATATATATATATATATATATATATATATAGTTATATATATATATATATATATATATAACTATTAGTATTGTATATATATAACTATTAGTATTATATATATAACTATTAGTATTAGATATACATATTTGATAGTTTTATTTACACTAAAGACTATTAGATATTTATGTCTCATAGCTTTATTTGCCTAATTTTTAAATATTTGTTCATATATAAACAGAATTTTTTGTAATCCTCCTGAGTGTTGGACGTAGAGGGGATATCCAGTTACACCACGGCGTCCGTCGGAAGCAAGTCAGAAACATCTATTTCCCTCCGAACATTTATACTTGCATAATGTGTTATCCATCACATATAAACAAAGATTAACACACATATATATATATATATATATATATATATATATATATATATAAATGTTAATAGGTGAATATGACTATTAATAGTAATTAACTATATGTGTATATAAACATATTTTTAAATAGGTAAATACAATTATTAATACTATATAGTAATTGATGAGTATGACAAACTCACCTGTGCGTGAAGGGGAGGGGTGAGGTCGTGGAGGTAGGGGGTGTGTGGAGGTATGGGGTGTGTGGAGGGGGCCTCCGAGCATCTTTGCGTCAATAGTAAATATTAACCACATACCTGGAAAAGAGAAAGGATAAGAATGTGCATGAGACATGGACACACAGTGTTGTGCGTTAACAGTAACACAGTCAGCACCTCTAGTCGGGACGCAGTGCGCACGGCTCGCGCGGCGCCATCTGTTGGAGACTGTAGCCTCCGCTGTTATTGCATTACGGCGACGGCTTTCATCTATAAGGCAATTAGACACCTCGCCAGCAGCCCTCTCAATCTGCATCTCTCCATTTCTATCACGATCTCGCAATCTCTCAGTCTCTTTCACTGTCGCTCTGAATCTCTCTATCTCTCACAATATCGCTCTCAACCTTTCTCGGTCTCTCTCAATGTCGCTCTCAATCTGTCTCTCTCAATATCGCTCTCATCCTGTCTCTCTCAATGTCTCTCAATCGCTCTTAATGTCTCTCTTAATCTCTCAATCTGTCTGTCTATCTCAATGTCTCTCTCAATCTCTCTCAATCTCTCCCAATCTCTCTCAATCTCTGAAGGTCTTTCTTAATCGCTCAATCACTGTCAATGTCTCTCCAAATGTCTACATCAATCGTTATCAATATCGCTTAATATCTCAATCTCCGACAAACTTTGTCAATCCATCGCAATATCTCTCGCAATGGCTCTCTCAATTGTCCTCAAAGTATGTCTCTCAATCTCTTTCCACATTTTCTAATGTCTCTCTCAATATCTCACAATCTCTCTCCATCTAGCCCTCTCTCAATCTCTCTCTACCTACCCAATGTTTTTAGCTCTCAATAGATCACTTCCAAGATACCCATATAGGTGTCCATTTAGTTACTAATCTGGGCCATGGCCATGTTTGGGCTTAGTTTGTTTTGGTGTTTTGGGGTGTTTTTTTTGGGGGGGTGTGGGGAGTAAATATTTTATTCATCTGAACAAACATTTTGTCAGCGCTGAAGCACTGGTCTTCCAGCCGTTGAGAGGCTCGCATTTAGTGTATTTTCAGTTATTGTTGTTGTTGTTATAAAACGATTACTTACTACTATTCAGGTCACTGGTTTTGTTATGGTTGGGGTCGGGCTGGGATGTCAAAGTACACTACAGTTTTACACACTATTATACATATATGCGTCAAGATGTTGGACTTCCAGCTGTGAACAAAGTACAGGTATGTCTACACGTATATGACAATCATTGACGAGAGCAGCGAAGCGTGACATTAGGCTATGGTAAGTTGAGGCGAGCTCAGTGAAACATAAGAATGCAATAAATCACAAGAAAGCAGAGAGTTAGGAAATCTAAATAAACACCAAATAAACACCACCTTAGAAAAGACATATTTCCTTACTGCCTTCTCTCTTTTGTTGTTGGTCAAATGTTTATTCAGCTGAACAATTCGGTTTTCAAGGTTGACACACTGGTCTTCTGTTGTGAGATAATATTCTGAATCCCCAATTCTGAATAAAGTGACTCCCTACTTACTACTTTGTTAGGCGTAATAAAGCCACTCCCCTTATCACACTATGACTGCAGGTCAATGGATATTTGTGGTGGGTTAGGGGATATGTCGACTCTTTTTATTATTTCAAAGGCCTCATATGTATAGCTACTCATTTTCATGCATGTTGATGTATATGTGTGTATGTATGTTATAGAAGATAGTTTGTTTGAACTTTTTTTGAGTGTGTATATGTCTCGCGACCTTCCACGTGAGGAAAAACAAGTCGGTAGGAGCAGGTTGGGTCACAAGTATGATCAGAATAATAAACCCACTTCTCATAATTCCACTTGGCAATCACTCTGGTTTCTTCCGCCATTTTGCAACAGGCACTGATTGAAACTGACCGACATAAGGCAAGAGACAATTTGAGCGGATTATTATTTTCGTGGAAATTCTTGGTAAATTCCTGGTCAGTGGTAGTTATGTTTATTTATGAAATCTCCATAGGATGTTGCATAGATTTTCTTTGTGTTTAAATTTTTTTTTTTTTTTAAATACACTAACTACTGATAATGCAGAAGTGTCTGTCAGGCAGGGTCAATACATTCACTGTAAGGAGTGGACACCTGGTGGATCAAAGTTACACTAACCAATAGCTACAGTGCTGTGTATGGTGCTCTGCCACTTAGTGGTGCAAGCTACCTTCGGCTTTTTTTTTTTTGGTAAATATTGTTATTCATCTGAATACATATTTTGTCAGCGCCGGGGCACTGGTCTTCCAGCCGTCAGAGTGGTCGCATTTCATCTGTACATAGTGGAAGTGGAATGTGTTGCATTGTGTGCAGCACAACCCATTCTGGGGCTTTCGGTTGGTTCGTTGGTCGGTTGCTTGTTGGGGTTTTACGTCCTCAATGACGGGGGGGGGGGGGGCTACGCTAGTTGATTAAGCCAGTTAGTTAGCTAGTTAATTAGTCAGTTAGTTAATTAGTCAGTTAGTTAATTAGTCAGTTAGTTAGTTAGTTAGTGGTGATTGGTTAATTTCGTGTCGGCAGCAAATGCCATAATCATAGCGAGAAATGTTCAAATCCTTTTCTGTCATATTATTATCAGGTCATCACTTTTTCTTAGCCAAAGACAATTTCAATCGCAGCGATTAGTTTTCCCCATTGCACTGTTCCTTGCCCTATCCTAATACTAGTGACGCCGGGTACTGACAAGTATGCATGCTCAAGACATTGGCATGACTCAGTCAGGATTTTAACACACAAACTGTCATACAGGAAGTGGGTCCTAAATACATTCCGCCATCCCGTCTGTTGCAAAGGTTGTTCCTTTCTTTGTTGGCAGATGCCTGTCTGTAAGCTCGAAATGGCACAATTGGATTACAACAGTCGACGCTTCAGCGTTTACATCCGAATGTCCCATTGTCAACGACTTGGGTGAGTTTCGTCTGAATATAAACGAGGAGTATAGAGACTTCATGAATTATTGAAAGGTGTATTCCACTACCCCACTCTCTTTATTTCTCAAACCATCGCTTTCCTTTAGACCACATAGAACAGCTGAATTGGTAAGAGCGCTGCCTGTCTTCCCATCCTGGAGGTTGCGGACAAGACAAACCAATGTGTAAAAATATACGGATTTTCGGTTAAGAATTGTAGATTGGCAAAGAGCATTATTAGTCTTGGGCGACGGAGTGGGGACAATGTTATGTAAACTAAAAGTAATAATATCCCACTCCCATTATGACATGATATAAGCTATGTGAAATATATGTTCATACATGATGCCTAAGATTAATGGAGAGGTGCTCCTATACAAGAGACAGTACATGATTGTTGAAATACTTCTCTATGCATTCATAAAGAGTGCAATTGGAGAAAAGACCATTTTAACAGAGATCTATTGTAAATGTTGCAACAACCTGTCCCTACATGACCACTGGGTGTGCACACCAGCCTAATTTGTATCAACACAGGGGCACCACCTCCAGCTGGGTTGAGTGACAGCCACCCCTACTGGGGGAGGGTGCCACCCACCCTGACTGTGGAGGTGCCTGATTGGCTGGCTGTGGACTGCCCAGTCACCTGCATCCCATTGGCCCTCTGACCACACTAGCCTCAAAACCAAGATCATATTGTTAGACTCTGCTTCATACCCCCTGGAGAGAGATCACTCTACTCCTGGCTCTGGAGTGAGACACACCTACTCTAGAGCAGGAACCCCAGACACTCTGTCTGATGCTGGAAAAATTCATATATTCCAATTGAGTGTGAACACAGCCATAGGACTCCTGTCCCATGTGCTGTGGACACTGCTTTCTATACCGGCTAAAGTAGTAATGAGATACTATGTGGCTAGAAGGTAATGGGTGTGGATGATAGGTCACTGGTAGGTGGACAGGAGTTGGTGTTAATAAAACACAACTTCCCCACTGTTTATCTGTGTGACTTGTCTTCATTCTTCCTTAGCATTGGTTAAATGAGCTGACAGATAAGAGATAATGACAGGGAGAGTTTTGTAATATTATCTGGTGTCCCAAACGTGGCCGGGCATTCAGTAATATCACAAATGGCTTACCAAATACATAGCTTGACTGTCGCTTGGCATTACTAGGATAGGGCAAGTACTCCTATGTTCAGTGTCAGGATAATGTGACTGAGTGGGATTTCAGGCCATGGCGTCCGATGGACTGGTCTTCTAAGTTCTAGTAGGGAAGCATTATAAAGTCACCATGAGTGTTTCAACTCGGTATTCGTCATGACCTCAAATGTTGCTATGTCGCAAAAACCCAACAAACATATAACTAACTTAATATTATATATATTTATGTACACATATATGTATATATATAAAGGCATAGATACATATATTAAATGTAAGGTAAGTTGAGATTGAGAAGTTGTTGACATAATTATGGGCGTCAAATGGTTAGTATAGTCCATTCGAAAATGAGGGTGAAGAGTTGGAGTTACAAGGGCCACTCCCAATGATGGGTGATAATAGGGATGACTATACGTACATAATATATTATATATATATAAAATTATACATATATATGTATATATGAAGAGTTCAGGTGCAAATCCCTGAAAACGCCAATCCAAAGATGGACTTAATTTGTTAATAATTTCCCTGAAGGTAATTTTAATTCTCACTAATTCCACATTGGTTGGGAAGAACTCATTATGGAGCAATGAACAAAACAATAGGAATGCAAACAAAAAATAAAAAAATTGTAAGGGTTGATTTGAATGTTTATCTCGATTTTTGGATTGATGTTTAAGGTTTTTGCCCCTGAACTCTTCACAATATGTACATATATATATATGTGTGTGTGTATATATATATATATTTATATATATGTGTGAATGTGTATACATGTATATATACATGTATGCATGTATACAGTCATGCATATATGTATATATATATATGTAATATATATGTGCATATATATCTATGTATAGATACATATATATGTGTGAAGGATAGGGTTGGGAGTAACACCACCCCCCAACTTCCGGTGTGTAAGCTGAAGCTACGACCCTGCGTGCTGAGTCGCATGTTCAGGCCTCACTGAGGGACCAGCAGAACTTGGAGTGCCCGTACTCCCCATGCTCCTATTTTATTCATACTCTCCCATATCATATGTTGGACCTATAGCTGGTCTTTGGTCGAAATGGCTTTCCCCAGCTTGTCTGGCTCTAATTGGCTCACGTGACCCCGTGACCATGTGATGGCCATATCCCCTCAGGGCTACATAGGACCGTCCAGCACCAGTGTTAGTACCTTGTTATTGTTTTGACGAATGGTTTTTTAATGTGGTCTTTCTATTATTCATATTTGATTGTAGTCCCTCCCCCTACGCCCCCCCCCCTCCACACCACGCCTGCCCTGCTACATTAAAGTTGCATGGTCCGAAGGCGTTTGAATTTGTTAGTTATATTTGAGATAAATAGCTCAGGTTGACCATTATATTCTAATATTAATTAGTCCTGAGTAACTTTGATGAAAAATGTCTAGTTTTGGAGCAATTTGAGCTGAAAGAACCCAACTTTTTTTTCTTTTTTTTGTGTGACAAGTTTTGTATTCTGCCCATAACGTATAAGCTCCTGTGAGGGTGCTTGTTTTCAAAGCTGGACAGCTGTGATACTGGATTGGTCTGATCCCACACTCAGGAGTCTTTACCTGATCTTTCTTGGGCCAACCTTTGTGGTTTTGGGTGTTAGTAGTTTCTATATTAGTTTTTTTTAATTTTCAAGTTTTTTCCTAACCTGTATATGATAACTTAGCCTACTATGTACATCTACGCAGATGACATACAGGCCTGTGGGAGAGGATCCCATCCCATTGTGGTTTGTTACAGCATCCTTTCACCCATGCCCTGTCCTTAGATAGTACACCAGTGTGCCAGAACACCCCTGGACCCTTCAGGACTGCGACTAGGTGGGATGGCTGTGTTGTATGGTTAGCCATTTTGTATTTCAGGGTGATTCGGATGCATGACTGTGGCCTGCCTGGTTCTGCTTTGGTTTGTGCCAGTACACATACCCAGACGGACTGCGCCCTATGGTGATAGTCATTTTGAATTCCTTAGTACTTACTAGGGCTAGTTTCCGTATTTGTAATATCTACCATCTTTTCTGGGCGGTCTTTTGCTTGTTGTGCCAGAACACAGCAAGCAGTGACTGCGCCCAAGATCAGGTTGATTATTCCAGGCATGTGCCGCCATGGCCAGTACACTTCTCTCATAAATTTTGGTGTTACTTATTGCTGTCAGTAGCACTGGGGCTGCCATTTGACTGGGGTCCCTACGGGGGGTTGTTGTGTAGCCTGGTTTTGTGGTGTAATGGTGTGCCAGTATTTTGAGGTGCGTTTCCCTTCTACTCGTTAGTAGTGTTGCATTGCATTTTTTTGTGTAATTCGATTAATTTGTGTAAAATAATTTTGACAAGCTTGCCAAAAGTCCTGTGGCTCTGACCCAGATGGTCATTTCGCAATGACCACGTGATGTGAGATGACCTACTAAACCTGGAACCTGACAGGGCTGTAGGTAGGTATTTCTGTTTGGGTTGGAAACATTCTGGGAATGTAGTAAATACATTTGATATATGCACTAGTAAATATGTCATATATATAGAACGTATATACAATGTATGTTTTGGTGGACCAAAAAAAACAAATATATTGATCGGCCAATACTAATATATATATATATATATATGTATATATATATATATTTATATATGTATATATATATATAGCCCCGTTCACACATGCACCTTATTTTCAAAAGGGTCCAAACATTAAAATTATAGTTTCACTTGAAGCTCCAATGAATCGGAAGCAATATTCTTTTTGCATTTTAAAAATATTCCAAAATTTGCACTTGAAAGTGCAAATATTTTATATTAGCTAATGCACATTAAGACGCATCTCGCAAGCGCGCCGCCAATGCATAAAATCACTTTGCATCAAACTTTTCGGCACGGGAGGAAAAGTTGGACATCAGCGCAACATAGTGGACATAAGCGTAGCGTCAGTCCAACATAGTGGTAGCGTATGTCGACACATGAGAAACAAAAAAAGAAGTTTGGCACAACATGTGGCTAATATGCCACTCGTGCATGCGGTGTTTACCTAGCGTTGGCATAACGTGCTTCCAATGTTCCGCTAGTGACCGTTAAGCATGTTGCACCATGTATGAGAGCTTAGTGCCAGTGCATGAGTGATGCATGTCCAACGACAGTCCAGCACATTTTGGTGTTACACCAGCATGCACCCAGCACGTGCGATGTTGGCATAACGTGTGAGTAATGCATGCCAACTTGTGGAGGGCACCCGACCCACCTGCAAAACGCTCACGGCATGTTCGCAGAATGCCGGCGAATGTTATATACGATATACGTTAAGTAAGCGCCAAACAAGCGCCATATATGTCAAATACATTGAGACACAGTGGAGAAACGCCAACCGCACATCGGCCATACGTTATGCATACGGTAGAACAACATTGTCATACATTGGCATTACGTTGCCAATGTGTGGACTGAACGCTCTCTGTCACAGGAACCAAAGTCAATGTAGGACAACGTAAGAACAATGTTCGTCTAACGTATCTCAATGTATGCCTAACATAGGTGTAGCGTAAGCACCCATACGTTGTCGGACATTGAAAGTTTTGTGCATGCACCAACTTTGCCGACCCCCTGATGCATGCCGCCGTATGTCGACGAACATCGACATACATTGACGTGTTCCAACACGCGCCTAACACATAACAACGTATCCCGACATAGCAGCAAAAAATCACATATGTCGCCGCATGTTTGCGCGATGTGTCGTAATGTGACAGCCCCATAATGAATTTGCATTTCTCATGTACATATTATTGCTCTGTTATTATTTACTGTTATGTCATCCATATGTCTCATCCTCCCTCATACCATACATAATCCCGATGGCAGATGCAATTTTAATTGACAAATGTAAAAATTTCTAAATTTAAATTACCCAAATTGATTAATTATATTTATAGAATTGACCAAAGAGCATTTAATATCCAACATGGATGGGAGGGGCAACATCCACCTCATTTCTCCTTTCCTTCTATGGCCCTACACAGTAGGCCTACTTGGTTGGGGACGGCTAATGAGGTCATGAGATTGGCCTAATTGGTTAATGGCCTCCCTGCATAATGGGTGTTTAAAAGTGAGTGTCCAAAAGGGTGAGCTTATAAATTCACTGGTTATTCTGTATATGCTGTCCAAAATCATTAGCTAATACACCAGTATATAAATTGGATATATAGGATCAAATGTGAGTAGTTGTTTTAATTTTGACAAAATAATATTTCATCGGACCATGCAACTTTAAGTGTCAGTTGGTAAATTATGTGAATCACAGAACTAATGACTAATTCAATAAAATAGAAATATAAAAGAGAAAACCAATGAAGTCTTATTAGACATGAATAAGTTAAGACGAGTAGGTACTATCCTGATGGAACCAGTTTCTGGTCCACCAGGGGAAAAAGGAGATAATGCCGTAGTTGCTTCAAACCTCAGGGGTATTCCCCTGTTTATTTTGCTATAGTCAGAATAGAAGTGACCTGTCACTGCCTAGCTAGGTCACGCTTACCCTTCGGCAGTGATCTCACTAGGCATGGATGAAATGGTCCACCGTAGGACCTGCCCCTGCTAGCGTGCTGCCACATGTCGATACTTCTGACTGGCAAGATTCAGTGCAGTCAAGAACGCCACCGTGTGGTCATCATGATCATGCTGTCGGTCGCGATGCGACAAAGACTGCTTTCATTACTTGACTGCCACTCTCCATTTAGCTCTCTTTTTCATGAAAGCTGCCTGCAAAAGTGTTGAAGTGCTGCTGGCTTTTGCAAGTTACCAGCGGTACTCTCTCGGGGAGCAAGTATAGGTTTCACACCGGCAAGAGCATGTCCAGACAGTCGCAAAACTATTTGTCCCTGCAGTGGCTGGTCGGGAGATGTTGGGAGTTCCATACATCAACCGCCCTTGATGCTGACACAGTGACATGGTTTTCTGTTCAGGGTTTGCTCCCTTAGCCTTCGGTTCTGTCAAGAACCTGTACCACAAGGCAGTGGTTTACAACTCTGCAGGGCAGGAGCGTCAAACTCCCTGAGGTATTGCAATACCTGCATCCGGTGTGGTAGTGGGGCTTATTACAGACTATTGCGCTATGTTAAATTTGGTACAAAAGATGTAGATGGCTTAATCATTTTGTAAATATGCTTAGCGTTAGCAATCCCTGACAGGATATCGGAGTTCATAAAGGTGCCCATGTCCTTTCGTATGAGAGGTCGTGGGTTCGATCACAGTGTAAAATATTCCGGTTCAAACAAGTTTCACTCACTGTGATTCTTTGATCCATATTCATGATAAGTTCTAAATTTAAATAGTTTTTTCTTACATGTAGGAACATGTGGAAATGTATGACGCACAAAGATAGGTTGCTTTAACCGATCTGGAATTGCCGATTCAAATAGGGAATAATATTCGACTCAGTCACATAATGGTGACTGACACTGAGGCAGGAGGAAATTAGTAGTGCAAACACTCACAGTGAGGCTAGGAACAAAGCGAGCAGTCCTTTTCCACCCATAGTAATATTTAGTTTCAAGCAAGGTGTTGACATGCATAAATTGTGTAGCTTTTTTGATGTGACTCGGCCAGGGATTGATCCCACGCTCTCCAGGACAGGAACCCCTACCCACAGTCCATCCTGTACAGTCGCCCTATGGAGCTGAATGTGAGTACAATCGATGATTCACAGTATGCTTTGAGTCGGACTAGATGTTGAGGGTGTTGGGGAGGACGATGACGGGGAGATGAGTGGGGGTGTGTTAAATGAGGCTGCATCTGGGGGAAGGAGAAGGAGCGGGGGGGGGGGGGTATTGCGCATTTGTTTCATTTGTAGATTAAGCCAGAGAAATTTCAATCACAGAGCATTCCTCATTCCACTGCCCCTTATCCTATCCTAGTACTGCAAAGCACCTGGCTAAGCAGCGGCAAGTATAGATTGTTAAGTCATCAGTTTGACTCAGGGCCAGGATTCGATGTTGGCGGTTTGAGTCCTGTGACCTGCCACATGGGGTGTGGGTGCTCAACTCATTCGGCCTGAGTTGCTATCATTTACCAGGCACCAAAAAACCATCACAGCCTCAGAATCTGACATGGTCTCGGCGCTAACGATCTATAAACAGTCCAAATGATCCCACAGTGGCAATTACAGCTCCGGAAGTCCAGACTAACTAAAGTTTCATGCTTTGAAATACTCCCAACACGCTCATCGAATTAATTGTGCTCCTAATTAGAAATGTTCGGTTGATGATGGTTTTTATTGTTTTATTTGCCTGTTTGTTTGTGGAGGATATCTAAAAGAGCAACGTCTTGCTGTCAGAAAGATCAGGGAATGAATGAACCGGTCCATGTACTTTCTAGTAATTCTATTCCTGTGTATTGGACTGAACTACCAAGGGGCAAGGGTAATGTAGTGTAATAATAATAATAATAAAACATTTATGTAGCGCCCGATCCAGCAAGCCGTTCTCAGGCACTTTACATAACAAACAAATATACAGGAAAATAAATTTCACCTAGTTAAAAGCAGATTTAAACAAATGTGTCTTAAGACCTTTTTTAAAAGCACCAACAGATTTACAATCAGTGATATATCCTGGCAGAGCATTCCACAGTCTCGGGGCAGCTCCCCAAAGCCTTTGAGTCTGCTCCGAGGAACTGCTAACTGGCTGGAGACTGTAGAGCGCAGTATTCGAACATTTGTTCTCTCCTGGCATGCAAGGCACGATATACAAGAAGCAGCACCTTGAAATCAATTCACTTCTCCACAGGAAGCCAGTGTAATGATTTCAACACAGGAGTGATGTGATCAAATTTGTTTGTACCCGTCAACAACCTGGCAGCCGCATTCTGTATACGTTGCAGCTTTGAAATACTTGACAGTGGCAGACCATACAAGAGAGCATTACAATAATCCAGGCGTGAACCAATGAAAGCATGAGTAACCTTCTCTAACGAGTCACATGTCAGGGCATCCATGATGGATCTGAGATGTCTCAGTTGCATAAATGATGCCCCACACACCGTCTTGATGTGATTAGACATATCAAATGTATTGTCAAAGATCACACCAAGGTTACAGGCTGACTCACTAGCTGGAACACTAGCATCACCAATTCTGAGATGGGTTTCATGTAGCCTATCAGTGATACAGGGAGTGGAGATGACTAAAACTTCAGTTTTCTATTGGTGGCGCTTCTATCAGCCCCATCATCATTCATTTTCTCACCGGGCGCAGTGGCCGAATCGGTAGAGCATGGGCCTCGCATGCAGGACACCGGGAGTTTGGTTCCCCATCGTGTCAAACCAATGACTTATCAAATTGATACTTATTGCTTCCTAGCCTGGCACTCCACATTAATAGGATAGGGCAAGGACTGGTTAGCTCAGTGTGTGGATAATGTGACTGAGTGGGATATCGGGTCATGGTGCCAGCGGCCTGATTTCCTAGTGAGGCAGCACTATAAAGTCACATTGAGTGTGCACTGTCACAAGTCGGTACCCATCCTGATATGACCTTAGATGTTGCAAGGACATAAAACTTCAACAACCAACTAATCATTCCTTTCCTTCTGCTCGTCATCCTCGCTCGTTGCAATGTTATGCCAAATATAACTAAAATCGACAAATTCGGAGTTAAATCTAGTATTTTGATTTATATTTAAGAAAAACTAGTCAATGACTGTAAGGTTGACACGACCACTTTCACATAAACAGGGAGTGCTTTCCCAATTTCTAACCCGAGACTGTAGTGTAAAATTAAGCCATCGAGTGGCGCCAGGAGTAATTTGATGGCTATTATAAATATATTTAGGCGGCTTAGTCAGTTTATATACATATATTGGAATACGTCCTGCTTTACATCAGTGCATGAACTTGTATTATGAAAATCGTCAGCAGAGGAAAGATCATCTCCTTCACCCACCAGATATTGACTTCAGCTACACCTCCATGTCCAACGGGCCACTGGCACATTCCAAGCACAAATTGGACTCATCGGTCATCAACGAGTTCACAACAAATGATGAGTTGCTTTCATCATCGCCACCAATGGACAACCAAGAAGAAGATGATGAAGACATAAAACTGTTTTAATACAAAATATAGTGTTGGTATTCTGTACATAGAGACCGGGTTTACTTAAAGCTGCATAATCCGATGAAAACAGGATATTTTCTAAACCAAAGGGCATGCTGCTAGATATTAAGTTAGATGTTGGTGCACTCATTAAACATGTATTGCTGCACACAAGGAACATTAAGTGAATGGCATAGAACCTGGCATTGCTACTACTAGTACCGGTCATATAAGCTATTGATGTCCGGCATATTAATCAAATATATCCAAATTCGCCTAAATATTCATCGGTAATGCTGAGTCACTTGAAAAAATGCTTAGTCAGCAAATATTTCCGGATTTACTCAAGTTTTCACATCTATGTAATCTGTGAGATGGTTCTGTAAATAATCTTCACTGACCTCTCAGCTAATTATTAGCACGCTAGCCCCGGAATGACAAGAACTATGGGTTCGAATCCTGCTCTACGCACAATAGTTCTCATTTTATGGCAGGACGTGGCTTCGACCCGAGTTAAACCAATGACTTGAAAATGTATGACTACCGCCAACTACCCTAATACTCTGCATTACTAGGATAGGGCAAGGAGCGTTAGGATAGGGCAATTGTGCACAGTTGAACAATTATCCTGCTTAATCGGCAAATCTAATGAAAAGAAGATGATGTGGTTATTTTAATTAAGTTGGACCAATTATGATGTCAAAATGATAAGGATGCTGATTGCTAATATAGGACGCGAGAAGGCAGCATCCAGTCGATGCTAAACGAGTTTCTTTGTTTATTGGGGTTTTAAATCCTGGCTACATCTAAGCTCATATTAGGACAGGTCCCAACTTATAAGACACAATTATCTTATAGCGGTGTCCCAGTGGGATATCATTCTACCAGTGCAATGACCCGCTATCATAGTCAGGTTGGTTGTTGGAGTTTTACGTCCTGGCAACATCAAAGGTACAGTCATATCAGGACGGGTACTTATAAGACACAATTACCTTATAGCGGTGTCCCAGTGGGATATCATTCTACCAGTGCAATGACCCGCTATCATAGTCAGGTTGGTTGTTGGAGTTTTACGTCCTGGCAACATCAAAGGTACGGTCATATCAGGACGGGTACTTATAACTTAAGACACAATTATCGTATAGCGGTGTCCCAGTGGGATATCATTCTACCAGTGCAATGACCCGCTATCATAGTCAGGTTGGTTGTTGGAGTTTTACGTCCTGGCAACATCAAAGGTACGGTCATATCAGGACGGGTACTTATAAGACACAATTATCTTATAGCGGTGTCCCAGTGGGATATCATTCTACCAGTGCAATGACCCGCTATCATAGTCAGGTTGGTTGTTGGAGTTTTACGTCCTGGCAACATCAAAGGTACGGTCATATCAGGACGGGTACTTATAAGACACAATTATCTTATAGCAGTGTCCCAGTGGGATATCATTCTACCAGTGCAATGACCCGCTATCATAGTCAGGTTGGTTGTTGGAGTTTTACGTCCTGGCAACATCAAAGGTATGGTCATATCAGGACGGGTACTTATAAGACACAATTATCTTATAGCGGTGTCCCAGTGGGGTATCATTCTACCAGTGCAATGACCCGCTATCATAGCCAGGTTGGTTGTTGGAGTTTTACGTCCTGGCAACATCAAAGGTATGGTCATATCAGGACGGGTACCGACTTGTGACAGTGTGCACACATGGCGACTTTATAGTGCTGCCCCACTGGGAAATCAGGCCGCTGGCGACATGACCCGATATCCCACTCAGTTACAATATCCTGACAGTGAGCCAATCTTTTTCCATCCTATCCTAATAACACGGTGCACCGAAGTCAATCATATATCCTGGTATATTATGGGCGTGTATTTGTGAAGCTAATAAACCTCGATTTGTATTCTCTCTGTGAGGTTCAGAGAGTGCTTGCCACCTTCACCAAACAGAGAAGTGTAAATATTATTTCTCATCATTACACAGTTCCTCCCCCCACTATCCAGAACTATGCAGCAACTAAAACACCCAGCCACATCTGTCCACACAGACAAACAGACAGACACCCGCAAACAACCAGCAAGAATCTCGTCCGTCATGAGACGAGACTAGGCAAAAGTATGTTACTCACATACGACCATATAAACGATTTCCTAAACACCCAGCCACCTCAGTCCACGATAACAAACAGACAGACACCCGGCAATAATCAGCGAGAATCTTGTCTGTCATGAGACGAGACAAGACTAGACGAGATGAGAGTATGTCACCCACAGTCACAGACAACCATATAGACGATTTCCTAAACACCCAGCCACCCCAGTCAACGACGACAAACAGACAGACACCTGCCAATAATCAGTGGGAATCTCGTCCGTCATGAGACGAGACGAGACTAGACGAGATGAGAGTATGTCACTCACAGTCACAGACGACCATATAGACGATTTCCTAAACACCCAGCCACCTCAGTCCACAATAACAAACAGACAAACGGAGACCCGGCGATAACCAGCAAGAATCTTGTCCATCATGAGACGAGACGAGACTAGATGAGATGAGAATATGTCACTCACACTCACAGACGACCAGATAGACGATTTCCTAAACACTCAGCCACTTCAGTCAACGACGACAAACAGATAATAACCATTGACCGATTTCCACCAACAACCTGCCTTCTGTCCACTGATGACAATGCACAGTGAGCTTGTGTGTGGTGAGCATGATGTATGGGTGTTGTATGTGGTGTTGTGTATTATTGGGTGTTGTATATGCTGCATCAGAGTGTATGTAGTTGTGTGTGTTACTATGTTGGGTGTGGAATTGTGGGTTGTGTGTAGTATTGTGTGTGGCCGTGTGTTTCATGTGTCTTCTGTGTGCTTTGAGCGTTGTGAGTGATGTGAGTGTTGTGAGTGATGTGAGCGTTATGAATGATGTTGGTGTTGTGAGTGTTGTGAGTACAGTGAGTGATGTGCGTGGTGTGAATGTTGTGAGTGGTGTGAGTATTGTGAGTGTTGTCAGTGTTGTGGATACAGTGAGTTGTGAGTTGGTGGTGTGAATGATGTGAGGGTTGGGTGTGTTCTGTGTTGTGAGTGATGTGAGTGTTGTAAGTGATGTGAGCGTTATGAATGATGTTGATGTTGTGAGTATTGTGAGTGATGTGAGTGGTGTGAATGTTGTGAGTGATGTGGATACCTTGAGTTGTGAGTGATGTGGGTGGTGTGAGTGATGTGAGTGGTATGTGTGTTCTGTGTTGTGATTGTTGTGAGTGTTGTGAGGGATGTGAGTACAGTGATTGTTGTAATTGGTGTGAGTGTTGTGAGTGATGTGGATACAGTGAGTTGTGAGTGATGTGAATGGTGTGAGTGATGTGAGTGGTGTGTGTGTTCTGTGTTGTGAGTGTTGTGAGGGATGTGAGTAGTGATTGTTGTAATTGTTGTGATTGTTGTGAATGTTGTGAGTGATGTGGGTACAGTGAGTTGTGAGTGATGTGGGTCGTGTGAGTGATGTGAGTGTCCGTTCAGTTTATTTCACAAGATTTGGCAGCTTTTAATTGGTAAATAAATATTAACGTAGATGACTTTTGTTGGCTAAAATGTATGGATGATCCTGCAGGTTGATAGTACTGGATTTAAAAAATAACTGAAAACTAAGGCATTTCGAAATCTGGGTCACGAGCATACAAGAAATATATCTATTGTAACCTTAATCAAATTTGTGTAGTAAAATGGTGATGTGTTGTAATATTTGATAAACTTATAAACCAATTTATAAACCAAATATTTCAATGTTTATAAATCTAATATTCCAATATTCTTAAAACAAATATTTCAGTTTGTTTGTTTGTTGTTGTTTTAGGTCCTAGCAACACCTAATGTCATATTAGGATGGGTATTGACTTGTGAAAGTGCGCACTCATGGCGACTTTATAGTGCTGCCCCACTGTGAAACCAGGGCGCCAGCACCATGAGATGATATCCCACTCAGTCACATTATCCTAACACTGAGCCAAACAGTCCTTGCCCTATCCTAATAATGCCGAGCGCCAGGCTAGGAAGCGAAAAGTATCAATGTTTAAGTCATTGGTTTGACTCGATCATGATTCGAACCCACAAACTCATGGGTTCGGATCTCCCGGTGTCCCAAAACAGGAGACAGATGCTTGACTCATTTGGCCACCCTGTCTTGTCCAAATATTTCAATGCTTACAAGCTTACTATTCAATTTTAATGTTAAGCGGTGGGAGAAACATAATATATAAACAAACGTTTGTATTGTATGTTATACCCGGGAAAATGTAATAATAAAATCAGCTATAAAATGTCATGAAAGTCCAATGACTGCTTTGCAGAGAATGTTGAGAGTTTTACAGTTGGGTCTACAGCAATGCCAGCAGCCGTGATCGCAGGCTAATTATAGCATGGACGGGCGGCCAATCAGCGTGTCTCAAGAGTGGCGCCACTGGGCGGCACGGAGCATCCAGTGTGCTATTTATAGAACTGTCGTATGCATTTATGTCTGTGTGTATGTATGTACTTATGTATGGATATATGTGTATGTAGTTATATATGTATATGTGTGTATATATGTATCTGAGACTGTCTCAAGAGGTGCTAAGCAATATAGGACAAAAGTTTGTCCATTGTAATGATCAACATACTATCTGCTTATGCATTTGCTCAGGATAACTGATTTGTTTTTTACATGGTGTTTCATAATCCCAATAGAATGCATATTGATTTGAAGCAAATGTCCTTCTGTTTTCAGTGTAACCGTTTCTGTGCTGTTTTGTGTCAATCGTTACAATGGACAAAAAAAAAGAATTATCACCTTTTGACACAGGCTCATCTATGTGTATATGTGTATGTATGTTTGCATGTATGTGTAGTAGTCTGCACTGACCTCTTAAGCAAGGAGCCACATAGACAAGTAGTCTTCGCTAGAATGCTTGCATCAGGGATCCTAGGTAGTGTAATGGTTAGGACACTAGCCGGGGAATGGTATGAAGTGTGGGTTTGAATCCTTTTCTATGTGCAATATTTCCCATGTTCATCACCTGCACGACACTGGTTGCTATGACCAGAACCCTCTAAAGTTACATACTGTATACTTGCTGAACCTACAATGCATGATGTATATGTAAGTGCATTGACTATATGTAAGTAATTGTAAGCATTAAATGGAGGTAAACCATTTAAAACACATAGAATTCCAGGGGGGCGAGTGCAGGACTAGAAGTCTGCTCTGACCTCTCAGCCAATATCCAAGGAGCCACATAGACAGGTAGGTGTGGATAGGCTGATTGCATCACGGAGCCTATGTGGTGTAACCTACACCTACACCCCCACCCCCATCTACACCCCACCCCACATCTATACCAACCCACACCTACAACCACCCACACCTACACCCACCCACACCCCACACCCACACATCCGGTAAGCTCGCGCTTTAAGGCACGTCACAGATGAGGCGACTTGGAAGTCACGTCGCTGGGGAGAGGGGCGCCATTGTTTGGAGTTGACTTGGTAACATTACGAACACTGCCGAGCAGTGAAGGCAGCCAATCACAGACATTGTAACACTGCGTCACGTCAGTTATTAGTTGTTATGGTCTCCTCTCTTCAACTCAGACAAAATAGAGCAAGAACATTAATATTGGCAGAATTATTAGCAGTGACATTGGTTCCATGTATTTTGAGACACCCTCTATATATAGTGAGGGAGAGAGAGGAGAGAGAGTGAGGAAGGCTTAATTTCAAAGACATCATAAGTAAAAAATGTAGTTAAAGTTGGCTGAAATGCTGAACACATGGCCTTGTTTACCTGTTGTTGCTTAGCATAGGAACGTCAAACTCCAATCAATATATAATGAGTAGGCCTACACCAGTATCTAAGTTGGATATGTTTGATCAAATTTAGATAACACTTTCATGACACTTTCATCAGACTCTGCAGCTGGAACCGTGCGTTTTCCCACTGGACAGTCGATTAATTTCACTCCAAGATGAGTCAGCAGTAAATTAGGAGGGTCGTCTCGTCACCAGCAACAACAGATGTTGGCAGTTAGTGTCGCAAAACTCTGGTGGAGAATTGACCAGACAAATTTATCGTCAGGCACACAAATTTCAATCCATTGGATCGGTAAACAACCTCAACAAGAAGGCAGAAACACCCAGTTCTGGCAGGAAGCTGACTGCAAGATCTCCTAACAATGTGAATATGGTGAGAGATTCTGTCAGAAGGAGCCTGAAAAAGTCCGCCCGAAGACGTGGCCAAGAGCTGGTCTTTCACGTGCAACAGTGCAGAGAATCCTGATCAAGGATCTTCAGTTGTACCCATACAGGATCCAGATCAAGCATAAACTCACACCAGCTGACATGGCAAAACATGTTGTGATGTGCAGGTGGTTTAAGAACAAGATCGAAGAGGATCCTGACTTTCTGGATGATGTTTGGTTCAGCGATGAAGCACACTTCTTGCTCTGTGGGCATGTCAATAGCAAGAACAATGGGTTCTGGGGCACACAACCCTCAGACAAGGTGCTTCAGAGGCCCTTGCACTCTGTGAAATGCAATGGCTTGAAATTTGTGTGCCGAAAGATGAATTAGTTTTTTCTGGGGATAGTTGTTGAAGTTGACCTTCCTGCAAAATGTTGTTTGAACAGTTTTTAATGATTTTGTCTCCAAATAAGTAGTGACACAAAATATGTTTTCCTCCTTTGTCCAAGGCATTTTGATTCATAATTGTTAGTTGTTATGGTCTCCTCTCTTCAAATCTGAAAAACTAGAGCAAGAACATTAATATTGGCCGAATTATTAGCAGTGACATGGGTTCCATGTATTTTGAGACACCCTGTATATACGCATATATACCTGCATATTTATTTGCCTTGTCAAAGCCAGCATATTAGTAACTTTGTGAATCACTAAATATCCTGTCCACGAGTAGGAAACCCTGGTCACATTATCCTGATACCGATCAATCCAGTCCTTCCCATATCCTATCAATGCTTAATGCCAGGCTAGGTAGTGGCGAGTATAAATTGTGTAATTCATTGCTTTGACTCGGCCAACATCCAAACACAACCTCCTGCACAAGAAGCCTCCCAGTGAGTCCTCTTACCCGTGCAGCCACCATATCCGGTCCTTTACCATTGCTATCATTCTAAAGATTGCGATTAGAAATCCACTGCAATGGTTTGCTGCCGACCGCTGGCAGTGGAGTCTGTTGGGAGTGTGTAGGGAGAATGTGTGTGTGTGGGGAGGGGGGTGGGGCTGAAGGGGGAGGAGCCGTCAGAAGTTAATTAGATAAGGGAAATCAGAGACAAAGTGTATGTCCCAATGTCTCAGCTCCTACAACAACCAGACGATCGTAATCAGAGCTGCCCCGCTGGCTGTAGATGGCTTCTTTTTTCTTTTTTTTTCTTGAAATGGAAGATTCTCGTTGGCTGGTGCGTCTTCACACCCCGCCGCGCGCACTTTACGAAATTTGAGACTCTGGGATATGCTATCTGCTTTTAATGGCCCCCTTTCTTATTGGGTAAGGGTGTGGACCGCCGTCCTCGATCGATCCACGCCTTTTCACCGCCCCTACTTACCTAATGGCCTTCCTCCGCGCTTCGCCGGACTATTTTCTCTCGCAATGCAGGCATATATACACATACGTGTGTGTGTGATTTATGTTTAATATAATTTTAATTATATGTATATAAATTAGCAGAGTTTATTTATTGCATGCTATATATTATTAATACTATCATTATTTATTGTCCTAATGTATCATTTGCTGCGGGTGAGCGCCTGACTACATCACGTTGCTGCTTCCTGCCTTCATGTCACATGACCATTATTGGTCGGAACCACCATTTGTGCTGTGAATTTTCCTTTTATCATTCAGTAGGCTATTATTTGCCTGACCAAAGCATCTAACCAAAATAAAAATAGGATTCCTCCGACTACTCGTCGTTGTTCCTCTGCTTAACTCGTATCTGGAATTATAATATATATATTTATATATATATATATATATATATATATATATATATATATATACACCCATATATAATAATTTATATATATGGGTATAGATAGGCATGTAAATAATATACGGGTGTAAGGTGGAGTGAACAGGCCTCTCTCCCTTGATAATGATATTCTGGGTTCGTGGTTCCAGGCTTTGATCTCCGACTTGGATCTCCGAATAAAATATGACATTTTTAATATATCTATTATCTATATAATTTAATATGTGGATATGGATATAAATAAGGAACCCACCAGCATATGTCTATTTCCGTAACAAATCATTCCTGGTACGAAACAAACCCCTTCCACGCCCTGCTGACTCTGTCCAGTCTTAAGGCCCTGTCGCATTATGACGCATCTCACAAGCAGTGACCAATGCTTAAAATCACTTTTTTTACGTCGAGAAGTGACTTTTCGGCGCAGGGGGCAAAGTTGGACACATGCATACCGTATACATAGCGTATGGCCAACGTATGACTAACGTGCTTCCGGGCGAAAAATGCACAAATTACGCTCATGGTACGTTCGCAGAATGCCGGTGAACGTTATATACGTTATTCGATCGCCAGAACTATGCCTCATAGGCTACATACGTCAAGCCATGCTGGAGAAACACTAAATGTATGTTAGACATATGTTAGACGTATGTTAGACATATGTTATCCATATGTTGTCAGTACGCGGAATGTACTTTCCCACTTCCTTTAATGTAGGTCAAGGTAGTGCAAAGTAGTGAACAACATTTGTCTAACATACGTCTAATGTACATCGATGTACGCCTAACATATACATAACGTACGGCCAACGTAAAATCCACACGTTGTCGAACGTTGTCGTATGTCGAAAGTTTTGTGCATGCACAAAACTTTGCCGACCCCATGACACGTGATGCCGTATTTCAACGAACGTCAACGTATATCAACGAGCGCGTACCGCACGCATAACACATAACGACATATCCCAACATAGGTGGCAAAAATCACATACATTGGCGTATGTTGGCGCGATGCGTCGTAATGTGACAGCCCCTTTAGTAACTTAGTCTCGGATGCCTAGCCATCACTCTCGCTCACTTGCAAACTCCTGCACCCTCTTACACAGAAAGTAACATATGAGTCTAGGTTTGGAAAACATGTATTTATTGTCTGGCTAAGAGCGGGAGGAGCCCTATACATTAAGTACATTTTTAAAATGATGGCTTCTTCATAGCGAATTTGCTTCTATAGATCCTTTGACATAGAAATAGTTGGCTCAGTGGCACTGCCTGCAGTTAACCTCAAACCCAAACTGGTTAATAATGCTAATGAGAAAATATTCAGAAGAATCATCTCAGCTTCCACCATACACCTCTATCTACTAGCTATATAAATAATTATATATATTATATACACACATATAATATATATATAAAGAGTTCAGGTGCAAAACCCATTGATGCCAATCCAAAAATCAAGATAAATATTGGAATCAAACCCTCAACAACAAAAGATTTTGCATTCCTAATTTGTTTTCATTGCTCCATAATCATGGCATCACAAGAAAAGTGGAATTATTGAGAATTAAAATTATTTTCAAGTAGAAATCTTTGATTTTAATAAAGGTTTTGGATTGGCGTTAGTGGGGGTTTTGTGCATGAACTCTTCATATAGTTAGTATATAAATATACGGGTATAAATCATCGGTAGGAGGTTTTCCTATTACTATTACCATTCGTATATTATATTTAAGGTCCAGTTATTGACGAATGTTGATTAACTGCGGCATACTGGCCTACGGTGGCGGCACCACCGGCAGTTCTTGTCACTTATCTCCCTCGCCTTATTGATAATCCTGCTGCAAAAAACTTGATCAAATTTAGATAACTTGATGTCAAAAATATGACACTTTCATCGGACTATGCAGCTAGAAGCGTGTCTTTTCCCACTAGACAGTCGATTAATTTCACTTCAAGATGAGTCAGCAGTAAATTAGGAGGGTCGTCTCGTCACCAGCAACAACAGATGTTGGCAGTTAGTGTCGCAAAACTCTGGTGGAGAATTGACCACACAAGTTTATATTTAGTACTATAGTCCTATTTTGACCTATAGATCAGGTTTATATATATATATATATATATATATATATATATATATATATATAGCTATTATAATACACACACTTACATCCGGGCCTCTGAACGATTGTCTTCCGGTAATCCATCACCCGACGTCTCTCACTCAGATTGGGAGGGTGGGCGGCGGTAGGACTATGATGGGTTTGACCCCCCCCCCCCCCCCCCCTCCCCCCTCCTCTTCGCTTGACCCCCCCCCCCCCTCCCACCGCCACCGCTACCGCACCACCACAGCCTCACCTTGATTCCAAGTTGACCCCCAAAGGCGAAAAGGTCACGCGCAGCCTCACTGACCGCCGTCAAACTGCTACACGCAAACTCCGGCAGGGGGCGCCTTGCTAGATTTTAATCAAAGTTGCACAGCCATGTTTTTAATACAAATATCTGCAATGTATTTTTAAATTTAAAAAGAGGAAAGTTTGCTTCATTTAACGACACCTCTAGAACACATTAATTTTTTTATCATAAGCTATTGGAAGTCAAATATATGGTCATTATGATATTTTAAATAGGAAACCCACTGCGGCCACATAGGCTACTCTTTCTGATAAGCAGCAGGGGGTCTTTTATATTCACTTTCCCACAGACAGGACACCACATTCCGCAGCCTTTGACAAACCAGTTGTGGACCACTGATTGGAATGGAAATTAGCCCAATTAATTGTTAATAGATGTTACGCTAAACTAAAGAAAAATCGATTATAATGATCATCCTAACGTATGTATTTGAAAAAGAAAATTATGGCAGAAACCTGACACTATCGAGTAATCCAAGTTCATCCAGTGGAAGATGTGGTGTTTCCGTCCTATCATCATCTGAGGTCACAGTAGGACACCCAGTGACAGAGTGTACCCAGGAAAGCTTTATTGTATAGTGCCTGACCCAACTACCGGACTTGGTGGCCGAATCGGTACAGCGTAGGTTTCCCGCGCGGAAGGTTGGGAGTCCCAATCACAGCCGAGTCAAACCAATAACTTACAAAATTGATCCTTGTCGCTGCCTAGCCTGGCACTCAGCATTAATATGATAGGACAAGGACTGGTTAGCACAGTATCAGGATAATGTGACTGTGTGGGATATCAGTTCATGGTGGTCATTCAGTGGGGCAGCACAATAAGGTCGCAATAATTGCGTGCTGCCACAAGACAGTACCCATACTGAAATGACCTTAGATGTTGTCAGGACGCTAAATACCAACAATCAACAGACCAGATCCAACTGGGATAAACTGCCATCGGTACTAGTACCTGATATTCCACTCAGTTACATTATCCTAACACAAAACCAACCAGTCCTTCTCCTATCCTAGTAATGCCGATTACCAGCCAAGGTTATAACAACTGCCAATTTGACTCGGCGGGGGATCGAACCCAGGACTTTACCGAGCGGGGAAGTGGCATTCCTACCCACTCGCCATCATTTCAGCAGTGGAAGACAATGTCAGTGTTCTAGGAGAGACTTAAAGCTGCATAGTCCGATGAAATATCAAATTTTCAAAGCCAAATCAATTATCTAGATTAGATTCTACATATCTACCTTAGATACTGATGCACTTATTAAACATTTGTTTCTGCGTAGAAGGCAATCCTGAGTCAGTTTAACAGAACCTCTTACTGCAGAAGTCTATGGTGTCAGAGTTTTGGCAAGCCTGCCAAAACTAATTTTCCATGTTTGCACTCAAAATATCTCAAAAGTTTACCATTTAAAATAAAAGTAACTTTGAACTAATGTAAACTAGATACTAATGATCGATCTAATATATTTATCGCAGACAAAATACAGAAATTTAAAATCATCGGACTATGCAACTTTAAGGGGTGGTGCCTGGGGAATATGCTGCTTGTGCTGGTGGGGTGGGCAGATGTGGGGATGCGGGTGGGGGTTTATAGTGAGGTGGGGTGTGGGGAAATGTGGGGGGTGGGGTTGTATTGGGGTGGGGGTTGTAGTGGGGGTGTGGGTTATGGTTATAGTGGGGGTGTGTGGGGGTGGGGGTTTTGTAGTGGGGGTGGGGGTGGGTAAATGTGGAGTGGGCTTGTATTGGGGTGTGGGGGATTGTAGTCGGGGGGGGTAGTGGTCATAGTGGGGTGGGGGTGGGTAAATGTGTAGTGGGGTTGTATTGGGGTGGGGATTGTAGTCGGGGAGTGAGGGTTATGGTCATAGTGGGGGTGGGGGGTTGTAGTGGGGGTGGGTAAATGTGAGGGTGGGGTTGTATTGAGGTGGGGGTTATGGTTATAGTGGGGGTTGTATTGGGGTGGGGGTTGTAGTGGGGGTTGTAGTGGGGTGGGGGTGGGTAAATGTGGGGTGGGGTTATAATGGGGATGGGGGTTATATTGGGGGTGGAAGCTGGCCATGTGCTTATCTAACACATTCAGGCAGTGAGGCGTTGTGTTTATATACAGGGCGCTCTACTACAACATATAAGGCACCATGGCAACAACACCGCCTGTCGTCCAGACAACAGAGATCTCATTCCATTTGTAAAGACCGGGCACAGTGGCCGAATCGGTAGAGCGCAGGCCTCCCGTGCAGGAGATCGGGAGTTCAATACCTGGTAGAGTCAAACCGATGACTTACAAAATTTATATTTGTCACTTCCAAGCTTGGCGCTCGGCATTAATAGGATAGGACAAGGACTGGTTTAGCTCAGTGCCAGGATAATGTGACTGAGTGGGATATGAGGGTATGGTGTGGGTGGGCTGATTTCCCAGTGGGGCAGCAATATAAAGTTGCCATGAGTGCACACTGTCACAAGTCGGTATCCATTCTGATATGACCTTAAATGTTGCCAGGACTGAAAACTCCACAACCAACTATTTGGATCCCCCAATCTTCCAAAACAGGAGACAGACGCTCAACTCATTCGGCCACCCAGTTTGGTCTTTGTATATGCTAGTTTGCTACACATGTAATATATATCACACGTATATGTTATATATGCTACACATGTTATATATGTCCGAAATATGTATATATGTTGCACATGTTATATATGTCCGAAATATGTTATATATGCTACACATGTATATATGTCAGAAATATGTTATATATGCTACATGCTACATATGTTTTATATGTCAGAAATATGTTATATATGCTACGCATGTTGTGTAGTATATAGCATTTATACAAATATTATTATGGAACTTTTTATTATATATTTTACATATTGAATTCGAACCCGCAACCCCCAACCTTGCGTGCTGGGCGGTGCTGGCGGAGAGGTTATATGAGCTGGGCGCCGATTGGTTGCTCAGACTAATAATATATATATGTCAGAAATATGTTATAAATGCTACACATAATGTATATGCCGTTTCCTTTGCCACGCCTGCTAAAACTGAGGAACAGTCTAATACTCTGCTGTTGCTTAGCCCGGCCACCATTCAGTATAAGTATAACACATAGGCCTAACAAAACAATAGCAGGGCATCGGTGCATGGCTAAAGATCCCCGGCTGGTATGCCTTAATGCGTGAGGGACGCCCAGCAGTCTGCTCACCATGATGAAGGTCAGGGATTTACCACGGTCTGGCTAAATAAGTTGCAGGTCTCCGCCAGGTCCCCACCAGGTCCCCACAGGGGGCACTTCGAGCAGGCAAGGCCAGGTCTTCTACTGGTCCCCTGACCACGCCACGCTGAGCCGAGAGGCACAATGCCTTTGTCTGCACAGCAAGGATGTTGTGCTTGTATTTACCCAATAAACATATGGTATATATTGATAAGTCTAATTCTATTCTAATGGCTGTATTAATCATATCTGTATATATTGTTCATACTATACACATAATATTTAGTAGGTCTTCATATACAAGTATGCTTTTACATAGCATATATATATATATAGTATAGTTATACAAATCTTACTTGGGTACAGATGATGGATAACTGGTGTTTTCCCGAGGTACTAGTCTCGGATAGTCGTGGGTCAGGGAGAAGGAAGCACATCCGGGTCCAACAATCTTTTATGTACTTTATAGGATAACAAATTATCTTAGTATTATATGGATACTTTAGTGTTTTCATTTTGGTACCAGTGAAATGTGATAGTCGTGGTAGGGTAGGATGGGTGGGCCTGACCCATGACTATCCGAGGCTAGTACCTCAGGAAAACACCAGTTATCCATCATGTGTACCCAGGTAAGATTTGTATAACTATACTATTTTACCTCGGTACTACGCCTCTGGCTACTCGTAGTCCAGGGAGAATTTCACGTAATCTCATTTTTTATCCTTTTATACTTAATATTGTAAACATACTATAATGTTTTTAGTTGCAAATAGTAATATTTTGTTTCTCACCAGTCTTTAGTCGGAGAGTAGGTGAGTCGCCAGGCCACTTGGCTTTTCTAGTCGTTTGTTGTAATGTTTTGCAAACGATCTAGCAGTCTTCCACCCCGCATGTGCAAGGATTCTCTTAACTGAGATTCCTAACTGTCTTGCCTTGGAGACCATGGGTCCACGTGTTGAGTGAGATGCGTAGCATCCAGTATTGATGCCTACCTGTTTAAGCACCTTGATGGTCCATCTTGCGAGTGTGTCTCTCGGGATAGCTTTTTGTGGTTTAATAAAGCTGATCAGTAGCTGTCTGGAATTCCTTATTCCACGTGACTTGGATATATACGCCCTAATGGCTGAAACTACACATATCTGTTTATCTTCCAGTAAACTATTTACATGAACTGTGGACATTGGGTCCCCTGTGCGATTCGACTTTAGTAATGTCTCTAAATCGAATGTTGCCTCATTCTTATCTATCTCTAGTCCATCCAGTGAGAGTTCAACAATCATTTGGCCTCTGTGTCCTGTCACTAGCAGTAATAGCACTGCTAACTTAAATTCTAATTGCTTCATTGATAAATGTCTATTACTGGACCATTACTTGAATAACTTAAATACAATAGACACATCCCAAAACCTATTATATTTGGGTTTGGGTGGGTTTCTTTCATACACCGATCTAATGAACCAGTGTACTAACTGATGCTTTCCAATCGTTTGTCCACCTCTTCTTGGTAGAATAATTGAAAGTGCTCATCTTGCTGCATTAATTGCACCAAATCCTAACCCTTCATCTTCTAATATTCTTAAGAAATCTTAATATTTGGGCTATTGTAGGTTTTAATGGTTTGACTCCTTTAAGAAGACAATGAAGTCCCCATTTCTTTAAATAACTTGTGCATAATTTCACTGTTCCTTTCCTCCAGGCATGTGAAATAAGTCTTTCTTGTCTCATTTTGTCTAAACCATATTGTTCTAAATGTTTTCTTAAAAAAGGAATGCCAAAAGGGGTGTAGTTGTCACGTCTCCATGGACTGTTAGTGGTCCTGGATGTTGTAGGTTGTTCCTTTCTCATGGGAACCTGAGCATGTCTTTTGCTTCTAATGTTATTGCCACCAGCCATGGTTGTGTGTCCCATACTGGTACTATCAGTACAGCGTGTGAGTGATCCATCTTGATCTTCCTGGCCACTTTGCTGATAATGCTGAATGGTGGGAATATGCAATAGAATTTATTATTCCAAATTAGAGAAAATGCATCTACTCTTCAGGCTTCTGGCTCTGGATGCCAAGACACATATTTGGGTAACCTTTTGATGTTGCATGATGCGAATAAGTCAATTTCTGGTTTGCCCCATTTATCACAAATGTGGTTGAAAATATTCTGATTTAATGACCATTCTAGATGGTCGTGAAAATGTCAACTTTTCTTGTCAGCCAAAGTATTTTGACTGCCTGGAATATGTGCTACTGTTAGCCATAGCTCGTGTTTCTCTGCCCAGTCCCAAATTAGTTTGGCTAAATAGTTACATGGTTTGGAACGAATCCCTCCCATATTACATATGTAAGCCATAGCTGTCGTGTTATCTGTTAATACCCTTACATCATTTTTACGTAGGTGAACTAGGCTACGTAATCCTAGATAAATAGCTCTAAGTTCTAGTACATTTATGTCATCGGAGATTTCATCATTCATCCACCGACCACCTGTTGCCTGTTGGTCTCTGTGAGCCCCCCATCCTTCTAGTGAAGCATCTGTTGTAACTGTAGTGTTGGGATCTCCCATTCTAATGGGCTTGGGCGAATTGTTGATGTGTGACAGCCACCACATAATATCTTTTTGACCATCTGGCGAAATCGTCATGGGACATTCAAAGTTTCCTTTTGTGCGAGCCAATGCCAAGTTCTTATCTATTTCTAGCGATTTAATATGAGCCTTGCCATACAGAATAGCCGGTTCATATGGTATCATAATTCCTATCAGTATTGCTACTTGTCTTATCTTCGGTTTGTTCAATTGTAATAATTGGTTTGCTGTTGTTGTAAATTTATTAACTTTTTGTTCCGTTCATGAAATGGTCATTTCTGTGGTGTCAATATAGAATCCCAGAAACTTTAACTTCTTTCTTGGTGTTGCGTTTCATGTATGTAGAATTCAAATTTTTTAAATGTCTCACATAATTTGTCTACTGCTGTCTGACACTGTTGTTGTGTTTGTGCAACAATAAATGAGTCATCGATATAAGGAAACATAATTCTCTGTGTGACATCAAAGACATTAGTTATGAGGTAGTCAGAGTTTAATTCACCCTTTCAACGAGTATGTCACCTCTTGAAAGATAATCAGTTATGCCCCCCCTACTAATGCTTACCATACTAGTCTAACATAGTTACCTCCCCCAATGTTTCTTTTTTCTCTTATCTTGTTCTCTACCTGCCATTTATATCAATGCTTTGCTTATTGTCTTGTAATTGTTTATCTATATTGTTGTAGATTATTTTTACAGTGTAGTGGCAATTGTCATTAGGGATGGAAGACCAGTGCATTACTACTAACAATATCTCTTCTTTTATTTTTTTGTAAATATAGTTTATTCATTGAATAAAGTCTTTTGTCAGCGGCGTGGCACTGGTCTTCCAGCCATGTGACAATACAGTTATTTACAATATATGCATATGTAGTCTGATATTGTCACCAGCAGCTAGCCCAAATCAGCTGAAATAACAATATCAAACATTCAAAGACTTACATATGGTATAGTTATATATAGTATATTTATTCAGAGGAATAAAAACACTTGAACAACAACAACAAAAAGACCAATCCCAACCTCTAGGTTTGCGCTTACATAACCCATTCTAAGTGTGTTCTTTCATTCAGAGATGCAGAAGTTATATGGTAAAATCACGTGACCTGATCTTTAAATAACCAATGAATTGCTTCAGTGGATCTTTAAGACATTCTTGGCTTCTCCCCTTTTTCAACAATTTCTTTTTAAATGGCAGCTATGGGGAATAAATGGGAAGTTGGTTTATTTGTCACAAAAATCAAGAATACCTTAAAAATCAAGAATACCTTAGCGACTAGAATATCTAGTGGAGGCATTCTCAGATGAAGTGAATTCAGAGAATTGGCCCATCCTCTGACTCACAAACTCCGCCGCTCACCCACAGACACACCACCCCACCCACCCCCAACACATACATGCACATACCACACACTTGCCCTGATACACTGGTAACACATCTTCTAGTACTAGTAGTATACGCAAAGTTCAGGCATAAAAGAAACTGCCTGCCTCGAGGTCACAACTCACTCAACATTGGCTGGGGTTATCGTCCTTAAAGGTCCACTAACACGATCAAGACGACGCGACGACCCCCATTGGTATTGGAATTAAGCCAGCAGTGATTGCCCTACCCTAATAATGCCGAGCTCTGGGCAAGGTAACGACAAGTACCAATCTGCTTTAACTCCGCTGGGGATCGATCCCGCGAACTGCCACACAGGAAACAGAGGAATCCCATTCATTCACACACTACAGTAGGTGTAGAGTTTGATGAACATATTGATGATGTGTGGTCTTGCTTTTCTGTTTTTAGGAATAACATAAAATAAAAAAAGAATTAGTTGAGTAAATAGTTCAAATTGAAAGGAACTAATACTCCTTTCTGTTATTAGAAAGAATGGATTCGTCTACATGTGATGTAGTTTCACTTGAGAATCGACACACATGCCTAGATTTTAACCTACATATCCAACTTAGACACTGGCATAATTTGTAAGCATATATTGCCGCATACAAGAAATACTAAGTTAATTTAATAGAATCAGTTACCGCTGAAAGCTATGGTGTCCAACATTTCGATGTACAAGCCAACAGTAAATTAGTATTTGTTCACTTCAAATATCTCCAAAATTAGCCATTTGTTATCGAAGTTACTTCAAAATAAAGTAAAGTAGATACAGTATAACCCCGTTAAACCAAACTTGAAGGGACCTTAGAAATTTGTTTGGATTAATCGATCATTGGTTTAACCGAGGTTTGGCTTCGACTTTGACTTGGCTTTGGCAAAAACTCAGGTGCATCATGAATGCAATATACACTGTATGTGGACACTTTGATTGTTGTTATATGTACATACAGTATAACCCAGTTAAACCAAGCTCAGTTAAACAAAACGATCGGTTAAGCCAAACTTTTTTCAGTGGCCTGGCAAAATACTCCCATTTATCATATAAAAAAGTGTCTTATGACCTTATAACCACATGAAAGTTTGGTTTAACCATACCAGAGGTGGCCTGCGGCCCGACAATTTTGTTTGGATTAACCGATAGTTTGGAGTTACCGACTTTGGTTTAACCAACTTGTTTTATATGATAAATGGTAGTAAAAGGTTTGGATTAACGATCGTTTGGTTTAACCGAGCTTCGTTTAACCGGGTTGTACTGTAATAAGAACCTAATAATAGATGTAGTAGAAACTCAAAACCATCGAAATATGCTAATTTAACGTTCTTTTAATCACGTTAGCTGATATGTAAGTGCTAGTAGGTTTGTTTCTTGGGGACTTATGTCCTGGTTGTATATAAGGTCATATCAGGGCAGGTAGCGGTGTGTGATAGTGCATACTGTTTCGGGCATTGCAACATTTATTATCCAATTATAACTGTAAGCAATGTATCATTATTTAGAATCAAACATATCATTATTTAGAATCAACAGCCTTATTAATGTAACAAACTGCCGTATTCTCCTACAGGAAGACCAGTGCTCCAACGTTGATTAAAGATACTATTTGACGAAAATTATTTACACTGGATAAACAAATATTACCACAAGATGCATAAAAGAAAACAGCCTGGTGATATTAAAGCTCGAGTGAAGCCCTGGGTTCGAATCAATCCAAAAGTGCTACCTTGCCTGACAGTCGGCATTTGTTTGCCTATGCCAAGGACTGGTTATCTCTGTTTGGGGGATAGGCTAGTGTGACTGAGTGGGATATCATTGTCTCATGGTGCCGACAGCATAGTATCCGAGGTGGGCAGCACTATGAAGATGCCATGAGTGTGCACTGGTTTTTTTAACGTTTTAACTCGTTGAGACATGTTATAACTACGAACGAGTAACGTATCTCGACGTAATGGCCAAATTTCACCTAAGTCGGTTTACGCTACCGCTTTATGTCTTAGTGTGACAGGGGTATTAGGCAGGTCCCATAGGTTGTGAGGGAGAAGGGGGAAGAGAGAGAGAGAGAGAGAGAGAGAGAGAGAGGGAAAGAAAGAAAGAAAGAAAGAGGAAGGGGGTGGGAGAGGGAAGTACAAAAGTACATAGAAAGGGAGCAGGGAGGGAGTGAATGAAGTACAAGAGGGAAAAGAGGTGGACAAGTGGAAAGAGGGGAAAGAGGGGAAATATGGAAGAAAGGGAGGAGAGGGAGGGAGAGAGAGGGAATAGCGGGAGGGAATGAAGGGGTAAGTATTAAGAAGTGACAGGGGGAGAGTGGGAGAGAGGAAAAGAGGGCGGGAAGGGGATGGAGGTAGGAAATAAGGGAGGCGGGAGAGGGAGGCAACAGGGAGGTGGAGGGGGAGGTAAGGAGGGGGGAGGGAGAGGAGAGGGAGAGGAGGGGAGGGGAGGGAGGGGATAGAGGAGAAATAAGGGAGTGAGGGGGAGGGGGACAGAGAGGGAAAGGGAGGGAAAGGGATTAATGAGTGAGGAAGGAGGGTAGAGGGAGGTTCAAGGGGTGGGGGGGGGGGGGGGGGGGGCCAGGAATGAGGCGGGGGGGAGGTAGGGGGAAGGGGTAAGGGGAGGTAGGCAGGGGGAAGGTGAGGAGGGGGAAGGAGGTAGGCTGGTAGGCGGAAGGAGGTAAGGGGATGGAGGGGCAGGGAGAAGGAGGTGGGGGGAAGGTAGGTAGGGGAAGGAAGGGAGGGGGGGGGGAGGCAGGGGGAAGGAGGTAGGGGAAGGAGGTAAGGGGAGGGAGGCAGGGAGAAGGAGGTAAGGGGAGGCAGGCAGGGGGAAGGAGATAGGGGGAAGGAGGTAGGCGGAAGGAGGTAAGGGGAGGGAAGTAGGGGTAAGGAGGTAGGCGGAAGGAGGTAAGGGGGTGGAGGCAGGGGGAAGGAGATAGCGGGAGGGTGGCAGGGGGTCGAGGCAGGGTGGACCTGCGGGGGAAGGGGGGGGGGGGGGAGCAAGAGGATGGAGGCAGGGGGGAAAGCTTGCTTGCGGCGTCTACAAACCATGACCACCCTGTTGTATTTTATAGCGGAAATCTGTGTCACCAGCTTGCAATACAATACCTCATCCATTATGTCAGCAGGCACGTGAGTAAGTTGGAATCTATGACGATGACAGCCTGGAATGCTGCCAACAATTAGAACGCGTCAGAATTGTTGGTTTTTAAGAGGGCAGGTCGATGGTGGGGGGAGGGTGAGGAATGAAGGGGATGAGGAGTGAGGAATAGATGGCGTGAAAAGTGACAGAGGGAGCTGATAAGGAGTGAGGAATGGAGGGAGTGGGAAATGAGCAATGAAACGAGTAGAGAATGGAGGTGGTGGGAAGTGAGGATTGGAGGGAGGGAGAAATAGAATGAGTCAGGAATAGAGGGAGGGAAGACTGAGAAATGGAGGTAGTGAGGAATGGAGGGATTAAGAAAGAAAAGGAGTGGGTGAAGAATGGATGGAGTGAGAAGTAAGGAAATGAGAGAGAAAGGAGGGAGGAATGTTCGGGATGATGAATTGAGGATTGGATGGAGTGAGGAGGAATGGGAGGAGTGTAGTGGAGGGAGTGGGGAGTGAGGACAGGGGGGATCTGATACCAGTATCATTCCCCTCCCAATAAGAGTAATGCTAATATTTGCAAGACATCACAGATATGTGACCCACCTCTAACCCACCTTACCTCCCCGCACAACAAACAGGATTTAAATATCCGGCAACCATTATTTTGACTAGCCAGCCACTAATTTAATGAGGTCATAAAACAAGTAATGTAGCCAATTGAAACTCCATGAAAAAAAGTGTTAATAATTTCTCAGCGTTAATAGAGTTTACTATAATAATTAATACAGCACCCCATTTATGAAAATCCTTAGCATAGCATGCATTTCCTGTTGCTGGTCACTTTTTTCTTCTTTTTTGGGGGGGATGGGTGTATTTATGCTGCCCATAACGGTTAAGTCTAATGACTTGTTTTCGCCACTAGACAGTAATAGTCTTGTGACTCCCCTTCTTTTGATCACTTTCAGTTGTTGTGTAACTAACTACTGCATGCATTCTTTCTCAGTTTGTAAGCATTCTCCCACATCCCCCAAACCTCTGTGAGTTTGTTTGTTCTACAATCAGATAATTGTTTGGTTACCAATAGTCAATTTCTCTGAATGTCTTCACCTTGCTGTGTTAGTGGTCATTAGGTGTTGAGTTTAAGTTTAAAGTTTACCCTTTGTATTTATCATACCTGGCATCTATACCCTCTAAAACCTTGCTTGAATTGTCAGTGTATTTTCTATTTATTTATTTATCTATCTTTCTTTTTCTATTTTAATTCATTATATTTGTTGTTGTCATTAGTCTAGCAGTGCATTTAGCTCTCTTTTGATTAATGTTTTATATGTTTCTATTGTCCCTGTACTTCTTTCTTCTACTCCCAGTGTATTCCATTCCCTTGCCTTCATGTACTCGGTACTCCTCTCATATGATCTGTTTTTGGCTCTGTTTCTTATCAGTCTGGGGCCATCACTACCTCTTGTTGCCTTTTTTGTTACCTGCACCCTCCCAGGCTTCCTTGTCTCCCTGAATGCTGCTATTTTGAGATGTGCTTTTCTCCTGTCATTTATTGTGTTGACTCTTGCTTTCCTGTGGAGATCATCAGTTGGGTGTCTATGTTCCACCTTTAGACATATCTTAAGTGCTCTATTTTGTAGTCTTTGTAGTTTATCCAACATATTTTTGTTACTCCCCATATATATTGCATCACTATAGTCGAAGTATGGTAGTATAATACCTTTATATATTTTAATAGCCATATTTGTAGTTAGGTATTTTCTGGTATTCGCTAATATCCAGATTGTGTGGTTTGCCTTCTTGATAACTTCTTTTATGTTATCATTGTAGTTTAGTTTCCTATCAAGATTCATCCCTAGATATATGTAGTTGGTCTGATAATCAAGAACTTTTCCTCCGAAGATTATTGGCTCCTCATTGCCATAGTTGATTTTCCCACTGCCAAACACTAGGACCTTCGATTTCTTGTGGTTTATGGAAATCTTGTTGGAGTTACACCAATTATCTAAAGCTACGAGTTTCTCATTTAGCTTATCTCTATTCTCTTTTCTTCTACTGCTTGTTGTGTATATCATGGTGTCATCAGCATATAGTTGGAATTTGATTCCCTCTAAGGACTTCTCCAGATCATTGATGTAAATGATGAAGAGGAGTGGGCCTAATAATGAACCTTGAGGGACTCCACAGGTTACCTGTATACTATCTGATGTTTTGCCATTTACTTTTGTTCTCTGACTTCTCTCACTGATGTAATTCCTTATCCAGTCTCGTGTTCTTCCTCTTATTCCTACTCTTTCTAGCTTTTTTATCAGTATGTCATGATTCACTGTATCGAATGCCTTGCTCAAATATATGAATGGGGCAGTTGTCTGTTCAGCTTTATTCATACCTCTCAGTAAATATTAGCAACATTTGCAATAGCAGGAGAAGAAGGGGAATGTAGATGATATATATATATATCATCTGCAGTTACAGAGCTTGCCTTTGATCTCCAAAGGCGGAGCATCTACAAGCTCTCAACATTCCCCTTATTGTGTATGTATATATATATATATATATATATATATATGATATATGTATATATATATTACAGATACCGCACGCTTGTTTTGTTTGCTAGGGGATTTACGTGCTGGAAACATCTAAGGTCATATCAGGATATACAGCAAGTATATTATATATATATATATGTGTGTGTGTGTGTGTGTGTGTGTGTGTGTGTGTGTGTGTGTGTGTGTGTGTGAGTTACTATGGAGATGCGGGCCTGACTAGTCACCGGTGGTGCTGCGGCTATGTGAGGAACTACCAGACTACCTGCGTACTTTCCCAGTCCGTGCCCGGACATATACAATGCAGGGAAACTAGTGTGGATATTCTTGGTTCCAATGCCCGAAAGTCCTTAAACTGTGAGGGTTAGTGTCCTAGTTTATATTTGCATAATGGGTTATGCATCATATATATATATATTGCAGGTATAGCAATACCTCAGGGAGTTTGACGCCCATGCCCTGCAGAGTTGTAAACCACTGCCTTGTTGTACAGGTTCTTGACAGAACCGAAGGCTAAGGGAGCAAACCCTAAACAGAAAACCATGTCACTGTGGCAGCATTAAGGGCGGTTGATGTATGGAACTCCCAACATCTCCCGACCAGCCACTGCAGAGACAAATAGTTTTGCGCCTGTCTTGACATGTTCTTGCCGGTGTGAAACCTCTATTTGCTCCCTAAGAGAGTGCCGCTGGTAACTTGCAAAAGCCAGCAGCACTTCAACACTTTGGCAGGCAGCTTTGATGAAATGTCCAGAGAAGTTCACAACTATGATCGAGGCTCTACATAAAGGAATGATGGCGAACGTTAGTGTTGGAGGGGAAGTCTCGGAATTGTTTGGGGTTACCAATGGGGTCAAGCAAGGTTGTGTACTGGCCCCCACGCTCTTCTCCATCTTCCTATCAGCAATGCTCGATGAGGCTTTCCGAGACATGGGGGATGGCATCTATATACAGTCCAAACAGAGCGCTGACCTATTCAATGTCGCACACTTCAGAGCGAAGACCAAGACTACTCGGATACTGTTGAGAGAGCTGCTATTCGCAGATGACAGTGCACTGGTTGCCCACTCTGCTGAAGAGATCCAGAAAATAGTGGACGCTTTCTCCGATGCATTAAAGAAGTTTGGCCTGAAGATTAACATCAAGAAGACGGAGGTGCTGTACCAACCCAACTCTACAAGAACCCGAGAGGAGGAGATCATGGTTGAGGGAAACAAGCTGAACTCTGTTCCGGAATTCACCTACCTCGGAAGCACTATATCAAGTGATGGACGCATTGATGCTGAAATACAGAGGAGGATGGCCAAGGCTAGCGCATCTTTCGGCCGACTATGACAGAGACTCTGGAACAACCACCATGTGTCCATTCGGGTCAAATGCAAGATCTACTGTGCATTTGTGCTATCCACCCTACTATACGGAGCCGAGGCCTGGACAGTGTACAGACGACAGGTGAAAAAGCTGCATGCCTTCATGATGTGACATCTGCGTTCAATCATGAGGCTAACCTGGAAGGACAAAGTGACAAATAAGGAAATACTCGAACGGACGGGGCTGCCCTCTATGGAAGATCTTCTGATCAAAAAGAATCTCCGGTGGACTGGACACCTCATGAGGATGTCATCAGACAGGCTACCAAAGCAGATCCTCTATTCTCAACTGTCTTCTGGTTACAGAAAGAGAGGGCGCCCTCGTCTCCGGTTCAAGGATACCATCAAGAGAAACCTGAAGCTGAGAGACATTAAGACCGACTCATGGACGCAACTCTCACAGCAGAGAGCTAAATGGAGAGCGGCAGTCAAGTAATGAAAGCAGTCTTTGTCGCATTGGGACCGACAGATTGATTGATTGATTGGTGGTTTCTTTACTCCGTGTCGGCAGCATAGGCCATATTCACGGCACGGACCGACAGCATGATGAAATATAGGTGGAGTGTGGAGTAGTCGCATTCATACATTGCTATCTATTAAAGCTTAAATGGATTAAACTGAAAAAAAAACAACCATGCATTGTTTTTGCACAGCAGATCACTGTGATATTAGTATTACTATATTACTGGTTACAAAATAGAAGGTTTGCTTTGCCATGTAACTGAGGAAGCTAATGTCATCTAAATAAACAGTCATTTCTTTTGTTCCACACAATATGCATGCTAACGGTGCCAGTCATTGAGTAAAGTGATGATTATATAACAGTATATATATATATATACATATATATAGTATATATAATATTTTATATACATACTTATATACACATATATATGGCTATCCGATGGACCTTAAATTAAATACAAATAAAATATACGCCAACACATATACATATATTATAATATATATGTGTGGCTTTTGTTGTGTTCCGGGGTTACTTTAAAGTTGCACAATCCAGGTTTAGAGTGTCGGACATATCTATATAATACATTAGGCTGATTGTTATAATCACACAAAGGACAGTGCTCTACACATGTCCCATGGTTATACACAGGCTGCAGTGTTTACTGTTATGCACAGGCCACAGTGTTATAGTGTTATAACTTATAGTAGGCTACAGTGTTATACACAGGTCCCAGTGTTATACATACATCATATTGGTATGCGTCGGTCCAGTGGTATACACAGGATGCAGTGTTATACACAGATCCCGGTGTTATACACATGATGCAGTGTTATACACCGGTCCCAGTGTCATACAGATAATGCAGTGTTATACACAGGCCACAGTGTTATACACATGTCCTAGTATTATAATACATCATATGCTTATGCATAGGCCCCATGGTATACATGGGCTGCAGTGTTATACACAGGCCCCAGTATTTATACACAGGCAAAAGTGTTATACACAGAATACAATGTTATACACCGGCCCTGTGGTTATACACATAACCCAGTGTTATACACAGCACATAATGTTATACACATAACCCAGTGTTGTACACTGGCCATGTGGTTATACACAGGCCACAGCGTTATACACAGGCCAGAGCGTTATACACAGAACCCAGTGGTATACACATAACCCAGTGTTATACACCAGCCCCATGGTTATACACAGAACCCAGTTGTAAAGTCGACGGCCGGCAGCTGTGGTTGTGTAGGCAGGCTAAATAGGAAATCACTACAGGCAAGTATAGAGAAGGAAGGCAAGATATAGAGTGTGCAGAAGGAACCAGAAGGAGCTTGCTTAGTTTATTATATATATATAGGTTTTAGAATCCAAGATGGCTGTACACACCTGATTAATCCCTCCAATCACCAACAGGCATTCTTATTCAACCAATGAACATTCAATATCCTTGTAACCAAGGCATGGTTATGTCTGGCTACAGTGCCCTGTTGTGTCTGGTGTGCAGTGATCCGTAAATAACACTTGGGGGGAGGGGGTATGTAAGGAGAGTTCCAAAGACTCTCTCAGAAGTCAAGAAGTGACCCTCTCTCAGGTCAAGAAGTGCCCCTCTCATACTATCTCTTATAATACACAATTTCTATCTTAAATCAGTAATGGATCACCAACACCACATATACCTCATATGCCTTTGGTTTTACATACCATCTACCATTATATAGACCATTTGCAATTTATTATAGAGTAGTTCTCCTTAGCCCATATCTCAAATATTGGAAAATTGTACACAGTGTTATACACCGGCCCCATGGTTATACACAGAACCCAGTGTTATACCCCGGCCCCATGGTTATACACAGGCCCCACTGTTATGCGCAGACCCAGCATTATACACATTCCTGAGTGTTTATACATGGCCCCCAGTGTGCAGTGCCAATGTTTTGTGAGCGGGGACATGTGTTGACAAACACGGATGTTGGCACAAGGCGATCATGTGCCTCGTTCTGGGTTCGTCGACTATGCTGCAGAGGCGGTGACCGAGTTCTAACCTTACCTAACACCAGCGTGTCCTGCCTATAACACCAACAGGGGTCGCTACCCAACACCCCGGCGCCAACTCCCCTGCAAATCCAACTAGCCCTATTATCGCCCTATTTTCCTATTACACCAGTTAGCGTAATTTATTGTCTAAATAAACAACTGATGTACCCCAATTCGTTCCCCATAGTGACATACTAATTTGTGTATGTCACATATATATATATATATATATATATATATATATATATATATATATATATATATATATATATGAAGAATTCAGGGAGAAAGCCACATAAACGCCAATCCGAATATTGAGATAACATTGGAGTCAAACCTTCCAAAGATTCCTATTTTTTGCTTCATTGTTCCACAACAATTTCTTCACAACCAATGTGTAATTAGTGAGAATTAAAATTACCTTCAGGTAATATTTTTTTTAGTTAGTTAATTTTTGGAATGCCGTTTATGGGGATTTACATATATATATAATACACACATAAATTAGTGACGTCATCGATAGATCATATTCATAGCTACTTACTATATTGATGATTACCCAGGGGTGGGGAGGAGGTCAGAGTTGTTCACTGACAGAGGAAACTTAATGCAATCCGCGCCATATCTCTATTGGGGTTTTACGTCCTAGAAACATCAGGTCATATCAGGACAGGAACTGACTTGTGACACTGCACATTCATGACAATTTTCTAATGATGGCAATTGGCACCATGACCCAATATCCCACAGAGTCACATTTTCCTGACACTGAGCAAACCAGTCCTTGACATATTTAGAGCACGAGGTTAGGTAGCAACAAGTATCAATTTTATAAGTCAGTTTGAATCGACAACCAGCTGCAAGGGAAACCAGCGTCCTTAGTCTTAACGATTCGGCCCCTGCATCCAGCCAGTCTCCCCATATAAATCTCACACAATTTGACCATACATACGGGGATACTACACAGGCCCCTCTTTCTAAGATGGCGCCTGGCAAATCCTGGAACTATATTCCAAAGGCATGTGGGCTAAATCATTAATGTGTGTGGATCGACCCCAACCCTTACCCCACACAACCCCAATCAAAGTTTCAAACAAGGACCTCACTAATAGTACTGACAGCAAGAATAATGTCTAAACTGTCTGTATTCAGCTACTTTGGCTTTTCAGTTTGCAAATGTATAATCCGCTGAAATGTCGTCAGATTGCTTTTAAGTGTCTCAGAATACTATTAGGGAATAAGCTATGCATTATTTATTAGGCTCCTTTGTGTGAACAAAGATTGGGCGATTTTGTAAGAGACGGCTGATGAGGAGATAGCATAAGCATATTCAGCGCTGAAAGGAGAGGGACAACCAGCCATGTTTGAACTTCTCTGAGCCTCTTTGAACTTGCAGGAAATGGATCTTCCTCTCTTGTTTTTGTGAGAACTCAGTGTCAGCCAATCAGAGGTCTTCTATTTTATTGCAAATGGCCGCCTCCATGGGGGCTGCCATTTGCAATCGAAAAGAACAGCTCTGATTGGCTGAGAAAAGCTCTCAGTGTCAGTCAATCAGAGCTGTTCTTTTTTATTGCAAATGGCGGCCCCCATAAGGGGTGGCCATTCGCAATCGAAAAGATTGGCTCAAATTATGGAAAGGTCCCATCCAATACATCCATTCTTTAGTAGTTTCTTGTTCAGACATAGTTACACATATATATGTATCTTTTGCACAGATTAAAGTGCTTGAAGTATATTTTTAATTTATCTACATTGACTCTTGTTTAGATCACACAATATCAGGACTTAAAGAATAGGAAACTATTCCTGCAAGGGTATGCTCAATATGGGACAGTGGTCACCCGTTTGTCCTCCTTTCCTCGCTGTGGACCCTTCTCGGAGATAGATGGTTAGCACATATCAGGTTACTGTAGCAAGATCAGCTTACACAAAGTCACCAGGCCGCAGCATTACATACAAACAGGGGCATTAGGATTTGTTTGTTGGGATTTTATATCACAGGAATATCTAAGGTCATATCAAGACAGATACGACTTGTGACAGTGCACACTCATAACGACGTGAAGTTGTATTGTCCAATACTCTTCAAGTTTGTCCTTTTTATTTTTTAGAGTAATGTATTAGGTTTCTTATTATAATCTGCTTTACTTTAGGTTGAAGTAACTATCATTTAACTTGCTAACGTAGGAGATATCTGAGATGCAAACATATTGTACAAACTGACCTCATGGGTTTCAGTGGTAACACTAACAAGTTTTATTAAATAGACTTAGTATTCCCTTCTATGCAGCAACTAACGTTTAATAGGTGCATCAGTATCTAACAAGTAAGTATTAATGTTGTAAGCCATTGGTTTGACTCATTCGGGGTTCAAGCCCATGTATAACAGAAAGCTAGCCAGTAGGCTCAACTCTTACCGACTCACTCATACCAAATAATATTCTAGAATAATCCTCTCAGAAGTGTTAAATCAATTGAACATGGAGAAGCCTTGGAACTATTCCTCTCTTTTTCTCTCCCTCTGTCTTGCTTTTTCTCTCTTCTTCCCTACCCCTCTCTCTCTCTTTCAGAATGTGGTTACAATGTGTTATTTCTAATCTCTCTCTTTCAGAATGTGGTTACAATGTGTTATTTCCCATCTCTCTCTTTCAGAATGTGGTTACAATGTGTTATTTCTCATCTCTCTCTCTTTCAGAATGTGGTTACAATGTGTTATTTCCCATCTCTCTCTCTTTCAGAATGTGGTTACAATGTGTTATTTCACATCTCTCTCTCTTTCAGAATGTGGTTACAACGTGTTATTGCCCATCTCTCTCTTTCAGAATGTGGTAATAATGTGTTATTGCCCATCTCTCTCTTTCAGAATGTGGTACAATGTGTTATTTCCAAACTCTCTCTCTTTCAGAATGTGGTTACAATGTGTTATTGCCCATCTCTCTCTCTTTCAGAATGTGGTTACAATGTGTTATTTCCCATCTCTCTCTCTTTCAGAATGTTGTTACAATGTGTTATTTCCCATCTCTGTCTCTTTCAGAATGTGGTTACAATGTGTTATTTCACATCTCTCTCTCTTTCAGAATGTGGTTACAATGTGTTATTTCCCATCTATCTTTCAGAATGTGGTTACAATGTGTTATTTCCGATCTCTTTCTCTCTTTCAGAATGTGGTTACAATGTGTTATTGCCCAACTCTCTCTTTCAGAATGTGGTTACAATGTGTTATTGCCCATCTCTCTCTTTCAGAATGTGGTAATAATGTGTTATTGCCCATCTCTCTCTTTTCGAATGTGGTACAATGTGTTATTTCCAAACTCTCTCTCTTTCAGAATGTGGTTACAATGTGTTATTGCCCATCTCTCTCTCTTTCAGAATGTGGTTATAATGTTGTATTGCCCAACTTCCCAGAAGGAAGCCAGTGCAGACATGGCTTCTTTATCAGATCGCTATGAAGTTTGCCACAGACACTAAATTGTATGATTACCGGGAGGAAACTGAGAGTACTGCAGGAAGTGCGTGTGTGCATGCGTGCGTGTGTGTGTGTCTGTGGGAGTGGGGTGTGTGTATGGGAGGAGAGAGGGGAGGGCAGACAGAAACCAGTCCGGCCGCAGATATTGAATCGGGCGTGCTAAGTGCCGATTGGTGTCAGTGTCACAGCTCTGTGCACTAAAGTATAGCAATTCATGCCTGGCGTACACTACACGACACGGATCGATAGTCACCATTTCCCCCACATTTGCTTTGCTTGTTCGCGTTGTATTTATATCATTCCTCCCTTGTGTGTGTTTAGTTTGTTGTCTTTTGCGTTCTGTTTTATTTTGGGGTGGAGGAGGGAAATTGATCTCCCAAGATGAAATGTAAACATAAGTTGATTGCATCGGGAAGCCTTGATAGAATAATGGTCATGACGTTAGACCCTGAAGAGTACAGGTCATGGGTTCGAGTCCCGCTCTAGGCCCACTGTTTTTGTGCGGTTGAAAAATATACAATTTTTGAGTGAGTGGTACAGGCGTGAGGCAGAGTTAGGACAGCTGATTAGGCCAGGTGGCAGCACCAGGTGAGGCAGAGGGCCCTGACTAGTCGCTTGAGTAGTTGAGTGTCATTAGTTGTGCAGTGTCATTCAGGTGCCAACTAGAGAAACAGTTCATGGGTTAATCAGTTTACTGATAATTATACTTGTATAATTGCCTATACAGCACACACATACATATATATTGCTAATACAGCACACACATACATATATATATATATATATATATATATATATATATATATATATATATATATATATACGCGAACAAGCTGAGCATATGTGAGTGTGCGTGAGTGTGTGTGAGCATGTGTGTGAGTGGTGTGCGTGAGTGTGTATATAAGTAATTATACTAGTATAATTATCTGTAAACTGATATATATATGAGTTATCTTGCGACCCGATTCCTGATGTGGCTCGATGGTTAGGCGCGATTAAAAAGTCTAAATAGGTCAGATGATGTCAAGTCTGGTGCTTGTTGCTTTGGTGACTCACGGCATACCAACGGTCGACGCGCATAAGGTTCATAATTATATACAATACATCGATCCATACCACATCTGTCAATCCTTCATTCAATTACCCGGGGTATCCACAATATTACTCCAGACGCTGCTCCACACATCTGTAATTCTCTCAGTAAAGAGTTGCCTGTAGCAGGTTCTGATACTTCCCTTGTATACCTTGTATGGATGTCCCCGAGTCTGTCGTCAGTCACGTCCTGCTGTGGACACGCCCAGTGAAGCTACTGAATCAGACATCTCGCTTGTGGTTTTGTGTGTCGTGATCATGTCTCGGATCTCTGCCTTACTCCCACATTGATCTGTCTCAGCGCTGACATTAGTTCAACACAGAAATCGGGTACAAGAATGCACCCTTTCTGCAAACCAAGCGCCGTTAGCTGCTACCCGCAACATTGGATCTTGCAAGTGCCACCAGAGGGCGAGTTAGTGGTGGAAATCCTCTAGAAGACATTTTTCTACAGAGCATGCTGCACAGTGAGCTGCTACCCACAACATTAGTTCTTGCCACTGGCACCAGAGGGTCGGTTAGTGGTGGAAATCCTCTAGAAGACATTTTTCTACAGAGCATGTTGCATGATGAACTGCTACCCACAACATTAGTAACTTCTTGTCACTGCCATCAGAGGGTGGGTTGGAGGTGCAAATCCTCTAGAAGACCTGTTTCTACAGAGCATGCTACACAGTGAGCTGCTACCAACACCAGTTATTCTTTTGCTATAAATGTACATAGAGCAGGTGTGTGATGGAAATCGTATAGAAAACCTTTTTTCCACAGACTATGCTGCATACCCGCCCTGATATGACCTTAGATGTTGCCAGGACATAAAACTCCAACAACCAACCAACTATGCTTCCTACTGAGCTGCTATCCACATTAGTTCTTCCACTGTTGTCAGAGTGTGAGTTGGTGGTGGAAATCCTCTACAAAACCATTCCCAACAGATCATACTGCACAGTGAGTTGTGCAGTATGATCTGTTGGGAACACCATGTAAAAAACAAATCAGTTTATCCTGAGCAAATGCATAAGCAGATATTATATTGATCGTTACAATGGACAAAGTTTTGTCCCATATTGCTTAGCACCTTTTGAGACAGTCTCATATTTATCTTTAAAAAGAAAACACGGCAGAGGCTCAAAACCATCGGAGTATGCAACTTTAAGTATTAGTAAAATGTGCCCCCCCCCCCAATTGTATTTAACCAGATTTAACAGAATTAGAATTTAGATTTTATGGGAGAGTGGTGATGGTATTTGGGGGGAGTTAGCTCGGTCAAATGTAGTTAGTCTCAGAAAATAGTTGTTTGTCATGTAAGTCACAGCTGAGCTCCCCCACCCCCCTCTTCCTGCTCTCAGTACACTTAGCCCATTGTCAATATTTGGAGAGATCACTCCCCCCAACACCCGCCCCTCCCCGGCCTCTTGGGGTATGAGCGGTGGTTTGATATGGGATAGGGTGGGGGGTGGGGAGTGGGGGGGGGAGTAGGGGGGCGTGCTGGGGTCGGGTGGGAGTAGAGGGGAGTAGGGTGGGAGGGGGAGGGGAAGCAGGGAGAAGATGGGGGGGGGGGTGGGGGGGGGGCGGGGGGGGGGCAAGGGGAGTGGGGAGGGGTTGTATGGATAGGACCGGGAGGTTGAGTGAGTGGGTATCAGTGGTTGGTGGATATGGCTACTGCTGGGAGTGCGTGTGTGTGGGTGGGTGTGTGTGTGCGTATGTGTGTATGTGTGTGTGTGTGTGTAAGGGGAGGGGGTTATAGGGGGTTGAGTCATAGTTCAGAAGAACTGGAAGTGAGGATTATGACTTACATAACATGCAATATGAAGTATGCTTGGTAAGTTGTGTGCGTGTGTGAGCATATGTGAGTGTGTGTGAGTGTGTGTGAGCATGTGTGTGAGTGGTGTGCGTGAGTGTGTGATTGTGTGTGTGAGTGTGAGAGTATGTATGAGAGTGTGTGTATGCGTGAGTGTATAAGCATGTGTGTGAGTGGTGTGCGTGAGTGTGTGATTGTGTGTGTGAGTATGTATGAGAGTGTGTGTATGCGTGAGTGTATAAGCATGTGTGTGAGTGAGTGTGCGTAAGTGTGTGAGTATGAGTGTATGCGTGAGTGTGTAAGTATGTGCGCATGCGTGAGTGTATGAGCGTGTGTGAGTATGTGTGAATGTGCGTAAGTGTGAGTGTGCTTCAGTGAGGCAACACTGCAAAATTGTTATAAATGTGTGTACTGTCACAATCCGGTACACGTCCTGATATCACCTTAGATGTTGTTAGGACCTGAAACCTGCTTCAAAACCAAACATAGCATGTAACATAGGTAGGTATGTAGGTAGGTAGGTAAATATGTAATAAGAGCAGGTCTAATAATGTCAAGCTTTTCAGCGCTGCCAAGAAGGTGAGGAGAGTGAGGGTGTACGAGGGGGGGGGTGAGAGGGGGGTCACTCTATATTAGATACAAGATTCACCCCGTACTGCTGCAGTAGGGGTGCAAACCAACCCTATGTAAAAGCTGTCGAAAAAACGGGTCAATGAATTGAGAGCCTAATTTCACAATCTAAGAAGCAACATTTATTCTTTACATGTCTTATTGATAGCCCGCTACCTTTGAGTTGAAAAATATAATATAATATCTAGTTTAATAAGATTTAAAAGTGAAATCGACGGCGTTCTGTGGCCGCCATCTTGTCTGTTTGCATTCTCTCCCATTTCACCAAAATCTGTGCCGATATAAGTAGCCATTTGATACTGGAGCCACAGTTTCTAGTTCAGGTTCCATACTAAACCTATTTTCGCCCGTATTTACACTACGTTGTCCTTCACCCGTGTACTACAAGTACCGGGTGAATCTTTTATCTAGGTCTATATATGAGAAATGTCGAGCTTGGGTTACAAATAACACTCAGGCCATTATAGAGCAGTGAGGCGATCAAATCCATCTCCTAATGCAGCGCCCTCTGTACAGCGTCCATCCAATAGACACACATAGATAAGCCCCTATACAGAAGGCATCCTGAAGAGAAAGAAAAAAGATCAAATCTACCTCATTTGTGAACTAGGCCCCTTCACCCCCCCCCCCCCCCCACAGTCCCTCCCCTCTCTTTGTGTTCTGTTATTGGTCTCGTCTGTAACTACTCCTACTGCTTCTATACATACTGGACTACCACGTCAAATTAGTTAACCAGTTTAATGCCATGCTTTAACTGGGCTGAATACATGACATGGCTCGATCAGGGATGAAAGTGGTATCCAACAACAAATATGCGGAAGCCTTGGCACAAAGGGCGAATTTCCGCGAAATCGCAGATTTTCCATCATAGGATTAGCACTGTCAGTGAATCGTGGGAAAATGTTGGAAGTCAGGCATCAACTCTCCTTGTTGTGATTATATTATCGTCCATACTTAACTCTTTCTTGTTCGAGTTTTATTCTCTAGCAACATCAAAGATCACATACGAATGGGATTCAGACTAATCAATTGATGTCACATATAATATATAATATACTGACATTTTGTGATTGTTCATCATCATCATCATGCTGTCGGCATAAAGAAACCACCAATCAATCAATCAATCTGTCAGTCCCAATGCGACAAAGACTGCTTTCATTACTTGACTGCCGCTCTCCATTTAGCTCCCTGCTGTGAGAGTTGCGTCCATGAGTCGGTCTTAATGTCTCTCAGCTTCAGGTTTCTCTTGATGGTATCCTTGAACCGGAGACGAGGGCGCCCTCTCTTTCTGTAACCAGAAGACAGTTGAGAGTAGAGGATCTGCTTTGGTAGCCTGTCTGATGACATCCTCATGAGGTGTTCATTCCACCGGAGATTCTTTTTGATCAGAAGATCTTCCATAGAGGGCAGCCCAGTCCGTTCGAGTATTTCCTTATTTGTCACTTTGTCCTTCCAGGTTAGCCTCATGATTGAAAGCAGATGTCGCATCATGAAGGGATGCAGCTTTTTCACCTGTCGTATGTACACTGTCCAGGCCTCGGCTCCGTATAGTAAGGTGGATAGCACGATAGATCTTGCCTTTGACCCGCATGGACACATGGTGGTTGTTCCAGAGTCTCTGGCGTAGTTGGCCGAAAGATGCGCTAGCCTTGGCCATCCTCTGTATTTCAGCATCAATGCGTCCATCACTTGATATCGTGCTTCCGAGGTAGGTGAATTCTGGAACAGAGTTCAGCTTGTTTCCGTCAACCATGATATCCTCCTCTCAGGTTCTTGTAGAGTTGGGTTGGTACAGCACCTGTGTCTTCTTGATGTTAATCTTCAGGCCGAACTTCTTTGATGCATCGGAGAAAGCGTCCACTATTTTCTGGATCTCTTCAGCAGAGTGGGCAACCAGTGCACTGTCATCTGCGAATAGCAGCTCTCTCACCAGTATCCGAGTAGTCTTGGTCTTCGCTCTGAAGTGTGCGAAATAGAATAGGTCAGCGCTGTCTGGACTGTATATAGATGCCATCGTTGAGCCTCGTCGAGCATTGCTGATAGGAAGATGGAGAAGAGCATGGGGGCCAGTACACAAGCTTGCTTGACCCCATTGGTACATTTCATCAAAGCTGCCTGCAAAAGTGTTGAAGTGCTGCTGGCTTTTGCAAGTTACCAGTGGCACTCTCTCGGGGAGCAAATAGAGGTTTCACACTGGCAAGAACATGCCAAGACAGGCGCAAAACTATTTGTCCCTGCAGTGGCTGGTCGGGAGATGTTGGGAGTTCCATACATGAATCGCCCTTAATGCTACCACAGTGACATGGTTTTCTGTTTAGGGTTTGCTCCCTTAGCCTTCGGTTCTGTCAAGAACCTGTACCACAAGGCAGTGGTTGTTAATCAGTGAATATCAACAATCCCGGAAATCTGCGAAATCGCAGAGATCTTTCATCCCGCTGGATTCTCATTGCCGCCGACTATATTACATCAACACTGCATTGCATGGCCATGCCCATCAATGCATATACATTTCAGCTCTGATAATATTATATTTTCAATGCATATGTGTGAATATATGATGTATACATGAATATATATTTGTGTATACAGTAAAACCACTAAATCGACCAACTTTGGGACCGATGTTAAATGGTCCATTTAGGGTGGTGGTCAGTTTAGGGAGTTTTTTTTATCATTACAATGGAATTGTATGGGCGATCATTTGGCACCCAAATAAAGCGATCGATATAGGACAATGGTCGATCTGTGGAGGTGGTCGATTAGAGAGGCTTTACTGTACATGATATTTTTCTCCCAAACAGTCTGGTATGATTGAACTACAAAATGTAGCCCTTGGCTACAGGTGCGACCACTTGACCCAGTGGACACTGAATAGTCGGCTTCAACAAGAATCGAACTAGGTCTCATGTAATCGTGCTGGTTAAAGTGGAGCATTGTCTGTCTCTGATTCCATCCCGCAAACATCCACAAATGTTCCCCTTCTGCCATAATGCAGTCTCTGGTTCTGAACCCCTACCTGAACTCCTATCTGAATCCCTATCGGGCTCCCATTTGAACCCCTATTAGGGCCCTTATCTGAACCCCTATCAGGGCCCCTATCTGAACCCCTATCAGGTCCCCCATTTGAACCCCTATCGGGGCCCCTATCGGGGTCCCCATCTGAACCTCTATCAGAGCCCCCATCTGAACCCCTATCAGGGCCCTATCTGAACCCCTATTTGGACCCCTATCTAAACCCCTATCAGGGCCCCCATCTGAACCCCTATCCAGGCTCCCATTTGAACCTCTATCATGGCCCCTATCTGAACCCCTATCGGGCCCCTACCTGAACCCCCCCTAATGGCGCCTCCTCCTCCTGTGTTGTGTACCGCGGCTGACCGGGCACATGGCTGTGGGAAACTCAACCCAGCTGCTTATCTACTGCCCGGGCCTCCTGGTTGTCTGGGGTTGTGCAGACCCCTCGTGAGCGCAGAGCCGCGCCCCGTCCCGCCCCATCCCGCCCCGTCCCGCCCCGTCCCGCCCCGTCCCGCCCTGTCCCACCTCGCCCCGCCCCGCCTCGCCTCCACCCTCACACACGCCGCCCCCTCCTCCCGTCCCACCGTCTGCCACCCACGACCCACATTCTACCGGGCCCTAACCTTAGTTGCTCCATAAGCACACCTAGACAGAGGGCAAACACTTACTTACTTACCTACTTACTTATCCATGTACTTGCCCACCTGCCCAACACTTGACGGGTGCCTGCATAGTTATGTACTGACATGAATGCGGACCCGCACATAAGGCCTGCCTCCTGCTCCGGCTCGTGGATATATAGCATAGCACTGTAGGGAAGCGGGGGAACGGGAGGAGGATCGCAGAAAAGGTGGGGGGATGAGGAGGGAGGAGGGCAGGAAGAGATGGGGAAGGAAGAGGAGATGCAGGAGGGGCACATAGGGAGAGATAAGATGTGGGATGAAGGAGAAGTAAGGGGAGGAGATGAGAGGATGGAGAGGAAGCGGATGAGGATGAGGAGGGTTGGTGAAAGGGTAGGAAGGAGAGGCAGAAGGAGGCGAGATAGGAGGAATGTGGTGCAGGAGAGGGGAGGGGAGGAGGATGACACCAGAATGAGTGTCATGAGGTGGAGGAGGGAAAGAGAAGGAGAGAACAAGGAAAAGGAGAGGTTTGGAGGAGTAGGAAAGGGATGAGGAGAGGGGAAGAAGAGAGAGGTAGCCGAGTCCGCTGGCCAAGCTATGATGGGCAGAGGAAAATCATAATGCAGGAAGTGGTATATTATTTAAAGTTGGATAGTCGGATGTTGTTGAGTTTCTGTCATGATGAATATATTAGGAGGCTCATTACAATCTGCCTAATTTTACTTTGAAATAACCTTTATGATTAATAGCTAACTTCAGATATATTTGAAGTAAAAACATGCCAAATTAATGTGTATGTACATATCTAGCTTCAGCAGTGCCAGGTTCCATTACATTGACTTTAATTGACCCTTCTATCCAGCAACAAATATTTAATATTTAGTATCTAAGTTGGATATGGAGGATCAAATCTAGGTTTGTGTTTTGTTTTCGAAAATTAATGCTTTGATCGGGCTATAAAAACTTTAATATAGAACAGCTGTTAGTATAATGTCCATGTAACTCAATTCAGAAACAAATGTAGAGTAAGAAGCGTGTTACTGTTAGCTTTGGTCATTATGAGTCACGTGGCTATTTGTTCAATGTGACTTTTAAGCATTAAAAGGCTTATAGTTATACTGAAGGGTGGGGCCAGGGGGCAGGGGGGGGGGGAGACAAGCTCCCCACTTCCGGGTATGTAGACACGCCGGGTCGCAGCTTCAGTCCCTTCTCAGGACCCAGGGGAGTGTAAAGCTAGGATTCCTTACACGCGGTATCCGGCATGCGGCATGCGGCATGCGGTACACGAACGGTTTGGGTCCTTTCACCCACACCCACACCCACACCCACGCCCACACATAGTGTCAGGTTTCTCTAACACTGTTGTCTATGGGCATTCGCATTCGCATGCCGCACCGATCTCTACATGGACCGATTCAGTAATCGCATGCCACATGCCGCATACCGCGTGAAAGGAATCACCCCCATTGACTTAGATGCTTTTCGATTTTTTGCCACATTCGCATTTGCATACCACATACCGCGTGTAAGGAATGCGCCCTTTTTTAGTCCCTGCTCGTAGTCTCTCCGTGTTGACTCTGCATTTTGTCCACGTACAGTTCTAAAAGGCCACATTCAAGTACATTGAAATATTTATCCGGCGTGAGTAAAAAAAAAGAGAAAAAAGAGAAAGAAAAGAAAGTAGACTCACCAATGCAAGGTTCTAACATGGCAGAAAGCAAGTCTGTCATATATTTACATGGATATGACTCATTGCAATAGGAGTCAGGCAAAAAATAAAATAAATAAAAAGGATTGTACAAAGAGTGGCCGGTTTGATACGAGGAGGTGGTATGACTTTGTGGTCGGTCTGAACATAAAGCATGCGTTGTACAGTGGGGTCCGTTTTACACAATCACCATCTATTTCACACACACCCGCATGCAGTTCTCATCAGTGTTAACAAATGGGTTCTTTTGGGGTCTGTTGTACAAACCACCATCTATTTCACACACACCAGCGTGCAGTTCTCATCAGGTTAACAAATGGGTTATTTTGGGGTCCGTTGTACACAATCACCATCTATTTCACACACACCAGCTTGCAGTTCTCATCAGTGTTAACAAATGGGTTCTTTTGGGGTCAGTTGTACACAATCACCATCTATATCACACACACCAGAGTGCAGTTCTCATCAGTGTTAACAAACGGGTTATTTTGGGGTCCGTTGTACACAATCACCATCTATGTCACACACACCAGAGTGCAGTTCTCATCAGTTTTAACAAACGGGTTCTTTTGAGGTCTGTTGTACACAATCACCATCTATTTCACACACACCAGCATGCAGTTCTCATCAGTGTTAACAAATGGGTTCTTTTGGGGGCCATTGTACACAATCACCATCTATTTCACACACACCAGCATGCAGTTCTCATCATTGTTAACAAACGGGTTCTTTTGGGGGCCATTGTACACAATCACCATCTATATCTCATACACCAGCATGCAGTTCTGATCAGTGTTAACAAACCGTTTTTTTGGGGGTCCGTTGTACACAATCACCATCTGTGTCACACACACCAGAGTGCAGTTCTGATCATGTTAACCAACAGGTTCTTTTAGGGGTCCGTTGTACACAATCACCGTCTATTTCACACACACCAGCGTGCAGTTCTCATCAGTGTTAACAAACGGGTTCTTTTGTCTGTGTGTACATTGTGTTATGTAAAGGAAGTCACTTCAGTTTCTGTTTGTGTGTGTCTATGTATGTCTGTATGTATGTGTATATATGGGTCGTTCTCAGAAGTTGTGTACCAATACTGTGTCATCAGTACCACAAAATCAAAATACTGTCAAAGTCTATATATACAAGCTACCTCAATGTGTATCTCCTTTTGCATCTGAATAATTGAAAATAAACATATTCTGACATGCTTAAATAGGTCAAATGATGCTCGCACCCAATAAATAGCAGTATAGCATGGAAACCAATATGACTCCAAAATCAAATATTTTCCACACAAAGCTTGACATTTTTAGGACATTTCACATGCCACTTGCTTTATAAACAGTAGTAATAATAATTTGAAACCTCATTGCTATGGGTTTGTCTTATTTGTGATGATTAAAGAGAAAAGCAGACAAATATTAACAATGTAACAACAGTCCAAGTGGAATCAACAATTTTACAAAAATGTTTGGCTCAAATTTCAATGTTTAGGGGCAATTTCAGGATTTATCTTTTACTACACCATAACTGGGTCCATGCATAGAGTGTCAAATGATGAAAATAATTCCTGTGCTGTATCTGTGCTCAGTGTTTGATACAGAGTTTCATAGCGCTTTCAAGTTGAAACGAAATGTTACAATGTTACTGACTCCAGAGAAACTATTTTATAAAAAATTTTAGAAGTAAATGTCTTCAACTTAATGAAGACATTGTATATGACCATTTGAAGTGAAATGTGCTGTTGTTCAGAGGTTTTCATTAAGTTTGTGACACTTTATTTTCAATGCTGTTGACAATGTCATAAATTAGTGCTGTAATTTTCTATTTATTTAGCTACATCCATGCCAATAAGATACATAATACACAATATTAACATTTACCTTTGATCTAATTTATCTCCCTCATTATTGGGCTAAATGATCATAATAACTGTAAATAACTAAAGTTGTGTTGGTTATGTTACTGCCCCTTTAATTCTTTGGAGGGACGTAGTCGGGGATTGAGTCTATGACCTCCACGAATGGGGAACAGGCACCCTATCGACTATGCCATCCCGTCCAGTGGAGATGGAGGAGGAGGAGGAGGTTGACTATTACATAAAGGACAAAAAGCATGTCACAATGGGTAATGACATTTACAACAACAAAAAGAATGCCATATCTGTGTACGTGACATCTAGCTGCCATGGCGACTTCCATTAAGCATGGATAATGACGATGGAAGGATGGTTTTGCGACACTTAAAAAATACCAACAACAAAAGTAACCAGATTACATATTATACAAGAATCATATGCGAATAGGATATGAGAGAAAATTGGTAGCCACGGCCCAACTGCCGCAGGCAAGCATGCTATAATCATCCATCCGTGATATATTCAGTTGTCTGGTTAAAAAGTCCTGTGCAGTTAATTTTGTACTTTTTATTCTATTTTTAGTTTTCAAAATTGAATACATTTCTTTCTTTATCCCTATAATGTATGTAAATGAAATAGCAACATTACAATTCTGCCATGATTATGTTATGGGGGTGATGAAAATAGGAAATGTTGTGCCTAGAGCAAGATTCGATTGCTTGTTCGCTTCTTGGTGTTTCATGTCCTGGCAACATCTAAGGGCATATCAGGACGGGTACCCACTTGTGATAGTGCGCACTCATGGCGATTTTATAGTGCTGTCCCACTGGGAAATCATGCCACCAACATCATGACCTGATATCCCACTCAGTTACATTATCCTGACACTGAGCTAACCAGTCCTTGCTGTGTACTATTAATTGAGCGCCAAGCTAGAAAGTGACAAGTATCAATTTTTAAGTCATTGGTTTGACTTGACCGGAAATCGAACTCCCAATCTACCGCACGGGAAGCCTCTGACTACTGATTGAGCCACTGGGTCCGGTTCATTCAGTTTGATGTGCTCTACCGATTCGGCCACTGCGTCCGATACAAGATTTGAACTTTGTGTCATTCCGGGGCTAGCGTCCTACCATTACACTACTTAGGCTCCCGGAGGCCTACTTGTCCATGCGGCTCCTTGCCTGAGAGGTCAGTTCAGACTACTACACTCGTCCCTCTAGAATTGTAAGTCTGTTAAATCTCTGACAATTTACGTCTTCTAATGCTTACAATTACATACACACAAGCAATGTACTTCCATACACAGGCCAGGTTCAAAAACCACACAGCATGTAATTTGGCCAAGCTTCTGGTTATGACCACAGTTTCATGGTGGTGATGAAAATGAGAAATACTACACCTAGAGCAGGAAGCTATAAACCACAAGGGTCCATATGACCAAACTCGGTAAGGGTTCTTGTACTATATCATATATGCTTCTACTGTGATTACATGGAAATTGTCCGCACCAGTATTCTACATTATAGATCAGGTCACGTGATTTTACCATGGATTCCTTACACGAATATTCAATGTATCTAAATGAAACTGAAAAATGAAACATGGGAAATCTGAGCTCAAACCTAGTAGGTTAGGATTGGTCTGCCAGCACCATTAGATTCCGAGTATCCCATGGCTATTATTAGTAGTTTTTTTTATGTCACACGGGGAAGGGTGAACTTACGTATAAGGCATACTCAAAAACCTTTAAATTCATGTTAAGTGATAGTACAGTTTGCAATGTATTCAAAGGCTATTATTTTCCAGTGGGCGGGACATAGATCAGGCAGTAGGGTGTCCACCTGTGAAGGTCTGGGTCATCCTCTCAATCCTGCTCAGTGAACACATTTGCAGTTTGGGTTATTTCCCGTTCCAACCAGTGGTCCGCAACTGGTTCATCAAAGGTTGTGGTATGTGTTGTCCTGTTTGTGGGAAAGTGCATATAAAGACCACTTGCTGTTTATCGGAAAGAATAGCCTATGTGGCGGTAGAGGGTTTCCTCCAAAGAAATATGTCAGAATGACCATATGTTTGATGTCCAATAGGTGATGATAAAAATCAATGTGGTCTAGAGGTGTCGTTAAATGAAACAAACTTTCCTCTTTTTTCCCATAGCATGTGTCACTGAGAATAGTCACACGGCCTGAATAATACTGATACTAATAGCCACAGCTTGACCACACAGACCCTCAGACTATGGTTGGGCCCTAAGTGACTCCTAGAGAATAGGTTGTTTCAGGCTAAATAAATTATGACTGCGCATAATTGATCATAATAACTGTGAATGAGCAAAGTTGTTTTGGTTATGTCAGAGTCCCTTTAAATATATATATTTTTAACCAGTTCCTATGTATGCTTAACACTGGGTAGAGCTGCAATATGCATCTCCCCCCTCACCCACCCACTCACCCACCCACTTACCCTCCCAGTCACCCATTTACTCACTCACTCACCCACCCACCCACCCTAACACGGCAATCGAATGACTAGGGATGGATTGAACACAAACATTTATATCTCAACATTCTGAATTCTGAAATTCTGAAGGGCAACTTTTTCACCCTACAATAATATTAAAGTCTGCTCTCCCAGCACTTCTTTTAAATAAGCATGTGCTTGGAGAGAGTGGAACTGGGTCATTCTCCAGAAAACTGGCCAGAAGTGTCACATGGAGAGTTAAAATCTAATATTTAAATTTTTTTAATGGTTTGGTTGCAAATGAAAGCTGAAAATTTCCCCTTTACATATATGTAAAATACAAATTGATGAGATAAAAAGTAAAGGCGGAGTCCATGATTAAGCTATGTCATATGGCAGGATAGCATGTGTTGCTCAGATGTAACACATGTTTAGGACACCACACAGTCTGCTTAATATAAATCTAAGCAGAATTAAGTAATTTCATACTGAGAAGCATATTAATCATGGCATAATATACAGAAATATGTAGTGCTTATATTGATTTTTTTTAAAGTAATTCCCAGCCATGCTTTATTCACTGAATAATTAGTGTACAATATTTGTGTGGGATCCAGACACCACTGGTTACATCTGTGACGGAAATTTGTAATGTTATTTCTGAAGACATCAAATACTTTTTTTTATAAATTTAAGCATGCATACATGTTAATAAATACTTCCTTTTTGATTTGGGAACTGTTTTGTTTGATATATCAATGCAATACAAGATGTTAGTAAGGATCCAACCATGTCCCATATGTCATGTTACAAATGGCTGACTGTAAAATGTTGGTTTTGTTTGTACAAAAACACTTCTTAACTAAAAAGACCAAAATTGTACGCGGTTTATTTTATTTCCCTTATGTCTTACATCCAATCTGAACATAAATCTGACAAATATAAGGGAAAAAATAAGTAGGACGTTTTTTTATTGATGTTTTAAAATCCCATCCCATGCTGACCAGTATTCAGGAGAGTGACCCAACTACTTACCTGCGTCTGCTCACATGCACTGACCAGACGGGATGGCCTAATGAGTTAGAGCGTCCGGATCCCGTGTTGGTAGATCGTGGGTTCGAACCCTGGTCGAGTCAAACCAATGACTTAAAAATTGATACTTGTTGCTTCCTAGTGTGTAACTCGGCATTATTAGGATAGGGTTGGCTCAGTGTCAGGATAATGTGACTGAGTGGGATATCAGGTCATGGTGCTGGTGGTCTGGTCTTCCAGTGGGGCAGCACTATAAAGTCGCCATGAGTGCGCACTGTCACAAGTCGGTACCTGTCCTGAGATGACCTTAGATGTTGCTAGGACATAAAACAACAACAAACAAACAGCTCACATGCACACAATCAGGCCAACTCTTCCCCAGGGCTTGCTGTCATGCATCCCGAAATGAGAGGAAGATACAGGAGCTTGGCTTGGGACGAGGTTAATGCTCTGGCAGGAGAATGAGGCCCGACAAACGAAGGTTTGAAAGATACCGAGTGGACGGTTACAGGCGGGCAACGGGGCGGGCAACGGGGCGGGAGAGACGGAGCCTGCATACAGTCAGCAGGACACCTCGGGTGTTGGTTTCGTATCGGTGATGAATTAGCATAGAAATATACATGTTCGTGGTTTCATTATTTATATCCACATAATAAACTATAGTTTGTTTGTTGTTTTACATTCTAGCATCGTACAAGGTCATATCAGGATGGGTATTGACTTGTGACAGTGCGCACTCATGGCAAGTGACATTATAGTGCTGCCCCACTGGGACACCAATCTGCTGGCGATACCACGATATCCCACACAGTCACATTATTCTGATATTGTATTAACCAGTCATTGTTCTATCCTATTAATGCTGAGTGTCAGACTAGGTAGCGACAAGGATCAATTTTGTAAGTCATTGATTTGACTCGGCTGGGATTCCAACTCCCGACCTTCTGCACGGAAAGGTAACGATCTACCGGTGGAGGACAGAAAGAGAGAGAGTCGAAGCGAGGAGTTATATACATATATATAATTATATAGGGGAGTGGTCGATTTGTGGAGGGGTCGGTATAGAGAGGTTTTACTGTATTTATTAAAGCAAATACCTATCCATCTATATATATAATCGATCGCTTTATTTTGGTCCCAGAAATACCATTGTAAGGATATTCTAACTCTCTAAACCGACCACCTCCCTAAATGGACCACTTAAAGTCGGTCCTATGGTCGGTCGATTTAGAGAGGTTTTACTGTATATGGATATATATGTATTTAATCATGTATCTCTTTCATGGATTATAAACCCCTCTCATTAAATAATCACTATCCACTCTATCCTATCGCAAAGACTAACTCTCCCCATAGAACTTCAATAATAGAAGACAATATAATCCAACAATAATAATTATTTTTGTCAATTACTTGCAAATCCACGGATGCCATTCAGCTCTAGAATTGAATAATTCCAAGCAACAAGAAAGAAAGAAAATCGCATTATTATTATACATGTTGACCTCTCTAGTGTTTTACGGTAGCTTCCTTGACTTTGATGTCGCTCCACCAGCATGATGCTGGCTGTTGCAGTAACTGGCAACCTTGGGTCCTCCAAGGTTTTGCAGAACACACACATGCAAATACCACGAAAAAATAGCCAAGAAAAGCTACATACCATGATTATATTAATTATTCGTCATCGAGTTAGTGCTGCCCTTGAAGCTCTTTTTTTTTTAAATTCATGCGTTTTCCTTAATCTTATTTTATCTCCTTTCTATAACTATAAATTCAATAGTCCGATGGTTTTGAGTTTCTGCTATTTTTGTTAGATCAAGATGATTATTAAGTTGATTTTTTATCATTTATTTTACTTCAGATTAAAGCAATTATGTCTATAAAGGTTACCTATGAATATTTGAAGTAAAAACATATTAAATTAACTTCCGTGCACAGACCTAAAAGTATATAGTATTTGTTTACCCCATCTTGAAATAGAGCAGCATTGCACATGGCGCAAAACTGCAATACATGTTTAATGAGTGTAATTCTACATAACTTGGATGTAGGATCAAATCTAGGTAATTGCTTTGGTTTCGAAAATGTTATGATTTCACATAGAAACAAATTATGAAAAGACCGGAAAAATATCACACAAAGTAACCAAATGTCGACTATTGTTATATTAGTTATTCGTCATCGAGATACACCTGCGCTTTTTAATGTACATGTATATATATATATATATATATATATATATATATATATATATATATATATATATATTGTTTGTTTGTTTGTTTCAATGTGCATTTAAATTTGCTCTTTTTTTTGTATACGCATTTAAAAGAACAACAACTGCCAATTGTATCTGACGACATAAGTAGACAGGGCGCCGTTCTACTAAGGGACCATTCCGACCGGGTAACTTTTGTTTGTTTGCGTGTTTGTTTGTTGGTACGACTGGACCGCTCTGTCTGCTACCCTCTCAGCGATGCAGCAGACAATTGCCCTTTGTTGCGCCCCCCCCCCCCCCCCCCCCCACCTGACGCACACCCTGGTACTGTCACGTGACGTGGTAACGCGGTCACGTGACGTGATCTGGTCACGTTGATGTGTGTAAGTGAGTCTAGGCGTGAACGTGGGGGAGAAGAGCAATGGTGAGAGAGGAGAGAAGAGGCACGGGGAGAGGGACAGGGAGGGGAGGGACAGGGAGAATGAGTAGGGATAGGGAGAGGCAGAGATGGGAAGAGGGAGAGGGAAGGGGGAGAGAGGAGAGGGAGACGGAGATAGGAAGGGATCTAGAGGGAGAGAGAGAGAAGTAGAAAGAGAGGGGAGGAAGAATGGGAGAGGGAGCGAAAGGGAGAAGGAAGGGGAATGGGATGGGGAGAGGAGGGAGAGAGAGGGTAAATGGGGGGTGGGGGGGGAGGGAAGAGAGGAAGGAGAGGAGAAGGAGGAAGGAAAGAGGATGGAGGAAGGTGTGAAGGAGAGGAAGAGAGAGAGGATCACAGAAAGTCAGCAGGCACCCCCCCCCCCTCCCCACACATACACTTGGGCCGTGCTTGATTGTTCGGCCGGCTGACTAAGTGGCCGACACTTCTGGGGGCAAGTTATTCCTATGTATGCTTAACCTTATTTTATCTCCTTTCATACAGTCATGCATCCCGAAATGCATGACTGTATGAACACAACGTGTACCTGCTACGTCACAGTGCGAGGGGGTGGGGGGTCGGTTCTTATGCCTGCTGTGTCTATGTGTATGTTTGTTCGGCATCGGAGTTTGGGTTCTTTTTTGTATAAGCTGTCGGATTTTGTTCGCAACAATGTTTTTTTGTGTGTGCTTTAAAAAATATATAAATGTATATATATACAATATTAAAACCGCATTATAACACGATTGTAGGGGTTCATACAATGTCAACGGGAAAACAGTGGATTCGCGTTAATTCGGGGTTTAACTTACTGAAAGTGAAATACCGAATTCATATTAAATCGGGCCGCTCGTTGCCACTGTGAATACACATAGCCCCACACACGGGGTTCCACTACACGTATACACACACATATCTATTTTGTTTGTGTTTGTTGTTTTACATCCTAGCAATATCTAAGGTCATATCTGGACGGGTACTGACTTGTGACAGTGTGTACTCATGGCAACTTCTTCCCCACTGGGAAATCAGGCCGCCAGCACCATGACCTGATATCCAACTCAGTCACATTATCCTGACACTGAGCGAACCAGTCCTTGCCCTATCCTAGTAATGCTGAGTGCCAGGCTAGGAAGTGACAAGTATCAATTTTTAAGTCATCGGTTTGACTCGACCAGGGTTTGAACCCACAAACTCATGGGTTCGGATCCACTGATCTCCAAAACAGGTCCGGACATTCAACTCATTCGGCCACCCCTTCTGGTCATATATATATGTGAAGTGGGCAAGACTACACTCAAGCTATGACCGTTGCGGGCTTAGGTCGAGCACCCCACATTTGAGAATGCGGGCTGCTCGCCGGGACAAGCCCGCATCGGCCATCAAATGCGGGGCCGGGTTCACGGCTGTAACGCGTTGCTAGGAGACGTCAATTGTGACTTTCCTAGCAATGGTGCAAGGTCGAGCGCTCGGGCTCAGACCCAGCTGACGTGTTTTTGCACGCTCTAATGTTTTAGACAAGATTTAGGCTTTTATTGTCGGAATTCGGAAGAGTATTAAAGTAAATATGATGGGAAGGGACATATTGAGGGGTATTTATTGAGATTATAGAAACGGATTGTACTATTAGCGTAAGAATAAAGCTGTGAGCTCTTAAAATGTAAATTGGAACATTCCTAGCATTCTTTACTATTCTCCAGTCTTCTTGTATATTAACCGCTATGGTCAACTTGCTATTCGATTGTTTTATATGTAATTAAGGGCCTTATGCCTGATAGGCCTTATGCAGCCGATCCACCCTTCGGCAGGGATATTAATAGACATATTAACAGAATTAACGTAGTGATATTTGGCTGAAAATAAGACATTAACTTAGGCTGATTATCAGTGACAGCAGCAGCAACACGGGGGGGTGTCTGCTTAGTTCTGGATTAATTGACGTATATTAACTCACACCGAATGGCGGGGAGCAGAGCCAGTTAGTTAAAATGATAAGTAACTGCTTTGTTATATTAAATGTGGGGAGGGACGAAATCGTATTTCTGTGATACTCTGGCTGTCCGCGCTTAGCCCGATAATTACACCGACGGAGGAGACCAACCTGCAGATGGGACGAGATGCGGCGGCAGCCCGTGGCAGGCCCAGGAAATTCACATGGAAATAATTACATAAATTAACACGTAGGCTCGCCTTAGGTGGGGGGGGGGCGAAATAGCCGAACGGTTAAATATATATATATATATATATATATATATATATATATATATATATATATACATATATATATATATATATACATATATATATGTATATATATATATATATATAAACCTGCTACAAAGTGAACATAGGTACCAAGAACTGCCGGTGGCGGCGCCACCATAGGCCTGTAGGCCACAGTTAATCGATATTTGTCAGTTATTGGATGTTAAATATATCATACAGTGACAATCATAATAATAATAATAAACCTCATACCGATGATTTATACCCGTATATATACTAGCTATATATATACACACACACATTGGTAGATACACAGGGGTCATGGTAGAATGCGCGTCTGTGGTCAGAAGGTGTTTGACTTACGTGTTAACTGCATACAACAGGAACAGTTATTGCCATTGTCCAATATCTATTTATAAGCTATTGTAGTGGTCTGCACTGACCTCTCAGGCAAGTAACCACATAGACAGGTAGGCGTGGGGAGTGTATTGATATCAGGGAGCCTAGGTGGTGTAATGGTTAGCACACTGGCCCGGAATGCAAAGAGATGTGGGTTCGAGTCCCGCTCTAGGCACAATATTTCCCATTTTCATCACCCCCCACGACACTGGTTGCCGTGATCAGGATCCTGTACAAGCTTTGCGCTGTATGGTTGTTGAACCTACCCTGTGTATGTATGTGTTAGTGCATTGCCTGTATGTATGTAATTGTAAGCATTTACAAGACTTACAATTCCAGGGGGACGAGTGTAGTGGTCTGCACTGACCTCTCAGGCAAGTAACCACATAGACAGGTAGGCGTGGGGAGTGTATTGATATCAGGGAGCCTAGGTGGTGTAATGGTTAGCACACTGGCCCGGAATGCAAAGAGATGTGGGTTCGAGTCCCACTCTAGGCGCAATATTTCCCATTTTCATCACCCCCACGACACTGGTGCCATGACCAGGATCCTGTACAAGCTTTGCGCTGTATGGTTGTTGAACCTACCCTGTGTATGTATGTGTTAGTGCATTGCCTGTATGTATGTAATTGTAAGCATTACAAGACTTACAATTCCAGGGGGACGAGTGTAGTGGTCTGCACTGACCTCTCAGGCAAGTAACCACATAGACAGGTAGGCGTGGGGAGTGTATTGATATCAGGGAGCCTAGGTGGTGTAATGGTTAGCACACTGGCCCGGAATGCAAAGAGATGACACTATCCATTAACCGCGGTGGCCAAATCAGTAGACAGTGGTACTGGTAAGATTATGTATTCCCCCAGTGGAAAGTTTCGCGAAGTTCGCATACCCCAACCGAGAGTCAAAACTCCATGGACTACTCAACATTAGATATTCTGGTTCACTTATAATCCTAGACTAACCATTATCCTCCTACCGAACACTAATTCCTAAATCCTAACCGCAACCCGGGTAGCCCCCCGGCTATTCAAAAAACTAAACCTCCCCTGCCAAAAAACAACAACAAGCCAAACTAACCCCTGAAAGCTGAACTCGCGGGGAAGCCCTATTCCTAGCTATAACGTTCTTTATTAATCATCTCTAACCCCTTCTTGCCCTACTTTATCCTTTCCTACTTGTAATACCTTTTCTATGCCCTCTCACCACATCCTGAATTAACTCTATCTCAGGATTGAACCCCTAATCTCAACTTGTCGCCCCCCAGATAATCCAAACCACCCTACAACCCACCACAATACAGCTAATTTCCCTTACCATACTCACCCTAACAACCCTAATCACCCTAAACCCGATATCGCTTAGAACCGAAACGTTAAGCCCCGGCCGCCGGCGCTTGGCATTATTCGGATAGGACAAGGACTGGTTAGCTCAGTATCAGAATAAGTGGGAAATCGGGTCATGGTGCCGGTGACATGGTCTCCCAGTGGGGCAGCACTATAAAGTTGCCACGAGTGTGCACTGCCACACTACCCGTTCTGATATAACCTTAGATACTGCCAGGATGTAAAACCCCAACAAGCAAGCAAATCATGCATCAGCCACATTCAGCCTTCTTTCGTTCTATTTTCGTGGTAATGGTTCATTTCGTGTGTGTGTGTTGTAGAATTCGCGGATAACTCCGCACCCACTGACCATCCACACACTGTACAGTCAGGAGAGTGCACCAGTTCCGGGACGCTTACCGACAATGGCGACACAGAGAAGAAAAGGGACTAAGTACTCCCACCTCCCACCTTTCCTGCCGTCTTTCCCCTTCTCGACAACGGTCTTTAGGTTTGGAATCTGTCTTGCATTTGCTATGTGACTAAAGACTAATCAGTCAGTGACTAGAGAAACCATAACTGCAAGTTCACAAACGGAAGCCACCTACTAGGAGAAAAATGTTATACGGTCTGGGGAACACTCACAGGTAGGCTGATGTATGATCAAGCCCAAATGAAAAAATAATCCGAACGATATCACAATAAAAAACGCTGATAGAGACAGCACAAAACCAATATTATCAGTTACATACACAAACTAGCACTAACAATAACAGTAAAAGATTTATCGATAAAATGCTAGAGATAGGAAAAGTAGGAGGATGGTTTGGGGGTGGATAGGTTGATTTGGGGAGGGGGATTATATGGGATTGAGGGGGAGGGAGAAATGAGTGAAATGGTATTGATATGACAAAAAACAAAAACACAATATATATCAACGAAGAAGAAAGTAAAAGAAACAATATTTAAATTAAGAAAAGCAGAAAAAATATAAAATATAAACAATATAGGTGTCAATATCTATCTAACGTGCAGTAAACATTATATAAGGAGTGGAGGGGAGGTTGTGGGGTGGTGTTTGTGCACTAATTGGGGGAGATGGGGGGGAGGGAAGTTTAGTTGGTAGATAGGGGTTGGTGGGCGATCAGGGGAGTGTGTGGGGTGGGGGGGGGGGGGGGTGTCAAGCGTAATTGGATATGACTGTGAGAATGATCTGTTTTGAGGCTAATGCGCAATAAAGAATATAAGGAATGCTGGTCGTTAGTGGGGGTATGGTGTAGACCTTTGAGCATGGAAATAGATTCAAATGTTGTCATCTTTTGGGTGGTTGGTGTAAGGATATGAAAAGACTTACTGGCTTAGTGAATAAGATAAATTTGTGATAGAGTTCGAGAGTTGTCATAGTGTAAGGAGGGGGCAGGTAGGCGTTCTAGATAAGTCATAAGGAAATGAAATTATGGTTAATTGGTGTAAGTATTTTTGTGGATTTGGCAGGATAGTATCATATCTGGATTAGAGAAGGATATGTATTAGAATAATTGGGTGAAGTTTTTTATGGTTTGTATGGATAGTGTATATATGGAAAAAATGACTGATTATTTATGTATAATGGTTTTTGGGTAGATTCGTTGGGGTGTTGAGGAAAGTATAAGCATGCGTTATGGCGCAGTTGTGAATTATGGATATGTATAGGTTTTGGGTGTTATTTTAGTGAACTTGTTGGAGGATATATAAGAGATGGATAAATGATGATGGATATGAATTTGGGTTTAGTGGTAAAGTTTTTAGTGGAGTATGGTAGGAAGTAGGTTCAGAGAGCGAGTAAAAGAGAGTGTATAAAGAGTAAACTGAAAAATGGTATTAGTGTTATTAATTTTGGGGTGTTTGTAGGATGGTTAAGAGATGATAGGTGATATGTAAATGTAAAAGGTATTTTGGGGTATTTATGTCGGGTTTTGTCTGCAGTAACCGCCAGGCAACGAGGCACAGTCGAAGAGACACAATGTAATTGGTAGTAAAAATAGTGTAGGAGGAGCCACTAACCCGCCAGGCAATGTTCGGCAGCTCATAGACTAACTGAAAAGGGTACCGAAAATAGCGGAGTAGGCAACTAACCTCACATCAGGAAAACGAGCCACAGTCACAGACAAATGTAAAATTGTACTAAAATAGTGTAGTAGTCTGCACTGATCTCTCAGGCAAGGAGTTGCAGTCACAGACAAATGTAAAATTGTACTAAAATAGTGTAGTAGTCTGCATTAACCTCTCAGGCAACGAGCCACAGTCACAGACACATGTAAAATTGTACTAAAATAGTGTAGTAGACTGCACTGATCTCTGAGGCAAGGAGTTGCAGTCACAGACAAATGTAAAATTGTACTAAAATAGCGTAGTAGTCTGCACTAACCTCTCAGGCAATGAGCCACAGTCACAGACAAATGTAAAATTGTACTAATGTCAACTCTACGTGTAAGTAAGACTTGCACTGATCTCTGAGGCAAGGAGTTGCAGTCACAGACAAATGTAAAATTGTACTAAAATAGTGTAGTAGTCTGCACTAACCTCTCAGGCAACAAGCCGCAGTCACAGACAAATGTAAAATTGTACTAAAATAGTGTAGTAGTCTGCAACTGCTCTCCTCAGGCAAGCGACGTCGGCATAGTGAGCAGGTGATGTGGATAGGGTGATTGCAGTCAGGGGGGGGGGTGGGCGTGGGGACGTCGGGGGGTGTTGAAGGAGGCAGTCGGGACAGGGCTATACCACACATGGACGCGCCAACACAGCCTGACTGGCAGCCACTTCATGTAACCACCAGCCATTAATAGTAACTGTGAAGATGGAACCTTGGCTGGTGCTGGAATTTAATTAGTTACCATGGAGCAAGACACAGGTTAGCTCAGTTTTAGGATAATATGATTGATTGATTGATTGTCTGATTGATTGATAGGGAGACTGAATGAGGATGTCGATATCGTAAGACCTAAAGACCTAGTAAGAAGCCGCTAGCTGGTTAGCCAGTTGGTATAGCGAGGCCGTAAAGATTGAGAACAGCAATTGAGTCAGAAATCAATGAACTAACCTCTAAATTGCGCACATACATGTCTCTCCCTATCCTGGTGCTCGGTTTTTAGTAGGAATCAGCAAGGACTTGTTTAGTCACTATCAGTATCAGGAAAATGTGGCTGAGTGTGATATCGGGTCATGATGCTGGCAGCTTGTTCTCCCAACAAACAACCCATGAGCCAGATGGCACATGAAGTACATGTATATATGGTATATCCACTTGGGATATCTTGCTATGAATAATGTGACTGAGTGGGATATTGCGTCATGGTGCTGGTGGTATGGTATCTCAGTGGAACAGCACTATAAAGGAGGAGTGTTAACTGCAGCCAGTCCGTACCCATCCTGATATGACCTAAACAAATTGGAAAACCTGACGATGGTAACCAACCAGCTAAGTGTAATCGGATGGTTGAGTCATCTCAATGCGGGTATTTCGAATTCCGCTGGTCCCTCAGGAAGGGCTGAAGCTGAAAACCAGCATCCCAGGTCGCAGTTTTAACAAAGAGACAGACAGTTGTTTTTATTTTTATTTTTTTTAATTTTTTTTTTACTAAATGTACTTTATTCAGTGAATAGTGCCTTTGGTCAGCGCCAGAGCACTGGTCTTCCGGCCGTTCAGTACAATTTGTTGGTGTCCCTGCCACCCCTATTTTTCACGATAGGCCCTATTATTTCAGGTCACTTTGCACCTATAACATCACGCCTCCTGAGGACCAAACTTGGTAGGTTTAGTGCCATACATTTGTTTCTTGTTTCTAATGGAGATTGCAGTGAAATTGTCCCAACCAATGTGTTTTGCAGTAAGTAAAATACCAGGAATGGTCAGCTACAACATGAACAGTAAAATTGTCGTCGAAAATATTGTACATTAGCTAAGATACCACGTCACGAATGGCTACTCACCCCCACCCCCACCCCCACCTACATTTCACCACGTAAGCTGATGCTGTGAGTGTGACCCGGCGTGTTGGGGGGGGGGGGGGGGGGGGGGGGGGGTGGGGGGGGGGGGGGGGGGAGGGTTCACAGCGTCAGTCATTCCTGGGGTACCAGTGGAACTCTCGGGAACACTGCGTAGTCCAACAAACTACTCCACTTAAATACCCACGACTTAGTCCACACAAGCCCACTACCCAACACCTATCTGCCTCTACCTCGCTCGCTTCCCGTTTTATTGTGTATGTAATTCACGAGACGACAAAATGGCACCAGACGGTGACAACGGCGAACAAACAAAAAACATGCAATCAGAACAGGGGTTCGTTTTACACGCACATTCACAGTCGCGACAGAGGCAGTGGTCAACATTTAAGCTGTATAGTCCGATGAAAGCATCAAATTAGTGAAACCGAAGCACTTCACTAGATGTGATCCTACATATCAATCTTAGATACAGACTCACTCATTGAAAGCAGCACATTATATCAATCAAAATACTGAACTAGATTTGATCCTACAGTTAGATACAGAACTACACGCATTTTTTTTTTGGGAACAGCAGCCAACATTACATTTCAAAGTCAAATTACTGAACCTAGATTTGAATCCTACAGTTAGATACACGACTCACATCATTGAAAGCCGCAAAATTCGTACATGTTTGCTGGTAACATGCGCAAATACTTCCAAAACCCCTGACTACGGGCTGTGATATTATGAATACCATAGATACCGTCATAGCATGTGTCTGCTACGATCGAAGGTGACTTCCGGTAGTAGATTCAAAGGCTAATCCATTCCCTACCTGGCCATCGACGATGACGGATAAGTTTGGCATTCAATACGTAAATTTGACGAATGGCAGGTGTCTGGCAGCGGGTATCTTTTATGGCTCATTACTTTTAGCCAAACGTTTGATTCATTTTGTGTTATATTCATTCATGTTTATGCATCCGAATCGTTTTTGGTTGGTATTTAATCAAGAAGGGTCCACAGCGACGAGGGTCGGGAGCTGGGTAAATTGTGGCGTACCCTTGCAGGAGTGTTTCCCCTTCTGTAGTAGTGTTATTGTGTGATTTACAACAGAAATCAATGTAGTAGAATTTCAATTGTACTCTCAAACATTTTAATCTGTGCCCAATGAGTAATATGTGATAATGTCTAACGAATACACTAGTCCAAATAATACTTGACTACAACTGCTAGCTCTGTGGAGTTCTAGCCTGCGTACCCTGGCATTCAGGGTACCAGGCTTTATTTCCGCTTATTTTTGCCATTTAAGGTACTTTTAATCCAAAATTACCAGTTATTTGTTTTATATTCATTCAAGTCATGTGTTTCGAATTGTTTTAGTTTAATACTACAGTTATATGACGACGAGATCGGGGTTATTCGGCCGTTTTTTTTCGCCGTGTTATGTTTTTTCGCCGTGTTTAGTTGGGCAATGCATCAACGAACAACACCGTACGCTGACGGCTGCGCGTGGTGCAGTCCAGCGCTAAACTGCGCGGTGAGCGGTGCTGCTCGTGGTGCAGCTGTCTGGCCACGCTGACAGTGCTGCAGGCGCTACGACGGTGGTGACCCTACGCTGAAGGTGCTGCTGCTGAGTGCGAGGGACACACCGCTTGCTGCGCATGGCGTCAAAATCAAACAGCATCGTCACTAACCTGTATAAAATTTAATATAATATTTTAGGTAAAGATGTTTTCTACATGTATAGCACAACGATTTGTTTCTAGATGGTGTAAGTGAGAGATATTTGACATTTTCTGTATGAAGATTGCTCTCGACCATTGACAATGCCTTGAGTTTGACGGGTACGCGCAGTGCAAAACGTAAGTTTTTATTCAAATTAATAGAATTCAAGAACCCTAACCTTATAAATTTAATATAGTCTTCATGGTAAAGTTGTTTTCTATAGTGTGTACCAAGCAATTTGTTTCTGGATGGTGTAATTTGGGAGATATTTGACATCTTCTGTATGAAGATTTGCTCACGGCCGTTGACGATGCATTTGAATGGAAGTGTCCTTGGCAGACCTTGTGTCATCGGAATCCCGCATCACCTGTATAACTTTTAGGTCACCCACAAATGTCTCCATAGTTCATGCTACTAGTTATTTTGGTCTTTATGGTGAACATGTTTCTATAATGTGTTCCAATGCATTGTCGGCAACGACGATAACACTAGCTCCATTTTCGCTGCGCGGAGCTGCTTTGCAGTAGGTGGTATCTTTCAGATCGCCATACAGAGGGGTTTTCTAGATACAGTTTAACTAGTGGTTTCATGATAATAGAGCACATATTTGTTCTCCATCTTCATTTCCTTGTTTCAGTTGTGACCCAGTATTAGTGATGAAGGTTGGTGGTTGATTTTCAAGTTTTGCTTTTCTCCACATAATCTTCTTCAAATCACTCAATGGTGATTAAAATGTCCTATTAAGCTGTGCACATAATATTCCTTTATTAGTTCTGTACATGTTTGTGATGTTTTAAGGATGTTTGATAGATGGCCCAGAGAGTTATTAAATCCGCAGCACTTGCTCACAATGTCCCCTCTGTTCTCACTCAAATTGCAGTTGCCATTCATGCCTCAGCCTTGCTCATAAAACTAGTAATATGGGTCACACATTTTGGCTGGTTTATTATAGAGCAATAGGCACCATAATTAGGCATATGTTCACGTTAACAGTGATGTCACTTTAATTGATATTTACATTAGATCAATGTTATGACTGCCAGGTTTATGGTCTCTTCACGTTCTTTCCTTTGATATATGTTCCATTGAGATAAAAATGTGTTTATAATGATGGCTCAAGTAGCTACGAATGGGGGCTCAAGTAGCTAGACCGAATGGGGGCCCAAGGGATCGTTCTATCTCGGTTGTTTTTCGTTGTGTGTTCTTTGAAAACTTTGTACTTTGCTGTGGAGGTGTTACTTTATATTCCAAAATTGAAGTTAACTGTGTGTGATTAGTTCTATTTGTAGATGTCGGATGGTTTTACATTATTGTGATGTAATGTGACCATGCGATTGATTTCTATCGACCGTTTCGTCAGTTTATCTTACAACTGCTTATTTTTAATTTGTCGTTATGGATATTTAGTGTTGATTGATTGCTATATATTTCAGATGGTGATGGTCCGTCAATGCTCTCGTCCTGCATTGGGTGGTGCTGCCACCCGTGGGGGACTGTTGTTTTCCCCACCCACCCTGGTTGTCCCCCTCCATGGCCTAGGGCTGCACACTCACACACTCCGTCATTCATGCTTGTCAGCCATTGTGGTTACGCATCAACCGGTGGAACTGTTGTTTTCCCGCCCCTGGTTCGTCCTCGCACGGCTAGGGCTTCACATCACAACACGCCATCATTCATGCTTGTCAGCATTGTGGTTACGCATCAACCGGTGGGAACAGGTTGTTTTCCCACCCCTGGTTCGCCCTCCACGGCTACGCTCTGCACATCACTCACACTCGATCATTCATGCTTGTCAGCATTGTAATTACGCATCAACCAGTGGGAGCTGTTGTTTTCCCACGCTGGTTCGCCCTCCACGCTAGGCTTCACATCACACACTCCGTCCATTAATGCTTGTCAGCATCGTGGTTACACTACCACCGGTGGGAGCTGTTGTTTTCCCCACCCTGGTTGGCCCCTGTGCCTCCAGAAAGTCCTAACTGGTCATGCTACTAGTTTATTTAATACTTTCCTCTCTTGTTTCATATCCATGCTTATTACCTGTGTTTCCCCGTCAAGTTGTTCTTATAGACTGTCTAAATAATTTAAGTGTTGCTAGTGTTTGCATGATATGGACCCTGGCCGCAATTAGTATTCCTTCGGGACTTTACTAGTCCTCATTCTGTTTTCGAGACCCGCCGGCTTTGGCTGTCGTTTCCACTGCCTGGGGGCGATACAACATTTCGCCCTCCATGGGCTAGGGCTGCATCATCAGGGACTTCCATCATTAATGCTTGTCGGCATTGTGGTGGCACTGTCACCGGTGGGATACTGTTGTTTCCCTCCCGCTCTGGTTGGCCCTCCATGGCTATGGCTGCATTGTGGTTACACTATCTCCGTGGGAACTGTGGTTTTTCTTCCCAACCTGGTTGGGCCCTGTGCCTCCTTACTCAGCTAAAATCTAGTCCTAGGTCACTAGTTCATTAATACTATTCCCTCTTAGTTCATTTGCATGCTTCGTGCCTGTGTTACCCAGTCATGTTGTTCCTATCGACAGGCTAAATTACTTAAGTTGTGTAGCGTTGCATGATATGAACCCTATCACTATTATATATCCCTTCTGACTTTAATAGAGTCCTCATTGTGTTGACAAGAACAACCGCTCTGGCTGTAGTTCCACTGCCTGGGAGCCCCCGCTGGCTCGAAAAAACTGTTTAGTTTTTAGCACGGGTGGATCGGAAGGTATAATCGTGCCCGGTTATGGGATTAACAATAGATGTAATTTGTTCAGATGGAGTTGGGTTACATGTTACAACCATTCACCACAGTTACAAGAAATTCATTATTATCATTCTAGATGAGCGTAGAAAATGGATTGTTGACTTTCAGGTTGCGTGGTCAGATGGTGGACCATTGACTGAAATGCTGTTTTGTGAGAAAATGCCAATGGCAGGTCAATGCTATATACTTAAATCTTGGCCAAATTTAACATCTGACTGTAGTTACTTCTTAAATTATCAGGAGATATTGTGCTGAAGGAAGGGCTACTGGCATCCCAAACTACTTGGCAGTCTGAGGTCCCGTGCTTATGGATAGATGGAACAGAACGTTTAATAAATTATAGAAGAGATTTCAGCAATTATTTAAATTTGGATGGCCTTCAAAATTTCACTGGTGCTTGCATTATGGCTGCTTCTGGCTGTCTCCGTACATGTCAGAAGGAAGATTTGTTTTTGGATTACTCAGTTTGAACTTACGGGCGTTCGTAATATTCAATTTTTCTCCAGGTTATGATCTTCATATCTAATCTTTCCTAATCAATATTTCACATAGCTCAATTGGAAGTGATAAATTTAGTATTAGCGTTGAACTCGTTATCTCCTCACTTGCATGTTGCTACATTGAATGATTGTTGAGGTGCAGGTGATACCACATGCCGCATGGGGGGGCCCTTATCCTGGCAGTTGCCATCTCATATGTTGTACTTTGATAATAAATTTGACTTGATCGCTCATGGATTATGTTGTAGAAAACTGTTAACAGAAATGCATGTTTCTCATACTGGTGAGTTCCTTGATTTACTTTTTCATTGCTGCTCGCTCGTGATAATATTGTTTTTGGGCTTTATCAACTTGCCGAAACTAATCGCGCAGTAGTGAACAGGCCTAGCGTTATTTTACAGCAGGACTTTCAGAGGGAACATGGCATTAATAAGAGGGTACAATAGGGCTTTCCCTTTGAAGACTAGAGCATGTAAAACAATGATGTTAAAATTCAGAGGAATTGGTGATGATGGGTTGATGTTGATTGCTGCTTTATTAATTAGGTTTCCTATGTTTATTAAGACAGTCAAATTTGTTTTATTCCGAGGTATTGGGGATGACGGTCATATGCTGATCGGAGGTGACATCAAGGCACACAACAAACACACCTGACGATAACAGTCAGGAGCACTAAAACCACTTGCAGGCCTGAGGAGGTCTACAAAATTGAACTACACCTGGGTACCCAGTTCTACAACTCTGTCGTCTGAATGCATGGACTAAGTTCAGTCACCAGTTTCCGGGTGCATGAGGGCGCCCCAGCATTCGCGATGTCGAACGGGGCAACGCTCCGACTGGGTCGTCATCTATCACCAATCTTGCGAATGGCATTGCAATATGCTGGACTACCCTGGTGGCTGGTTGGTCACATGCCATAGCCAACACGAGGGGAAGCGCAAGAATATGCGAGAGTGTGGGACATCATTAGACTGCCTAAGAACATTGGGAAGATCGATATCAAGCAGTGTTGTTAATTATGTAAATTAAAAAACCTATGTAGGCAGGACCATCAGCTCTCGTGTGTTCCAATTTGGCTGAGATCTAATGGTCCCTTTATGTCACCTATGTTGAATGATGATTGTGTGTACTGCAAGTGCAAATGTGTGGTGTGCCGGATGGAGTTGACTGCATGACCGTGATCCACCCTTAGCTCCTGCCTCATGTCTTCATTTTCAAGTATCTTCAAAGAATCCTGCATTCAAGAATAACTATCATATGAATATTATGATTATAACATTTTAATTATTGACTTGCGCCAGATAAGTAATGATTAACAGTAATCATATTGTCTTACCAGGTTGTACCACCTGCGAAGTTAGAGTAGTCCAAAAGCTAATAGTCTCAATTGTACTATTGAGAGGAGCTTCAATGACTTATGTTCTATAGTGATAGAACTATAAGGCTGTGTGAAAATTTATTAAGCCTGATTAATAAATTTATTAGCCCAAAAAAGTAATTATCTGTGTCTGGTTTTGAATTGTACATGTTGCTGGTAACATGCGTAATTCAAAACCCTGACTACGGGCTTGATATTATGAATACCATAGATACCGTCATAGCATGTGTCGCTACGATCGAAGTTGACTTCCGGTAGTAGATTCAAAGGCTAATCCATTCCCTACCTGGCCATCGACGATGACGGATAGTTGGCATTCAATACGTAAATTTGACCATCCCACCCACCCATTTTACATCCTTAACTATGATAGGGCTGAGATCTAATGGTCCCTTTTATTTCCCTATGTTGAATGATGATGTGTGTACTGCAAGTGCAAATGTGTGTGTGTGCCGGATGGGAGTTGACTGCGTGACCGTGATCCACCCTTAGCTCCTGCCTCATGTCTTCATTTTCAAGTATCTTCAAAGAATCCTGCATTCAAGAATAACTATCATATGAATATTATGATATAACAATTAATTATTGACTTGCACATAAGTAATGATTAACAGTAATCATATTGTCTTACCAGGTTGTACCACCTGCGAAGTTAGAGTAGTTAAAAGCTAATAGTCTCAATTGTACTATTGAGGAGCTTCAATGACTTATGTTCTATAGTGATAGAACTATAAGGCTGTGTGAAAATTTATTAAGCCTGATTAATAAATTTATTAGCCCAAAAAAGTAATTATCTGTGTCTGGTTTTGAATTATATCAATCAAAATACTGAACTAGATTTGATCCTATAGTTAGATACAGACTCACTCATTGAAAGCAGCACATTATATCAATCAAAATACTGAACTAGATTTGATCCTACAGTTAGATACACTCACTCATTGAAAGCAGCACATTATATCAATCAAAATACTGAACTAGATTTGATCCTACAGTTAGATACAGACTCACTCATTGAAAGCAGCACATTATATCAATCAAAATACTGAACTAGATTTGATCCTACAGTTAGATACAGACTCACTCATTGAAAGCAGCACATTATATCAATCAAAATACTGAACTAGATTTGATCCTACAGTTAGATACAGACTCACTCATTGAAAGCAGCACATTATATCAATCAAAATACTGAACTAGATTTGATCCTACAGTTAGATACAGACTCACTCATTGAAAGCAGCACATTATATCAATCAAAATACTGAACTAGATTTGATCCTACAGTTAGATACAGACTCACTCATTGAAAGCAGCACATTATATCAATCAAAATACTGAACTAGATTTGATCCTACAGTTAGATACAGACTCACTCATTGAAAGCAGCACATTATATCAATCAAAATACTGAACTAGATTTGATCCTACAGTTAGATACAGACTCACTCATTGAAAGCAGCACATTATATCAATCAAAATACTGAACTAGATTTGATCCTACAGTTAGATACAGACTCACTCATTGAAAGCAGCACATTATATCAATCAAAATACTGAACTAGATTTGATCCTACAGTTAGATACAGACTCACTCATTGAAAGCAGCACATTATATCAATCAAAATACTGAACTAGATTTGATCCTACAGTTAGATACAGACTCACTCATTGAAAGCAGCACATTATATCAATCAAAATACTGAACTAGATTTGATCCTACAGTTAGATACAGACTCACTCATTGAAAGCAGCACATTATATCAATCAAAATACTGAACTAGATTTGATCCTACAGTTAGATACAGACTCACTCATTGAAAGCAGCACATTATATCAATCAAAATACTGAACTAGATTTGATCCTACAGTTAGATACAGACTCACTCATTGAAAGCAGCACATTATATCAATCAAAATACTGAACTAGATTTGATCCTACAGTTAGATACAGACTCACTCATTGAAAGCAGCACATTATATCAATCAAAATACTGAACTAGATTTGATCCTACAGTTAGATACAGACTCACTCATTGAAAGCAGCACATTATATCAATCAAAATACTGAACTAGATTTGATCCTACAGTTAGATACAGACTCACTCATTGAAAGCAGCACATTATATCAATCAAAATACTGAACTAGATTTGATCCTACAGTTAGATACAGACTCACTCATTGAAAGCAGCACATTATATCAATCAAAATACTGAACTAGATTTGATCCTACAGTTAGATACAGACTCACTCATTGAAAGCAGCACATTATATCAATCAAAATACTGAACTAGATTTGATCCTACAGTTAGATACAGACTCACTCATTGAAAGCAGCACATTATATCAATCAAAATACTGAACTAGATTTGATCCTACAGTTAGATACAGACTCACTCATTGAAAGCAGCACATTATATCAATCAAAATACTGAACTAGATTTGATCCTACAGTTAGATACAGACTCACTCATTGAAAGCAGCACATTATATCAATCAAAATACTGAACTAGATTTGATCCTACAGTTAGATACAGACTCACTCATTGAAAGCAGCACATTATATCAATCAAAATACTGAACTAGATTTGATCCTACAGTTAGATACAGACTCACTCATTGAAAGCAGCACATTATATCAATCAAAATACTGAACTAGATTTGATCCTACAGTTAGATACAGACTCACTCATTGAAAGCAGCACATTATATCAATCAAAATACTGAACTAGATTTGATCCTACAGTTAGATACAGACTCACTCATTGAAAGCAGCACATTATATCAATCAAAATACTGAACTAGATTTGATCCTACAGTTAGATACAGACTCACTCATTGAAAGCAGCACATTATATCAATCAAAATACTGAACTAGATTTGATCCTACAGTTAGATACAGACTCACTCATTGAAAGCAGCACATTATATCAATCAAAATACTGAACTAGATTTGATCCTACAGTTAGATACAGACTCACTCATTGAAAGCAGCACATTATATCAATCAAAATACTGAACTAGATTTGATCCTACAGTCAGATACTGAATCACTCTTTAAACATTTATTATTTATGCGGATTCACACACAAAACGGTAAATAAAGCTATTTGGACTGCAGCTCGGTGTTCACACCAAAAGTAATGCTGCATGTTTTCACTTCAAATATCTCTCTATATTTATGCGTATATACATATATACATTATGCATATATATATATATACACACATATAATATATATATATATATATATATATATATATATATATATATGCATCAATTGTAATTCGTATACAATAAAAATCACTTAAGAATAAAGTAAATGAGGTTATAGTGATTAATCTATCTGAAAGAAGGGAAGAAACTCAAAACCATCGGCTTATACACCTTTAACTTTAAACACAATCACAATCTTTGATCTCTCTCCCCGTCCACACACTGACAACTTGCCATTTAACAACGCTGAGGCGCGCTCAAATTGCAGTGTGGGCGCACAGTGTGTGCAGTGTGATGCCACACAGTGTGTGCAGTGTGATGCCACACAGTGTGTGCAGTGTGATGCCACACAGTGTATGCAGTGTGATGCCACACCCTTCCACCTGTAGTTTAAACCATTACCGTCAAACCAACCACCAATCTCACAAACATGTGCGCAATATCAGACCATAGGCGAAGTGTATATGGGTTCTTCTTTGCTGCTGGTCCTAAAAAGGGGGAATCGGGGGTAAAAACTTAAACACGTCACAGCTTATCCTAGTTAGGCTTGTTGTGTTCCACATATATCCTATTTTAAGGCACAATTAAAAGAAAAGCAGTTTGGACCCCGATTGCACGTCAGGGTGGCTTTGAACTTGACTAAGTGGAGAACGTTACGCGTGTTTCGGTGTGACACAAAAAGCCGCCTAGTGTCAGATTTAGAACTAAACCCTTATTTTATCCTAGTACGGTTTTGAACTGCACTCACTAGGAGTAAGTAAGTGCAATTTTATGAGGGTCCGTCCACTTGAGAGTAGAACAGAGGACTTATAAAATTGTGACACTGAAACATGTGTGACATGGAAAGGAAAAGTTTTTTCTTCAAGATCAAACAAACACCACAGAGCATGAAAAGGTATTATGCTTATTAGTTTTTGATGCTGTGGACATATTTCAAAGTAATTTTGTAATACTTCCATAACTTCTGATGTTATTGGAGTTGTAACGCATGTTTCATGTGACATGTAACGCATGTTTCATGTGACACTCAATAATAACTTGGCTCAGAAATTGCTAACAGTATGCACACACAAAAAGTTTTTGCTAAGGGTATTATTTCTACACATCACATGTATGCAAGTATGTCTTTTGAGTGTTACAAGTTTTGCTTATAATGGGTTCTTCTTCAGTTTTGGTCCTAAAAAGGGGGAATCGGAGGTCAAAACTGAAATATGTTACAGCCTATCCCAATTAGGCTTGTTGTGTTCCATATACATCCAATTTTAAGACACAATTTAAAACAAAAACAATTTGGACCCAGACTACAAGTCAGGGTGGCTTCGAACATGACCAAGTGGAGAATGTTACGCGTGTTTCGGCCATCACAAAAACCTTCATTATGTAATATTTAGAACAAGACCCTTATTATTTCCTAGTTAGGTTTTGAGCAGCAGTCACTAGGAGTAACTAAGTGCAATTTTATGAGTGTTCGTCCACTTCAGAGTAGAACAGAGACGATATAAAATTGTGACACTGAAACATGCGTTACATGGAAAGGAAAAGTTGTTCCTTCATGATGAAACAAGCACCACAGATGGTGAAAATATTTATGCTTATTAGTTGTTGATGCTGTGGACATATTTCAAAGTAATCTTGGAACACTTCCCTAACTTCTGATGTTCTTGGAATTGTAACACATGTAACATGTAACGCATGTTTCATGTGACACTCAATAATGACTAAGGTTAGACACTGCTAATAGCATGCAAAAGATGTATTTGTTCAGGGCATTATTTGTACACATTACATGTATGCAAATATTTCTTTTGAGTGTTATAAGTTTTCTTATGTAGAAAAATATATTGCGATGACTTAGAGGATGAAGATGACAACAGGTGAACGCGTGATAGCGTCATAGCGCAACATCCTGTTTATAACTTGACACCACATCATCAGTAGGTGTGTAGATGCCCACGGTATATTTGAAAATCATGGTGAGAAGAGATTTGATCCATTATTGGATTTTGTATCGCGAAATAATTTTCGCCGTTACGCGTGTTTCATCTTCATCGAAGTGTGACACGCCACACTAATAGCATCATAGCGCAACATCCTGTTTATGACTTGACACCACATCATCAGTAGGTGTGTAGATGCCCACGATATATTTGAAAATCATGGCGAGAAGAGATTTGATCCATTGTTGGATTTTGTATCGCAAAATAAATTTTCGCCGTTACGCGTGTTTCACCCGTGACACAAAGTTTTTATTTCACTTTTAATGCATTTTAGGAAATAATATTATAACTTTTGTGTTCAGAACTAGGCATCTATGATGCTATCCTATTTAAAGCAGCAGGGTTTTTCCTGGCTTGCATGGTTGGATATTGTGAAAATTGAAGGTGAACGCGTGTTTCATGACGTGACACCTCATGTAACACGCGTTATGCTCACTTTCAAGCATCGTTGTTTTACACACAGACACTCAATAGTCCTAAAATTAGTTTTCTGACATTTTTGCATGTTACAACTTTGCAAATAAACTAGCTATGTTTGAATATTTTGGTCTACAATGAAGTAGTTTCCAACACAAGTAGCACTGTTTCACCATTCCCATTTTTAGCTGTCATATTTGCGTGACAAATGAATCTATTTTTGCAATAAAAAATAAACCAAACATTTTTTTCTCACTGGATTGCTGTCATTGCTTCTTTGGGGTATAATAAAAGGAATTTTCTTCATTTGGTAGGAAAAGGACAATTAATTTAGACAAAAACAGTTAAAATGTGAGGACCAACCAATTAGGACCAGCAGCAAAGAAGAACCCATATGGAGGTTAACAGCCCTGAAGATCAACAGGCACTACAAAAAGACCTAACTGCACTTGAAGACAAGTGACAAAACTAGAGAAAGATCTTGGCATATACATGGACCCCGGACTCACCTTCTCATATCACAGTGAACAAAAGGTGAACAAAGCGAACAATCTTCTAAGTTCTAGGCATGATACGCCGCTCATACACGTATCTAGACAATGACACGGTGAAGACACTGTACACGTCACTGATCCGGCCGCACCTTGAGTATGGCAACACGGCTTGGACACCGAAGTTCAAGAAGGACATGTCAATGATCGAGAGTGTACAGAGATGTGCTACAAAGTTATCACCAACCATAAGAGAACTACCATATGAAGACCATCTCAGGATTCTCAACCTACCCAGCTTATACTACCGAAGGGCCAGGGGAGACATGATAGAAGCATTCAAACACGTCACTGGAAGATATGCGGTTGATGCTAGATACCTGAAGCTGGCCAACTGTAAAACTAGAGGTCATCGATACAAGCTGAAGAAGGAAAGAGCAATAAAACCAGTCAGACAGCTATTCTTCAGTAACAGGATAGTAAATGCCTGGAACGCACTGCCTGAACATGTCATAGAAGCGCCTTCCGTCAATGCCTTCAAGGGCAGACTGGATAAGCATTGGAGGGGGGTGCAATATTGCATACATCCGGTACTCGATGTGTTTAATCCTAGTAAATCAAATTTTGACACGCATCGACCTGATACAGGCTTTTAAGCCTAACAAAATCAGAAGTGGATGAGTATGAGATGAGTGAGTGAGTGAGTATGAGTGTTAGTAACTCCTAAAGATCGGCGAATCACTAGTAGATTAGTCCCCTGCAGGTGACAAGCATATTTTACACCACAGTGGGCACTATCCTTATCAAATGAACACATAGAACTACTATGGTGCCTAATAAAAAATGAAAAGCAAGCAAATATAGCCATAGCAAGCCTCTACAGACCTCCATCAGGGGAAATTGAACTCTTCATTGAAGCCCTAGAGAAGAGCATAAACACCATAAAAAAACTGACAAAGGCAGAAATCTTCATACTAGGAGACTTTAATGTAAATTACAACAGCAATGATAAAAACAAACTAATGCTGCAAACCACAATCAAAATCTTAGGCCTACAACAGCTCATCACTGAAAAAACAAGGCTCAGTAAAAATAGCACCACAATTGACCTAATACTAACCAACTCAAACCACGCCACTAAATGGGGCACCAGGAGCTGGGGTATAAGTGATCATGAGCTAATATATGTAACAAGGAAAAAACTAAAAAGCACAAATCACTATGAGTATAAGATGGGCAGGTCCCTAAAAAACTACTCAGAAGATGCATTAAAAAATCATCTGCACCAAAACATAAACAACATCACACAAAACAGAGATGATGTTAATATCTATTGGGGCAACATCATCGCAGAAATAAGAAAATCAGCTGACGAGATGTGCCCCATTAAGAAAATAAAAATACAAAAAAACCAGGACCCCTGGGTAGACAATGACCTGCTAACGCTCATCATAGCCAAAAGTAAACTGGGTAATAAAGCAAAGCTCACAGAAACTATAGAAGACAAACTGGCCTACCATATTGCCAGAAACCACTCTCTCAAAGCTGTGAGAACAGCAAAAAAGAAATACATAATAAAGCAGGACAGAGACTGGGGAAGCAATACAAACAGATTCTGGAAGAATGTAGACCTATTATTCCCCAAAAATAACAAAGAAGAGCACACAACCTTCCAAGATAACGAAGGGACAATACTCTCAGACAAAGATGCAGCAAACAAACTGAACACGCACTTTGCCACAATAGGACAAACGCTGTCAGGAAAATTTAAAAAAAGGTGGGAAAATAGATCAGGAACTGTGCAGAATGAAATCCCCACCTGCAAAACAGATATAAGAGAAGTTAAAAAAACTAATAAATGACATAGACACAAATAAACGAAGTGGAATAGACGAAATACCAACCAAAATGCTGAAAGAGGCACTCCAAGCCATCCCAGCCACTATAGTCGACCTATTCAACATCTCCTTTGAACAGGGGCATTTTATCTCAGCCTGGAAAATGGCAACCATTACCCCTATCCACAAAAGTGGAGACAAACAAAACATGGGAAACTACAGGCCAATATCGATTCTTCAAACCCCAGGCAAGCTCATTGAAAAAGTGCTACATAGACACATAAATGAACACCTGGAAAAAAACAATATACTAAACGAAAGACAAGGAGGTTTCAGGAAACTGCACTCCACATCTAAAACAATAGCTAACCTAACAAATGACATATTGGCGTCAATGAACCAAAAACAATTAGTTGGAGCAGCCTTCATTGACTTCAGCAAAGCATTCGATACAGTAGACCATAACATACTATTGGAAAAACTAGAATCCATGGGCATAAAATCCAACACTATGGACTGGATAAAATGCTACCTGAAAGACAGGCAACAGAGAACAAAAATAAACAATACACTATCAGACAACCAACCTGTCACATGTGGTGTACCCCAAGGGTCAGTGCTAGGGCCACTGCTCTTTATAATCTACATAAACGATCTTGAAAAATGGTTACAAACCGAATGCCTCCAACTATATGCAGATGACACAGTCATATATGCAAACGGCACCACAGAAGAGGAGGTAATAACTAAACTAAACAAGCTCCTACTAAAACTGGATGAGTGGTGTGAGTCCAACAAAATAACCATCAACACAAGCAAGTCAAAAACAGTTCTCTTCTCGCATAAACAAATGCCAGAAAGAAAACTACACTGTAAGCTAGGAAGCCAAACACTAGAAAATGTAGACCATTACAAATACCTAGGCCTTGAGTTGGACAGCCAACTAAACTACAACCTATGTATAAACAAAATTGTCCAAAAGGTAAACCACAAACTGTGGCTATTTGCAAAGCTAAGAGACTACATGACACAAGAAATGTCAATAAAAATCTTCAAGGGCATGGTGCTACCCTATTTTGACTATGGAGATGTAAACTACATGGGTGCAAAGAAAGAACTTCTAAAAAAACTGCAAACACTACAGAACAGAGCCCTGAAAATCTGCCTCAGAGTAGACAAGCTGCACCCCACCTATGACATACACAAAAGAACCAAAGTAAAATTGCTAGAAAATAGGAGAATAATTCATCTGAAAACATTAGCATACAGCTATAGTCAAGACAATAAACTCCTAACAAAACCACAAAGGGCAACTAGAGCAAATAATGCGCCACTACTAAAGCAGACCAGAAGCCAAATAAAAGCTCACGAGAGAAGCACGCTAGAAATGGCTGCCAAGGTGTGGAATGCCCAAACAGTAAAGGAACGACAAATTCCTGACCTAAAAACATACAAAAAATATCTGTGCAAAATAAGGCTAGGAACCCCCAACTAAGCTGCACCGCAAAAGGGCAGGTGATACATGTCACGGCCCACCAGCGAGACGCCCAATGGAAGGTAACCATACCAAAAGCACCCAGATAACACACCTCACAGCTGCGTACAAGCCTATGATATGTAAATAGGAGTAGGCTAGTCTAGAAATAAGAGTAGAAAAAATAAAGCACATATATGCCAAGAAAATCCAAAAGAATTAACATAGACTACTATAGTACTAACCAGACCAACCAACTATCTATCTGCTACTGAAATACAGGCAATCAAATACCTTATCAGCAGCTACTGTGTGATAAGACAACACCAACACTACAGCTGGCCAGCATTGAAAACAAGCCTGAATACCCAGGCTTATATGCTATGGACAGTATAAATACAGCCTCAATAGAAAAAAAAAAAAAAAAAAAAAAAAAAAAAATCCTCTTCCCTCCCCCTCCCACCCACATACTCCACCCCCGCTCCGCCCGCCTTTAGTCATTAAGACGCCGCCTACCGGTGCCAGTTTTACACATGCCCAGTCGGCACATTCTTGATCTTACCCAGACAGAGGCGGAGAGAACTCAGCCCCTGGACTGAGATATTTGCATTTGAACGCTATTTTCACGGCTCCGAAAAGGTCATTCTCAGAATATGCATTTGTGAGACATTTCCCAACTCCCCCCTCCTCTACCCCCCCCCTCCTCTCCCCCTCCCTCCTCCCCTCCATCTCATCCTCCATCCCCATCTACTGTTCCCTTGGTTCCTGCTCCATCTCCATGTCCTCCTCCTCAATTTCCTCCCCACCTCACCTTTCCTACCATTCCCCTCCTCCTGCCCCTCCACCATCCCATCCCCCCTCCTGCTGGCCCTTCCCACCCCCTCCTGCTCCCCCCTTCCCTCCCGTCCTCCTGCTCCCCCTTCCCATCCCCCTCCTGCTCCCCCTTCCCTCCCCTCCTCTTGCTCCACCTGCCCTTACCTCCCATCCTCCTGCTCCACCTTCCCATCCCCCATCCTGCTCCCGCCCTTCCCCCTCCTCCTGCCCTCCCCCCTTCCCTCCCGTCCTCCTGCTCCCCTACCCCCCCCCCCCCCCCGTATCCCCGCTCCAGTCTGCTCCGCCCACACAGATGCATCTTAAGGGGCTGTCACATTATGGTTTTTTGCGGGAGCGTATGGCGGCGTAGGCGCGTTACGTCATATACGTCGGCATACGCCGTATACGCTACTCATACGCTACGCATACGCCGCCAGATGCGGCTTATGTGAAGCGTATGAGGCATACGCCGCCATACGCTTTCATAAATCCGTCCGTCCAAATTTGTGTGTGCATGCTCAAAAAAACTCGACCTATGAGGGCGTATGGCCCATACTGTCAAAAAATGTCACAGCACGCTCCCATACGCTCCTCATACGCTCCTCGTAGGTTCCACATACGCTCAAAACCACCCAAAAGGTCACCAAATGTCATCATAGGCCGGCACGCGCAGGACCTACGTAGGTTTTCAATATGCTCCCGCCATACGCCGTAATGTGACAGGGCGTTTAGGAGTTGGTGGCCGGTGACTCAATGCCTGAATCAGTAAGAGCACTGGCTGTCTTCGAAACCCGACCGAGTCAAACCAATCAATAACTTACTAAATGGATAAGTGTCGCTGCCTAGCCAGACGCTCAACATTATTAGGATAGACCAAGGATTCGTTTGCAGAGTATCACAATAATATGACTAAGTAGGATATCGAGTCATTATACCAGCGGTCTGATCGTCCAATGGGGCAGCACTACAAAGTCATCATGAGTGTGCACTGTCACAAGTCACTACCCATCCTGATATGACTGCAGAGGTTGCCAGGATACAACACCCAAACAAACAGCCGGTGATTCGCTAGTGGAAGCGGAAGTGGGATACGCTGCACATGCGCCGTGAAGCCGCTCCTAATGGCCGCCGCCGCGCTTTCTGATGGCGGATATTTTTACGTGGAGGACCGGTCCTCTTTTCGCCATCCATTTATTTAGCCCCCACCCTCTCAGTCTCACCCCCTGCACCTCACTCTCGTTGATGTCCTCTTACCACCTCCCGGCTTGCCCTGTTTCCACCCACCAACCGAACCCTCCCAGTACCCCCAGCACCCACTCATCCCCACCCACCCACCCACACCCACACCCACCCACCCACATTCACATAGCAACGCCCTCTTTCTCTCTCACTCTGCCTATCCTTTTCCTTACCCATTTCATTTACCAGTACTCCCCTTTTACAAATGTTATTCACATAGCATCGCCTCCCCTTCCCTCAACTCCCATTGTCACTGCCTCTTCAATTCACATAGCAACGCCTCCCATCCCATTCACATAGCAATGCCTCCCATCCCATTCACATAGCAACGTCTCCCATACCATTCACATAACAACATCTCCCATACCATTCACATAACAATGCCTCCCATACCATTCACATAACAACGCCTCCCATACCATTCACATAGCAACGCCTCCCATCCCATTCACATAGCAACGCCTCCCATCCCATTCACATAGCAACATCTCCCATACCATTCACATAACAACATCTCCCATACCATTCACATAACAACGCCTCCCATACCATTCACATAGCAACGCCTGCCATCCCATTCACATAGCAATGCCCCCTTTCTCTCTCTCTCTCTCTCTGCCTCCCCCATTCATTTACCAGTACCCTCCCTTCCACCACCTCTTATTCATATAGTAACGCCTCCCATTCCCCCAACTCCCATAGTCACTGCCCCCCTCTCTCAAAGTGCTGCTCGCTTTGCCTTCCTCCTGTCCACAAACCTACCCTGGAAACAAATCCTTCCGCTCTGCTTCCTGCCCCCTCCCTCACACCCCCACACACGCACAAATCTCCTCCCACATCCCCAGCTTCTCCTGGGGTCCGATAGTGATGTGAACACATCCCGTGGAGCCCCCCTCCCCCCACCCCCCACTCCCTACACCCACATTCCTCCTGGTGTCACCCCTCTCACGTCAAACAGGCAGCAAGTGGCGCCCCCTGGGAGGCACCACAGGGCCTAACAGCAATGTGACAGGAATATTACAAGACACACATGTCCGAAATCACCTGCTCTTATTGAAACTGCATCGTCCGCTAGTTTTGACCTTCCGCCATTATTCTTATTAGATTGATCTATAGTAGATTGATCGTCATACTCTCCATTACTTTAGTTTGAAGTAACTTTTATTGTAAATCACTAACTTTGGAAAGATTTTAAGTGAAAACATGCGAAAACACGCCAACGAACCCAAAAGAGTGCCATTTTTTCAAGGAGGCATTTGATTTGACGCAATGAGCTATGGAAATCACGACAGCGCAAATTTAGTAAGTGTTTGGTTTGACTCGGCAGAGGATCAAATCCAATTTTGCAAGTATTGCAAGTGGTGTTCTCTGTGGCGGGGTGGTTAGAGTGTCTGACTTGTTTCTAGGTCAGACTCCTAATCTGACGGTCAGTGGTCGATTCCCCCGTGTCCCCACCTCTGCCAATTTGGAATTCCACCTTTGTGTATAACTTACAAGCGTCATCAAAGGCCAGTTGCTCTCATACCATGTCTATGTGGTGTGGGAGCTTAAAAATCCCTTTGGTCAGTAAAAGTGTAGGCTCTGGCTTTCTATTGAGAAACTGTCTAATGGTGAAAACAAGTCTATTCAGGCAGTATAAATCTTCAAGAAAAAAAGTATTTTGTTTGACTAAGCATAGGATCGAACCTATGACATGTGCCAATTTGGTAAGTATTCGGTTTGACACGGCATGGGATTGAACTTCTGACAGTGCCAATTTGTAAATATAGTGAAACTCTGTTATAACACGATCGTTGGGTTCATAGAAAACCGTTGCGAAAAACGTGGGTCTCGCTAAATCGGGGTTCATTTGACTGAACTGCCGTTCAATTAACTAATTCTGAGGCCAATGAATCATCGTGTAATATCCGAATTCGTGTTAAATGGGCCATGTACAATCGGAGTTTCGATTAGGTATCGAACCCACGATTTGCTACACGGAGAGTAATGGAATACGAGGCAGCAGACGACATTTATAAGTAAAGGAAAGCGCGCCAAAAGTGGCAAAGTTGTCGGTTCGTGACGCGGGGTTCTACAGTTGATAGTGGTTACCAGGGGGCGTTGTTTCGATGGCGGGGGGGGGCGTGTTGGGGGGGGGGGTGGAGGTTGGGGGGTAGGGGGACACGTCAGAGATAGAATGGATCCAACTCTAATTCCGACGCCTGAGACGTTGGGCAAACCGGCGCATTGGGAGGGGACCGGCTCAGTGGGTCGATATGTGTGCGGGGTGTGGTGTAGGCACAGAGTGGAGTGTAGGAGAGTGGGGGTGGAGGAGGGGGAGGGTGGAGGTGGAGGGTGTAGGAGGAGGGGGAGGAAGAAGAAGGCAGGGGCTAGGAGGGCGGGGTGTATGAGGACCGGGGGAGTAGGAGGGTGGAGGTCAGGATGGGTGTAGGAGGAGGGAGGTGGAGGACTGAGAGAAGTGTAGAGGTGTATGAGTATGTGGGGAGGGACGGGGAGGGTTGTAGGAGAAAGGAGGTGGAGGAGGTGAAGCAGGAGGTGAAGGAGGATGTGGAGGAAGAGGGTGGAGGTGAAGGAGGATGTGAAGGAGGAGGTGGAGGAAGAGGGTGGAGGTGGAGGAGTGTGTGGTGTAGGAACAGGGTCGGGTATAGGAGGACGGTGGAGGTAGGGCTGAGGGTGAAGGGAGGGCTAGCGGTGTGGGTACAAGAGTGAGGTATATGTGTGGTGTGTGTGGGTGGTGTGTGGGGGCGGCGAACATTGGGCAGAGTGCGGAGAGATGAGGCTGAGGCTTAAACTGAAAGGTAAAGGATATGGCGATATGATGAGTGTAGCAGGATGGTGAGGACGGAGTGGGATTGGCAGGTCAGTCCTGTAAGGGCACAGGATATACACAGGGGCGCAGGTGACTAGTGCATTGTGGGAGATGGTTGCTTTGTTTGTATTGTTTGTTTGGATATTGCATCCTAGCAACATCTAAGGTCATATCAGGGTGGGTACTGACTTGTGACAGTGAGCACTTATGGTGATTTCATAGTGTACTATGTAGTCCCACTGGGAGACCAAGCCACCAGCACCATGACTCAATATCCCACTCAGCCACATTATCCAGATACTGCACAAACTAAGGCTTGCCTTATCCTATTATGAGATAAGTATTAACGCTGAGCACCAGGCTAGTTCGCGATAAATATCAATTTGGTAAGTCACTGGGTTCACTTATTCGGGGTTCGACCCCACAACTTTCGATATGGGCATCATTATATACATTATTAAGCTGGGATATAGCATAGCTATATCCTTGTGTAAGGTGACCCACTGTGCTGCCGCCCTGTGTAGTCCGGGCTAACCATTGGGGGGTGCGGGTTCACGCTTCCAGATGGCAGTACACAGGTTGCGTGACCGCTGCGGCACCTCACTCTTCGTTTCGCCACCGGTGTGTGTGCTGGTTGGTTTGAGAATTTTGTCTTTTCAATTTTTGGTAGGGTGTGTGTGTGCCCAGCCCAATGCTTTGTCATTGTGTATTCAATAAAGACTGCATCAACTATCAACTGTGTGAGCTTACATATATATATATATATATATATATATATATATATATATATATATATATATATATATATATATATATCAGGGACAGAGAACGAGAGAGAGGGCGAGTATGATGAAGAAGGATTGGCCTTGTACATCAGATACCCTTCCCCATGTTTTGGCTCTGTCCTCCCCAGTGGATGGACGCGGTGTGCAGAATGTGTGCAGGACGAAAGGGCGGGCGGAAAGCCAGCAGGACGAAAGGTTAAATACGAATTACAGAATGACTGCCCGCACGTGTATGTGTGTGTGCGTGTGTGTGTGTGTCACGGGGGGTGGGGGGGGGGGGGCGGGTGCAGAGTAACTAGTGAGGCTATAGAACTTAGAAGTCAGGGCAGGCGGAGAGGGTCGGGTTGGAGACTGGGTGTCGGGTTGGTTGTTTGGCTGTTGGAATTTTACGACCTGGCAACATCTAAGATCATATCAGAATGGGTACCAACTTGTGACAGTGCACGCTCATGGTGACTTTATAGTGCTGCCCCACTGGGAGACCAGGCCACTAGCACCATGACTTGATATCCCACTCAGTCACATTATCCTGACACTGAGCCAACCAGTAGTTGCTCTGTCCTAATAATGCCGAGCGCCTGGCTAGGAAGCGACAAGTATCAATTTTTAAGTCATTGGTTTGACTCTACCGGGGTTCGAACCCGTGGGTTTCTAATCACACGATCTACCAAAACGGGAGACGGACGCTCAACTCATTCGGTCTTGTCTCGGGGTGTCGGGAGGGGCGAGTTTGGAGGGATAGGGGGAGGTAGGAGGAGGGGTGGGGGAGGAGGAGGGGGGAGAGGGAGGAGGAGGAGGAGGAGGAGGGGATGGTGAGGGGAGGGGGAGTCTGGCCGCATGTGTAGCCGGATAAACCGCGCGGGAGGGGAGGGCACTCCCCGGCCGTGAGCTTGTAGCCATCGAGCTGCCCTCTTGGTGCTTAGCGCCCTGCTTCATCAACAATTCACCCATCATAATTTTTCAAAAATAAAATTTCATCAACAATTCGCCCATTGTTTCTCAAATAACATCCATATATACATGGTTGTTAAATAGATACGTAAGTACATATATATTCTACTTCATCAAATATTCTGCTTCATCAGCAATTCGCCCATTTTCTATACAAATATAATCCCCATTTATATATATAACAATATATATTCTGCTTCATCAATAACTCACCATTTGATCAAAAGCTAAATTTCAATATGCATATGACAATATGTAATAATAATAATAATAATAAGTAGTATTATTGATAGAGAGGGAGAGAGAGGGAGAGACTCGGAGGGGAAGGGGGAGGGGGGGGGGGAGACAGACCTAAGAAATCACGGATATTGATTTAGTTTTTTTATCATCGCGGATTTGTTAGTAAACCTGCGACTCGGCCCAGATCTAGGCACTCACACGCGTCGTCGCCCGGCGGCCCGGTCACCTCGCCCGGCGCCCCGCCACCCCGCCCGGCGGCCCGATCACCCGCCCCGCCCGCCTCACGGGCCGATGCCTCGCCGGCCACTCGACCCGCCGTCTGCCGCCCACGTCACGACGTCTGGGCGATAAAACGACAATTTCACAGACACTTCGCTCATTTCTCAACACAGACACGAATAGTTTCCATTTCCCATCGGAACATTAGAGATCCCTCAACCACTGTAACCTCTACCCTCCCTCCCCTCCCACCTCCCCCTACACGTAGCCTGGGTGTGTGGGTGTGGGTGTGGGGGGTGTTTGTGGGAAGTAGAGCCGGGAGTAGGAAAGAAGGGAACTGGGGGTACCATACAGGGATAAGGAGGAAGAGGGAGAGAAGGAGCAAGCGGAAGAAGAGGAGGGGGAGACGAAGGTAAGAGGAGGAAGGAGGAGGAGAAGGAGATGAAGGAGGAGGTGGAGGAGGAGGAGGAGGCGGGGGAGGAGGAAAAGGAGGGCACGGGAGGATATGCAGGGAGTAGGAGAGGGGGGGGGGGGGGAATAGGAAGTGGGGGAGAAGTAGTAGGGAGTAGGAAATGCAGAAGAAGTAGAACATAAGAAGGAGTAGGAGGGCGGGGGGAAGAAGTAGAAAGGAAGAATGGGAGGAGGGACGGGGTAGAAAGGAAGAGGAGGAAGGTGGGGAAGGGAAGGAGTCGGTTGGGTTTTAAGTCTGAGCCACCTGCACCTTGACTTGATATTGCATTCAGTCGCCTTACTTGGGCACTGATCCCATTTAGAATACGTTAGTTCAACCTAAAGTAAAGTATATAATGATCAATCTAATGTATTTATTTTAGAAAATTGCAGAAATTCAAAACAATCAGACTATGCAGCTTTAAGTTCCGCATGTGTGTGGGTGTGGTTGTGAGTGTGTGTGTGGGTGTGTGTGTGGTTGTGAGTGTGTGTGGTTGTGAGTGTGGGTGTGTGGTTGTGGATGTGTGTGTGTAGTTGTGGGTGAGGTGGAGGAGGTGTTGGCAAAGATTCTACTATACATGTCTCGTAGAATCTTTGGTTTTAGTGGTTGAGTGTGTTAGCAGTGGGTTGGATGCTAGAAGTTGGCTGGGCAAGGACAGGATAGAGAGGACCAGAGATTGGTTGGTTGGTTGGTGTTTTACGTCCTGGCAACATCTAAGGTCATATCAGGACGGGTATCGACCTGTGATAGTGAGCACTCATGGTGACTTTAGAGTGCTGCCCACTGTGTGATCGGGCACCCAACACTATGACCCCATATCCCACTCAGTCACATTATCCCGACACTGAGCTAACCAGTCCTTTACCTATCCTATTAATGCCGAGCACTGGCTAGAAAGCGACAATTATCAATTTTATAAGTCACTGGTTTGATTCGACCGGGAACCGAACTCCCGATGTTGCGCTTTACCGATTAGGCCAGCGCGCCCTGTGTGAGGACCAGAGAGGGTACTCGTGATGTTGGAGGGGTGAGCGGCGGGGGGTGGACGTATGGGGTGGTGTGTGTGGGGTGGGGGTGGGGGGGGGGAGTGCTGGAGGTGTAGATGTGTGACGGCGAGTACATGGAGGTGAACATGTAACTGGAGGAAGGCACCAGGGGGCGCGCTATAATTCAATGTAAGTCAATCCTTCAAAGGGACTTAGTACCCAACAACCCATCATACACGGAGGGTCCTCTTACACAGGGGGGGGGGGCGGCGGCGGAGGGGGGGGGGGGTGTCCGTTACCTCCGAGTGGCCGTGTGGGTCGGGGCGGGTGCGTCTTCATTTGGTGGAAATTGTATTCCACTGTAATCTTAAAGTTGCATAGTCTGATGGTTTTGAGTTTCTGAAATTTTCTGAGATAAACACATTAGGTTGATCGTTATAATGTACCTTACTTTAGCTTGAAGTGGCTAACTTTTGAGATATTTTAAGTGGAACCATGCAAAATTAATTTTGGCAAGCTTGTCAAAACTCTGACCCCATAGGCTTCTGCAGTAACAGGTTCTATTCAATTGCCTCGGTATTCCCTTCTATGTGGTGACAAATCTTTGATAAGTGCACCGCTATCTAAGTTAGATATGTAGAATCAAATTGAGATAATTGTCTTGGTTTTGAAATTTTGATATTTTCATCGGACTATGCAGCTTTAACTAAGGGAAAGATGCCGTTATAGCACAAGTTGGTTTGGCGACTGGAGTCATGGCGCCGTTTGTTCTCTTGGCGTCATATCTTTAGTGGGTTTGGGGTGTTTTTTTTTTCTCTTTTGTTTCTGTTTTATGTTAAAATCAAACGGTTGAGTCCAATATAGATGAACAAAATTAAGTGGTTTATTTGTTGGATTTAATTTGGAAATAATCTAATTACGCATCCCCTGTGAATATACTGTATGTATGTGTGTGGATGTATGTATGAAACATACATGTGTATGTGTGGATGTGTGGATGTGTGGATGTATGCATGTATGCATGTATGTGTCTATGGCTATATATTTATTTATGTATTTATGTATGCATGTAAATTAAACAACTTATGGACATAAAGCATTTAAAAGAGGAGGGACGATATTTGATTTTGTCTTAGTAATAATGTTGGTTGTCTTGCTTCTTGTTTATAGCTTGTAACTGTTTGTAGATTGCAAAAAGTCCAACACCTAGCTTTTACATCATAGGCTTCAGCAGTAACAGGTTCAAAGTTGACTTAGTGTCCCCTTCTATGTAGTAGCAAATGCTTAATAATTACCCCAGAATCTTAGTTAGACATAGCGGCTCAAATCTAGGTGTTACATGCTCTCAGCAGACTACGATATGCAGCTTTAGTCAGGGATTATTTTAACCGCGAACAAGTGATCTTCCTCATTCTGCGGTGCCCTGCACTCTCCTAGTAATTCTGAACACCAGCCTAGGTAGTGACAAGTATCAATTATTAAGTGAATGGTTTAACTCAGCCGGGGTTCGAACCAGGGGCCTAACCCTTCGCTCCGCTAGTAGGGAAGCAAGTGCTCAGCTCATTCGGCCAGCCTGTCTCCTTTGCTCCTTCCTCTCTGTTTTTAGCATGATTTAAAAGGAGGGGTGGACATAAGAATAAAAACAAATTTAAATGAAAAATAATTGTTATTTGTAAAATCACAAAACCAACGTAAGTGGACCTGTTTCACCAAGTTTTGCACGGTGTTATTTATGGTGTTTTTGTGTGTTTTTTTTGTGTTATTTTTTCAGTAGAGACGGGAAGCTATTTTCAGAAAGCCCCGTCGTGAATCAGCGCCCTCCTTACACACACACACACCTCTGAGTCAGGAATCACACTGCCTACACCCTGGATCAGCCGGTCGATGAGGCTCTAACTCAGACACATCATTATCAGCTCTTGTAACCGGAAGCAGTGGCCAAATCGGTAGAACACAGGGTTCCAGTGTGGAAGGTCGGGATTTCGAATCACAGCGGAGTCAAGCCACTAAAATTACTAACAGAATCGATACTTGTCACTACTGAGCCTGGCGCTTGGCATTAATAGGATAGGACAAGGACTGGCTAGCATAGTATCGGGATAATGTGACTGTGTGGAACATCAGGTTATGGTGCTGGTGGACTGATCTCCCAGTGGGCAATCAATATATAGTTGCCATGAGTGCACACTCTTATAAGTCGGTACTCGTCCTGATATGATCTTAGATGTTACTAGGACGTAATTCCCCAACAAACAAATGTAGGTATATGTCAGTAATAACTAATATATATATATGCAGGAAAACCTCCCTAACCGACCACCTCCACACATCGACCACTCCCGTATACTGATCACTTTATTTGGGTCCCAACAATACCATTGTAGCTATATTTTAACTCCCTAAACCGACCCCCTCCCTAAATGGACCACATAAAGTCGGTCCCATGGTCGGTCGATTTACAGAGGTTTTACTGTATATATATATTTATATATATATACTTATGTGCATCTGTTTTAATTCAAATGCTGTGTATTCTGTAAAAGTCATACATATGATATATGCTACATATAATTTCATGAGCTTTATACGTTATAACTATACATATACCACATTATATATAAATCCTCCGGTGCGACTGACATTTGTCGACACCCGATGGAGGGGAGGTGGCCGCAGGTGTGCACTTGGCATATTACATAATGTGGCAGACGCGAGGTCATACTGAACAAGCTGAAACCATTTATCTACTGGAAAACCTCTGAACTGTCACACTAATGACGGAAATGCTCTGGGTTTGTTAAAACTGTACACCGTAGAGCTCTGTTAAAACTTATGAGCTCTGGATTCATTTTCGGGGTAGACTAAGCAGGTGGAGAAGTGAAACTCTGGATGCAGAGACGAATGCAAGAAATCAAAGATGTTGCATGCTAGTGTTTAGGACACACCATTGAGTATGTATTGACTTTTCTAGTTCCAAAAATCATACTTGATGGATCCATGGAGGACCAAAACCGCATTACACAACACCTTGATTCTTGTACTAATGTAATAATCATAGTAATTTCTCAAATCCTGAAAATTTATTCCAGACTACTAATCTATGTACTCTTTTCGTACTCACCATACTCATGGGGAAAAAAGTGAATGCCAATAGCCGACAGTGTTCTTCTATTCGGTAGTGGATAACTTTTCGCGAGTATACGTTAATGTTGATAAATAATCAGACGAGCGGCGCGGGAGTCTATTTCTTATCAGGTGTCGATGGTCACACGCGTGAAGCGACTAAACGTTTTTATTCAGGCTTGACTGAAGCTGCATTTACAGTTAATTCATCACCGGTTGAAGCGAAATTAGACAAAACATGACGCACATGAAGATTTTGTCATGCATGCAATTTTTGTTGTTGTGGATGACAAAAGATTGGCGTGGGCATGATGTCATCGTTCGGAACTATGATAGAGTTCCATACATATGTTTATATTGTTTGAAATGCATAACTAAATACCTATGATACTTAGAAACATGAAATAAAAGAACTACGATATCTAGAGAATCTATTCTATATTACTATATCTATTACAACACATATAAATAAATATAAAATTATGAAATAATACTAATTAAGTTAACTTTTTAAAACACTTTCCTTTTCTTTGAAGAATTATTCTATTATTATTATATTCCCCTCCCTCCTCCCTCCCTACCCTCCTCCCACATGCACCCTACTGTTGGTTTTGTTTGTTGGAGTTTTACGTCCAGGAAATATTTAAGGTCATACCAGAATGGGTCCCTTGTAGGTAGAACAGTGCGCACGAGGCGACCAGCATAGCAGTACAACTACAGTAGGACAGTTACTGGTGCCCTGTTGGTGGGATGTGTAGTCATGAGGAAGACCAATCGTCCATGATTGAAATTTCACTTGCTTAATCAACTAATCTACCAACAAAAATTGTGCCGTGACGGCGACACGTCGGGTACCGTCGATGTGGGAGGAGGGAGGGCGCGTAGGTGGAGGTGGAGGTGGGGGTGTGGGGGGGGGGGGAGTCTGACGTATGTAAATGTACGTGTATACAGTAGCCCTGAATACACCATTACAACTGCATTATAGCCCGCACCTACACGCCTCTAGTGAGTGGGAGATTAGCTAGTGTCTAAATGAATCTGCAGGTGTTTCTAGTTTGATTCTGCTATTAAGCCAGACGGGATGGCCGAATGAGTTAGAGTGTCCGTCTCCCGTGTTGGTAGATCGTGGGTTCAAACTCTGATCCAGTCAAACCAATGACTTAAAACGATTGATACTTGTCACTTCCTAGCCAGGCGCTTGGCATTATTAGGATAGGGTAAGGAGCAGTGGAATGAGGAAGACCAATCGTCCGTGATTGAAATTTCCCCTGCTTAAACAACTAATGTATCCAAAAAAAACACACACAAAAACAATATCAACCTGCTTACATCAACTATATTCACAATCTCAAAATCCCCTCAAGATCACGGCATCTCCAGGGGCCCACCCACCTCACCATCACCACCCTTCTAACAGTGACCCACCCTACCACTACCACCCACCACCCTTCCAACAATATGGCTGTCTTAATGTCCAATTCCCTTTTCCATTGACTATCGCCATGCTAGTTTAACAGACCTCGCTCCCATCCACTCTTCTCTCACCGCTTGTTTATTTTTTTAAATTAATTTTGATAATTTGCTCTATACTTTCTTGCCATAATAACTTCCATGAAGTATATAAAACTGTGTTTGTCATCAGGGCTGGAAGACCAGTCGCTCGGCGGTACTAATGTTATCCGGAATAATAAAACATTTGAATCAAATAAAAGAAATAAAAAATACACAATAATTTGATCACGATGCTATTAGCCTGCTTAAAAATAAATTAATATCTTTAACTTTGGTGTACTATTATTATCTTATTAGCCTGATTAAAGTAAATTCATTTCTTATCATTTACACCATGCTATAATGTTATTACCCAGATATAAATCAATATCACACCATGGTTAAAAATAGATTAATATCTCACCATTCACACCCACTGATATCATTACCCTTCTTAAAAATATAGTAATATATAGATATATGAATATATGATCATTCACACCCAATCATGCTTTTTGTTTTTTTGGTCCATTAGTTGTTTAAGCAGGGGAAATTTCAGTCATAGACGACTGGTCTTCCTCATTCCACTGCTGGTCGATAGAAAGCCCAAGCCTACACTTTTACCGACCCAAGGGATTTTTATCCTCCCACACCACATAGACATGGTATGAGAGCAACCGGCCTTTGATGACGCTGTAAGTTCTACACAGCGGTGGAAATCCAAATTGGCAGAGCTGGGGGCACTGGGAATCGAACCGCCGACCCTCAGATTAGGAGTCTGACCTAGAAAAAAGTCAGACACTCTAACCACTCCGCCACAGAGAACGCCACATATTGCCGTGATTAAATATATATTAACACCTCAGTCATACCTGATCATTACGTTATTTACCATGATTAAACAAGAATTAATATCACACCCAATCATATTATTACCTGGCTTAAAAATAGATTATGTCACCATTCATACCTGAATAGATTAATAGCCTACCAAACACGCCCTATTATTATGTCATTACAAACGATTAAAAATGGATTAACATGTGCTCCTTCACATTTCCTCCAAGTGCTTGAGCAGCAAGCAGTAGGAATTAGTTTGGTTGTTTGAGTTTGTCGTCTTAGCAACATCTCAGGTCATATCAGGATGGGTGGACGCCGACTTGTGACAGTGCACACTCATGGTAACTTTATACAAGCGACAAGCATACACTTTGTAAGTCATCGGTTAGTCTCGGCTAGAATTCAAAGTCCCGACCTTCTATATGGGAAGACAGTGCCTTTTCCCGACTCGGCCACCACATTACCCTCGGTTACCAGCTCACATGACGCCAGTTGGAGTTTGTGCTAAGAACCCTCGGCTCTATCTTTCACTATAGAATGTATGTAACGCCTTTTTATTCACTGACCCAACTCAGTCATTCTCTCACACCACTCTCGAACTGCACCTGGCGCCACCTATTGGGTCACCCTAAGAACTATAGAGAGAACTCAAACATGCACGCCATCTAGTAGAATATTACATACATTTCCTAAGTAAATCTGAAAGAACTCACTTTGCACCTACAACCAACTAAGTTTATTTCCATATATCTTTTTCTAATGTTGCTTGGTTGCTTGGTTGTTGGAGTTTTACGTCCTGGCAAAATCTAAGGTAATATCAGGATGGGTACCGACTTATGACAGTGCGCACTCGTGGCAATCTTATAGTGCTCCCGCACTGGGAGACCAGAACACCAGTACCAGACCACTCAGTCACATTATCCTGACATTAAGCTCACCAGTCCTTGCCCTATCCTAATAATGCCGAGCACCTGGTTAGGATTATAGGAAGCGATAGTATTTTTAATGTTTAAGTCATTGGTTTGACTAGGCCAGGGTTTGAACGTGTGAGTTCAAATCCCACAATCTACCAAAACGGGAGATGGACGCTCAACTCATTTGGCCATCGCGTCTGGTCGTTTCTAATGTAGATTGCAGTGAAATTGTCGAGGCAAATATTTAACATTAGATAAAATACCACTTCGTGTTATCATGATTTTCTGTGTATTCACCGCCCGCCTCCACACTGTCCACCATGAATGTTGTAGCTGCAACCCGGCATGCCAGGTCTCAGTCCCAGTCCTTACCGAGGGACCAGCGGAACTGGGAACACCCGTATTGCAGGTAGAGGGCGCTGCTGCATGGACAGGTTGAGATGAGGTATTTACAGGGAAGATTATGCGGGGTTTGTAGAAAGGTGAGTAGATGTGGTTGCCTTGGGTCCGGTCCCGCCGTAGTGAATACATACATACATGGGATGTGTACTATCTCGGCTCGTTTAGGAAATTGGGTGGTTGGTGGACGAGCGTATTATACAGGAAGAGACACGAGGCATGGAGCAACGACCAGGGCAAAGCAGTTTGGACGCACCTGGGCAAAATATGCCTCGTATGTATGTATGTTGGTTGTGTGCTTGTGAGAGTGAATGAGAGAGAACAAGAGAGTGAGAGCGAGAGAAAGAGCGAGAGAAAGACAGTGAGAGAGAAAGAGAATACAAAGAGAGTAAGAGTGAGCGAACGAAAACGCGCAGGAGAGAGAGATTGAGTAACGAGAGCTAAAGCAAGAGAGAGGGAGAGAGAGAGAGATAGAGAGAGAGAGAAGGAATGATTTGTTCAGTATCAGGATAATGTGACTGAGTTGGATATTGCGGCATGTTGCCGGCGGCACAGTATTCCAGCACTATAAAGTCACCATGATCTCGCTCTGTCATGGGTCGGTACCCGTCCTGATATGACTTTAGATGTTACTAGGGTGGCAAACTCCAACAAACAAACTGCTCCTGTGCTATGCTCGAAAATGGGTAAATAAATACCACAAAGCATTTCAGTGGGTACACCAACAATATATTTTGCATGTTTTCACATCAAAATTTCGAAAGGTAATGTCTAATAAGAGTTACTTGAAGTAAATCATAATTATCAACTTAATATTTTTAGCTACAAAATATGGAAGAAACTATTTTTAAAATATTAAAAACCATTGGATTATATAAATTTAAGCTGCCTAGAGGTTGTAAGTGGAACCCTACACATGCAGTGCAGTATATATGGTATATGTGGCAGCATTAATAATAATACCTTGCAGTCTATTTATAGACTGCAGTCGCCCCATTCTCCCTCTTGTCCCACACCCATCTTTACGGGGCCCACACGCACACCTAGACCTGCGTTATGGGGCGTCATCTGTAACTCTACCAATTTGTGTGCACCAAAGAATACTTTGTGTGATGTATCTAGGCCAATCCGGCAGGTACGGGGAACCAGCGATATATGGTTTGTAACCAATGACGACGGTACTCAAATAAAGTCAGTTACTAACTGGAACTCAAGGTGTCGACTCATACTTTACATGGTGTCAGATGTGGCTTGCCGTCAAGGATTATGGCATTATCTGGATTAAAACCCCCGATGCCACTCAACCTAGATGGCAATCTCACACTGAACTGGTATCAATGGATTGATTCATACAGAATTTATGCTACAGCTGCGGGAGTTAGTTCTAAATCGGAAAAAGTTCAGTGCTGCGTATTTCTACACGTCGCAGGAGCTGAGGCCCAGAAAGTACATAGAACCCTGGATATTGCTGTGCAAGATCGGGACAAGATTGAGGTACTAATAGAATCCTTTAGGACTTATTGTGATGGAAAAAACAAACATTACGGTGGTAAGATACAAATTCAATTCTCTTAACCAGTCCACCGAAAGCATGGACACGTACATAAGGAGTCTTCGTTGCCGGGTGTCGTATTGTCAATACGGTGGACTCGAAGATTCCCTGCTTTGTGATAGAATTGTGTGTGGTATCAAGAGCAGAAGCCTACGAGACCGACTGTTACAAACGAGTGATTTATCATTGGACAAATGCATTGATATATGCCGATTAAGTGAACATAAGTCAGATTTATTAGAAGATGGTTCTCACAGTGTGCCGATTGAGAACGTCAATGTCATTTCAAAAGTGAATAATAGCGGCGTGACGTCACAGCGCCACGCGGTGCCATGGAAACGGCCATATCGTCAACAAGATCATTTATATAGGTCAAATGTAGCAAATATGGCTGGTGTAAAGTGTCCAAATTGCGGTTACAAGCATGAACAAGGTCGGTGCCCTGCTAGGGACAGGCAGTGCCTGGCCTGCAAGAAAACAGGTCATTTCATAAAAATGTGTCGTGGTGTTTTGAAGCGAAGAACGGTTGTGGATGAGTTGACCGTTCGAACGTCCCGATGAACAGGAGGAGTGAATACGTGATAGCAGACAACAAGATGTGGAATGTGATTTGTTTGTGGGTGCGGTGAACGACGAAGATGCTGATCAAAATAGTTTGTGGTTTGCTGATATACTGGTGCACAACACGATGATCAAGTTCAAGCTAGACACTGGTTCCCAGGCGAATATAATCCCGTGGGAGGTCTACGACAAGATAGGTGGTTTAACCATGTCTCCATCACGATGTCACCTTGTCACGTATTCTGGTCACCGCATCCAACCGGTTGGAGTATCATGGATAGAGATCCAAGGACATCATCTCAAGTTCCAGATAACGAGGGAAGGGACACCCCTTCTCGGAAAGACTGCATGTGTCGACCTGAACTTAGTAACCAGAGTGGATTCCGTGTCGACGAGCATCAGCCCAGATACAAGTGCGAGTGACCTGACGCATTATCCAGGGCCCATACAACAGTAACAAGCCCTGATGAGTTATTCGACGACGACATGACGGTGGCAGCTCTGGACATGGACAATAACATTTTAGACAAAATCAAAATAGAGGTAGCAAAAGACAGCACCCTACAGAGGGTTATGTTGTTCACTAAACAGGGATGGCCCAAACATGATAGGGGTTTACACCCCACGGTGAAACCATTTTCGGTCATGTCGTACCGATACGACATGACAGTACAAGATAATATCTTACTCAAAGACAACCGCATTGTTATCCCTGGGCCGGTACAGAAAGACATGTTAGAAAGACTACATGAATCCCATTTAGGAATAGTTAAATGCAAGCAGTTGGCGCGGGATACAATTTTCTGGCCGGGTCTGAGTAAGCAAGTTGAGGACAAGGTATCACGCTGCCAGATATGTCAGGGTTTTAGAAACAAACAAGCCGCTGAACCTTTGATTAACCATGAAATAATCGATATACCCTATTCTAAAGTCGGAGTGGATCTGTTCTATGTAGAACACATTACATATTTACTGTTAATCGATTATTATACAAAATTCCCGGAAGTTGTGGAATTAACAACGACAACAAGTCTGTCTATAATAGATGCTATGAAGCAAGTTTTTAGTAGATACGGGATACCCAAATACGTGGTTTCCGACAATGGGCCACAATTCAACAGTGCGGAGTATTTGCGTTTTGCAACTGAATATGAATTTATCCCCATATTCTCAAATCCGATGTATGCACAAAGTAACGGTCAGGTAGAGAGATACGTACAGACTATCAAACGAATGATAAAAAAGTCACTAGTCGACAATAGGGACATCAACATAGCATTACTAAATTATAGAAATACAACTTTGCAGGGCATAGGTGTTTCGCCAGCTCAGTTACTAATGTCTCGTACTCTGAGGTAAAAAATGCCGGTCTTAGATAAAAATTTAAGAACGAAGAAACAACCCTCAAAACAGGGCAAAATCCGTCACATACAACAGGTACAAAAGAATTACTATGATAAAAGTGCAGGGCCGGAACACAAAAAGTTAAACATTGGAAATAGGGTGAGATATCTCGACCACAGAGGACAGTGGCAGGTTGGGAAAATTATACGGGCTGGTACACCAGGTCCACGTGACTACCTTATCCTAAATGCACAGAATCATTTAATAAAAAGAAACCGACGGCACGTTTTTAATTCAGAGATGGTTGATGCAACACTAGACACACAACAAACTAAGTCGGTCGTAAAAACTCAATATACGACTCGGTATGGCCGAGAGGTTCGCCGAGTAAACAGGATGGGTGTCTGAAAAACATGTGAATAAAGACAATAATCGCTACATCCATGTGAACTTAAACACTTTAAGCTTATTCAGTGATATTGATTAAATGTTATGTCAACTTCCTGTTCACTAATGCATGTAAATAATGTACTTTCCGGAAAATACTTTCACATTGCACGTATAGTCAGAGTACATAATTAACCAAGAACAATAGTTATTAGTTATTCTTGATAGACATAGAAATTGTACGGTACCTAATTTAAATGTAACAGTATACAAGTATGCCATTAAACCAATATGTACAGTTGTTGAATAGGTACATTTAAGCATGCGTTTTTTACATGTATGTATAGCATTACCGTGTAATTGTTATAGACAAGTCTGTTACACGTTCAGGAAAAAACGAAATAAATTTTAACCGTTTCGGTAAAATAGCTAAGGCATTATGTATAATATACATTGTTTTTATTAGACATTGTTTATATTGATATTAACAATTGTATTAAATAAAGAATCTGTGATTAACGTGTAGGTTATATAGTACAGGTCTGTTGCACGTTCAGGTATTACAAAATAAATTTTAACCGTTTAGGTAAAAGAGCTAAGGTATTATGATAAAATACATTGTTATATTAATATTATGAATTGAATGAAATAAAGGATCTGTGATTAACGATGCTATTAAGTTACTGTAAGTTAAAAGAGGGACATTGCACAATTGGGAGGGTGATGAAATTATTGTTGTATTTATCACAACGGGTAGTGTCGAAGGCGAGCTGTTGTGTGTTTTGTCACACAGATTATACACACATATCTCAAGTACTTTGTCACAAGCATGTAATAGTCGTAAGTTAGATTAAGTACATGTCGCTTTCCTTTACTGATGGTGACCGGTTCCTTATTTATTCATTACAAATATATATATATATGTACTCCAGAGTACATGTACTCCAGATTAATTGGTTGGTTGGTTGATTGCTCAAGTGCTACGTCCCAGCAATATCTGAAGATTAATTGTCTTGTATATGAGAGCATATTTCTTCCATGAAATGTTATTTTGAATACGAAATCACATTTTTGTGTAAAATGTGCATTTCTTCCGATGGATATTATTTCGCATAAAAAAAAGCGTATATTGTGCATGAAACCACATTTCCTTCATGAAATGTGATTTGTCATCGAAGCGCATTTCTCTCCTTTAAAAAAATCAAGTGTGGCTTTATTTTGTTCATTGAAATTAGTGCACAACCATCAGTTCTCATATCTCGAAATCGTACACGACAGGAATTTGATTGTGTTTTTATAGACAAAATGCACTTGGGTTGACAAAAATAGATGCAATGCCATGCACAAAATAAATTGTAGTTAATGGACGACATAAGTACTAAAACAACTTAATTTAATAATGTCAGCAACAATCGGCGCCCCATAGCGTGAGCGCTGTTTATGATGAGCAGCATAAGCGGCACCCCATTAACCTGCTAGCATTCATTGGGTCAAGCAGTGTCATGGTGATGTCGTCAGCAAAGGTAGAGGGGCAGCAGCGAGGGGGGCAGCACCTCTCACAGACTTCGGTAACTAACAGTTTGCTGCATTCCTATCGCATTTATTTCCACCCCTCCCACCCACACACACACAAAAACACTTCAAAATTTGAAGGAGTGTCAACAACTTTCTTTTTTTATTCACAACAACGGAGACGGTAGCTATATATAATGGTTAACACTTTATTTTTCTTCATTGCATGTGACAGTTATCATTACATCATTGAGTTTCATAACCCCAGACCGGGATGAAATAAGCAGATGGTCAATACTGTAATATGAGTGATTGGCACTCAACCCTGATCATTCAGTTGTAGTTCAGGGTGAGTGGGCTAAATTGTGTCAGGCTAGTTTGGGCTTACAAAGTTACATCTCATGCATTCGTGTTCTGGACAGTTTGTGACGCTGGGTCTGTGAGAGAGTGTATTATGTAAATGAAGACAAATGAGGACACACCCAGATATTGGTAATTAACAGTTTTCTACACTGCTGTGGCATAGTTTCCTCCCACCCACCCACCCATGGGAGAGAAAACTAACCTCCAGAAAGTGTAATGAGGATCAAAGACTATATTATCTTTAATCAAAGGGAATATGTGTTCTGTGAATATTCTGTATCGCTATCATTATTATTATCCTCATTTTTGTTAGTAGTAGTAATATTCATAGTTGTGGGGTTTCTGTTTAATGCTTAGGACACGATTTGTTAGTTAAACAAACATACGGATACACTCAGCACACGACAACATGGGTCGTGGTTCATTAGTAATTCAACAGTAATTTTCTCACAAATACATCACTGTAAATAGAACAAATGTGAGCATCAGGTTCCACAATACGATTATAACTATTCATGTCATCCGTGTACATAATCATTATATTTTCGTGTTCAGGGCCATTTATATATTTTCTACCATTCCATGTTTATAGACTTGTACATGATTGTCCCTTTTAAAAACAATGTGATGACTGGCTATATATAATAGATAATGGCCTGTTCACCAATGAGAACACGCTATTCAATAGCCTCACACTGCCAGGCTATACACAACACTTTGTATGAGCTGCAGTTTGAGTCTAAAAGGTAGTCGCACATATATCACTTTCAGATCGGCAGTCAATGTTGGCGCCATATATTTTGTTTGCTACTCAACTGCTACAGTTTGAGAGTTTTCAGGGTTTTCTTTTTCGCAACAACAATTAATGTGCTCATTAAATTGTTGGTGATCGAGCAACCAGATGCGTCAACGCGCACTGACCTTTATATGCTAGTATTGCTATGTTTGGTAGTTTAATTTTGTTACTGTCGTAATTTTTATGAATAAAAAGTTTATTGACATGTTGGTGATCGAGTGCGCACCCACCAAACACATCAACGCGCACCAACCTTGATTTAGTAGCATTGCTATGCTTGGTACTTTAATTTTGTTGTTGTAAAATAGACATTGACTTTCTGGTAATCGCGTTCCCACCACCCATGTCTACGCGCGCCAACCTTTATATATTTTCCGTGTTTCATTTGGTAGTTTAATTTTGTTATTGTATTTTTTTTAAATAAATAAATGAAAATCCTCAATGACTTTTTGGTAATCGTGCGCCCACCACATACATCTACACGCCACAACCTTTATATATTTCCCATGCTGTGCTTGGTAGTCTAATGTTGTGGTATTATTTTTTTAATTATAAATAAATGTAGTTTAATTTTGTTGTATTATTTTATATTCATAAATAAAAGGCTCGTTGACTTTCTGGTAATCGCGCGCCCACCACACACGTCTACGCGCGCCAACCTTTATGCGCGGCGCGGCCTATAACTGGCTAGGCGGCGCGCAGCACGCGCGGCATGTCTGGCCACAGACTAATCACTCTGTACACGAGGCAACAAGCGCAACAAGTTGCCACTTTTTCTATTTCTTTTTCTTATTCTTCTGCAACAGCATAACAAGAGCTAAACTATCTTCTTTAAATTATGTTGAGCTTTAAAAAGAATGGGCCCTGCTTTTGCGTTCGTGTGTATGTGGGTTGTTAATCCCACGTGTTAAAAAACTGCCTTAGTAGAACTCTATTAACCCGTAATTATAATTAATGCTTCCTTTATCACATGATATGAGTTTAAATTATGTTTGGATAGCATTTTTTCTTAAAGTAATCCTCTTGCTGTTAATGGTGGTATAGCTGAATGTATCCACAATACAATAGTAGTAGTACAAAAGAGATAACAGAATATATAAATAGCATTATAATATTTATATGTGTATTATTAATTAGGTAATTATCCTGTGCTGTTTGCTTCTCTGATCTGCCGCCTATACTATTAGTATTGTCCATCCCTTGTATGTGCTTGTAATCGTCTTTACTATTAATACTATTACATGTACTCCATATTTGGAGTCCTTGGTAGTGACTGTTGTTGTGTGTTGGGGTATTACATCCTGGAAACATCTAAGGTCATAGCAGAACTAGTAGCGACGTGTGACATTGCACACTCATGACGACTTTATAGGGCTTCCCCAATGGGAGATCAGTCCACAGGCACCATTACCAGATATCCCACTCAATCACATTATCCTAATCCTGATTGAACCAATCCTTGTTCTATCCTAGTAATGCCACGTGCCAGGCTAGGTAGCGACAAGTATCAATTTGATATGTCATTAGCTTGACCTGGCCAGGTTTCAAACTCCCGACCTTCTGCACGAGAAGCCTGGGCTCTACCGATTCTGCCATCGCGTCCGCTCTCCGAAAGGGAGGGGAGTGGAAGGGAGGGGAAGGAGGGGAAGGGATGTGAAGGAGGGCAAGATGAGGGGAAGTGGAAGGGAATTGAAGGGAGCGGAACGGAAGGGAAGAGAAGGGAGGGGAAGGGGGGGGGGGGTGAAGAGGAGGGGGGATCCCAGTTATTAGTCACACGAAAGACAAATTAAAGCAACATTTGCATATAATTACTTGTGTCGAAGTGCATGTTACATTAGTGTAGCGCGGGCTGCTTTGTACCGAGTGAAGTGTCCCACACAGGCGCTGGTCCCCGGGCTGTCCGGGTAGGCGGCTTGTCTTTCAGACTAGCCCAGAGGCCACATCACACATGATTAAAGAGGCCGGAGCAAGTATTCCCCAACCAGCACACACGCATCCTATAGATAATAAGGACGGGAACAGGCTCAAGGTGTCCCGCTGACGCTTCCATTAATCTGGTGCATGATTTAATCCACACTCAGAGAGTTGTAACCGGATATGGTGGCTAAAGGAGCTGAGCGCCTGCGTGGTGTGTGGTGCATTGTGGGTACGATAGCCTACAGAGATAAACCAATGACTTAAGAATCTATACTTGTCACTACCTAGCCTGGGGCTTGGAAAAACTAATGACTTAAGAATCTATACTTGTCACTACCTAGCCTGGGGCTTGGAAAAACTAATGACTTAAGAATCAATACTTGTCACTACCTAGCCTGGGGCTTGGAAAAACTAATGACTTAAGAATCTATACTTGTCACTACCTAGCCTGGGGCTTGGAAAAACTAATGACTTAAGAATCTATACTTGTCACTACCTAGCCTGGGGCTTGGAATTAGTAGTACAGGGCAAGGAGCAGGGATGTGACTCTTTTTTTTTTATGAAGATGACTAATTGTCTGCAATGGAAATCTTCCATGTTGTTTAAGCTGAACAATCTAATGAAAACAAAACAATTTCAAAACAAAAACAATTACTTAAATTTCATCCTACATATCCGGCATAGAATGGAGAAAATGTGATGTTAATAGAACCTACTAGTAGTAGTGTTTATTGCCAAAGCCTATCAGTGTCATGTCTGAATTGTTAACTAAATTAATGTTGCATATTTTCACTTGAAAAATATCTCCAAAGTTAGCCATTCATAATCCATACACGTCTCCAACCTTTGTTTAAATATAAACACTTCTCCAACCTTTGTTTAAATTCAAACACTTCTCTAACCGTTGTTTAAATCCACACACTTCCATAACCTTTTCTTTAATCGAAGCTCTTGTCTAAGGTTTGCTTAAATCAAAAGATTTGTCTAACATTTGCTTTATTTAATCCAAGGAGTCTTAAAGTTGCATAGTCCGATGGAAGTATCAAATTTTAAAAATTATAACACTTATCTAGATTTGATCGTATATATCTAACTTAGATACTAGTACACTTATTAAACACTTGTTGCTGCATAGAATGGGACACCAAATCAATTTTGTTAAACCTATTACGACTGAAGCATATGGCATCCATTATTTTGGTGTTCACGCCAATATTAATTTGGCATGTTCTCACTTCAAATATCGTTAAAGGTGGTCAATCATAATAAAAGTTACTTCAAACTAAAAGTAAGGTAGATTATAATGATCAATGTAATGTATTTATCTATATATGAACATATGCCAGAAAGTAAAAAGCATCGGACGACGCAACTGTAAATGCACGCAATGGCTGACTCGGCTGAGGATAATTTCATCGATTACCACTTTGCTACAGGCACACCTCAACAGCCTCGGCATACTGTACAAACTGCGAAAACTGGGGAACCCCTGGAGGGACTCCTGGGAATCCCCTCTCAAAGAAACAGTCCACACATAGAAAAAGTGTTCGCATAATGCAGGGGTCCGCCCCGGATAGGGACAACTGTAGTAATAGCGATGATTGCCACTAAGCACTCCACTTGTACTAGTGCTTGGTGTGCGCCAGCAGCACCGTGTTAAATGTATATATATGCACGCTGGTGATACTCTCTACTCTCCAACATTGTTATGGGAATTGGCAGACAACGACTATGCTTTACACACACGCCCCCCCCCCCCCAGCCCGCCCATTTGAGCATGTAAGTAGAAGCTGATAGAAAACTAGGATGCTAAGTGCATGCAATTGTAGTGCGACCAGCTGCTCCATAATAGTGCTATATATAGTGTTGTATACAGTGTTATATATCATGTTTTATATAATGCTATATGTAATGCTATATATAATGTTTATATAATGCTATATATAATACTCTATATAATGTTATATATATGCTATATAATGATATGCCGGCGCGTTGGCACGTGAGTCCAATATTCAGTCGTTTTCAGTAATATTCAATAATAATCAGATGAAAACTGATCAATATTCTCTCTCTGTGCTTTATATTAGCATAATTGAGTATACTCTATATAATGATATATATAATGATAGGTATGTACCAACTCCCCCATCAATGTCGTGGTTTGGTTCCTGAAAACCATGACTGTTATGGCTGGTACACACCTACCGTTTACGATCGTTTTTCCGCACCCACCTAGCGTATACGATCTAAATCTGCCCAAAAGTCGTGAGGTGTGCACTCCCCTAGCACACCTACCGATTGCGATTCACGATTTTTAGGGCTAAAACGGTAGGTGTGCGCTAGCCTTACGATTGCGATTCGCGATTCGAAAAATGAATCGGCCCGTTTTCAGTTTTAAGCGGATCGGGAGTTTTAGTGCGCAAATCGTAAACGGTAGGTGTGTACCGGCAATTACACTATTCTGAATAGAACACAGCTATAAATGGTGTTACACTGATAGTGCTGAGTAGGTCATTTAGCCCATGAGCAAGCAAATATCCCTTTCCTCTCAACGGCGTAATAACAAAACGATGTTGAATAAAAGTACATTGATGGGGAAGTTAGTTGTTATCTATATTATGTTATTGTTATATAACGTTATCTGATTTTCTGGCTATATCTTAGTTACGGGTTTCATTTACATAATAAAGTGTGTGTGGAGGAGCGAAATTGTACATGTCATTTAATCTAAGCGCCATTTTGAATTCCCTAACCAATGGTGCAATGGTGTAGAGAGGCAGTGGAAGCAGCAGCGGCCACGACTCAATCAATACTCGCCAACACACATGCATCATAATCACGATACTCATCAGTTGCAGGCCGGGTTCTTTACATGGTGTTCGGAACAAATGAGGCTAGTGTCAATTTAATTCAAAGGGACCACAACGAAACAATTCTTTTTGTTTTCTAAAAGAATGGGTATTGCTAAGCTGTCATGCGATGAATGATAGATTAAATAGCACAGCCAGAATCGCAATTATCTAGCTGGTGCTGCTTTGAAAAGAAAGTATTAATACGTACTACTACTAGGTTGTAGTACATGTAGTTATTGTGGTAGTGTATTGTAGACCTACCTCTCTATGGTTATGGTTCATGACTAATCCTATATAGTTACACTAAAGCTAACTAATCATATCAATGAGAAACCATTGTGTTCACAGTTTTTCTTTAGTTTTTGTACTTTCTTTTCTTTTTTAAATGTAAATAACTCTACCAGTTATGGCTGGACGATTAGCGCCTCGGCAGTGAAAAAAGAGGAATAAATATATGTATCCACCCACCCAACCCAAAACTTGTTGATAATATTAAATTCAATCAGGATTTACATCATATCAGGACAGCTACCTAACTCATAATGGTACTAGTGCCATTTGATGGAACTAGAAAGCGCCGTACTATCAAACCAGCAAGTAATAACATAAACAAACAATCAGAGTGGTTTGCTTAACCTGCCTGCCGCCCATACTGTATTGGTCCTGCCCACCTCCCACACCGTACTGGTCTTATCAAGGGGCTTTGTTCTCTTAGCAACACACAATGATAAGGTTGCACACTCCCCGAAGAGAAAATCAATTGTTGACAGAGAGCACTGGTCAGGGTTTCACCCAGGGGTTTTCAACAGGAGGGTTGGTCCAGCAGGCGCGGGATGCAGCTATATCAGTCGCACATTGAGGAGGAGAGAGGGTCAGAGAGGGAGAGAGATGGAGAGACGGAGAGGGAGGTGGAGGAGAGAGAACTGGAAAGAGAGGTACAGGAAGGTGAAAGACAGGGAGAGGGAGAGCGGGAAGGAGAGGGTGGTGGATAAGGAGATGGAAGGAAAGGGTGATGGAGAAGGAGAGGGAAGGAGAGGATGGTGAAGGAGATGGAGAGGGAAGGAGAGGGAAAGGAAAACAGAGATACAGGAAGAAGCAGATGGAGAGAGAGAAGGAGAGGGAGAGGGAAAAATGGGAGACGGAGGGGGAAATAGACTTTTTCCACGGAGCATGTGCACTGAGCTGCTAGTGCTACCCACAACATTAGTTTTAGTCATTGCCACCAGAGGAAGGATTGGTGGTGGAAATCCTCTATAACTAAAAGTATAAGACATTTTCCACAGAGCATGCTTCATATTAAGCTGCTATCCGCGACATTAGTTCTTGCTAATGCCATCAGAGGGTGGACTGGTGGTGGAAATGTTGTATAACTGAGACCTTTTCCACAGAGCATGCTGCACAGTGAGCAGCTACTTATAACAATAGTTAGCGGCGGACAGTCAGCCCTCACAAAGAGACCCTGGGTGACTGGTGGTCGGGGGGGGGGGGGGCTGAGGGGGCAGGCACCCCACACCCCTACCAACCCTGGCGATCATATTCAGTTGGTTTCCACATTAGACCACCTACTTATTTCTTATATAAAGTAGTTTTCTTGCATCACCATGTACAAATGTATTCCTTTCCTTTCCTGGCAAGTGTGAGTTTTTATGAAAGAAAAAGAAAAAGAAATAAGAAAATGGTGATGTTTTCTTTTTTTCCAATTTCTAGTTTTGCTATGTACCATCACACACACACACACCTCGCGACGCCTTCCCAGAATCCCCTCGGGTCAATGCACTTGCGCCGAGGTCTCGCCGTGTTTGGGGAGCCCCATGTGCCCTGCCTCACTAACACTTCGTCGAGCGTGGACATTTTCGTTAAAGAAATGACGGCATAAATAAATAATCCAATAAATGATTTTATTAAATTAACATAATTTGTTTTGTCTTCATAGGTAATGATAGGTACGATCATTACCTATTGGAGAACAATACTGAGTAAAGAGTGTATCTGGTTTTATTGTCTTTCCTTTGTCGGTAATGTGTTAGCAATGCTGCTCCTCCCCCCCCCCCCTCCCCCCTACACACCTGGTGCCTAACTTCCATCTGAACACACATCGAGACGCCAGAAACAATATACCCTTCTTTACCGAAGTATATCAAGTGGGCACTTGAGAATTGATCAATTATGTGTTGTATACTTTATTATGCGAATATAAATAACAAATAAGATTCCTCCTTATTTATTCTGTGGCTGACAGTGTCAGCCCTGTAGCCGATCCCTCTCACCTTCTTTATTTTGTTTTATGAGAGTACCCGTGACTGTACATCCACTGAAAAATGCACTTTTATACACACATTTCCATATATAATATATATACTATATATACTATATTATACTATACATAATATATATAAAATAATATATATATATAATATGTATAACATGTCTGCCAGTGTGTTTATGCGTGCGTGTGTCAGCGAGCTAACCTCAAACCCCAATATCGTGCAATAACAAGTCCGTGTTGTCAACTTTCAACTTTCAAATATTCATTCCAGAATTTTGTTTGTTTGTTTTGTTTGTCTGTGTTTTACATCCTAGCACCGTCTAAGGTCATATCAGGATGATATGAGGCAGTGCGCATTGATGGTGTATTTATAGTGCTGCCCCACTTGATAGACCACCAACACCATGACCGGATATCCCACTCAGTCACATTATCCTGATACTGAGCCGATCAGTCCTTGTCCTAATAATGCCAAGCACCAAGCGAGGAAGTGACAAGTATCAACTTTGTAAGTCATTGGTTTGACGCAACCGAGATTCGAACTCCTGACCTTCCACACCGGAAGCCGGCGCACTACCGATACAGCCATGGCATCCGGTACACTCAAGAATTGAGAACGGTCTTTGAACCTGTTTCTTTCTCCGTCTCCCTACCGACTCAGATCACACAAGGCAGACGACATTGGTGTCAACGGTTGGTATGCAGTACAAGTGTTCTGTGGTGTGGATTCCCGCCAAAGATGTGACATCGCCAAGACAACTTGCCAGCGGACTTTTTCTTCCACGGAGCATGCGCAGTGAGCGGCTACCCATGACAGTAGTTTGGCAGGTTGAGTGTGGAAATCCTCTACAAGACCGTTTCCTTACAGAGTGTGCTGCACTACGTTAGTAACAGACGAGATGGTCATTCTGATTGCGCATGCGCTGAAAATGGCGTCGAGAGCAAAACAAAGGCATCCGGCCATTGAGTTTGCCGATATGCGTAGGGCAAAACTTTGATTTGATTCAAAATTAATTTGTTTAAATACATAACAATTTGGCATAGACATGTATGCACACATGAAATATAATGATATAATGATATAATGAATATATTCAAGACAAAACTAACCATAGTTAAGCATTTTGAGCTAAGAAACATACAATCCCACACAAAACAATGTCACTTTTAGGCTAATATCCACATCACCATTATCAATTCTTGTTCTAAATATTAAAATGCCAAATGCGTCAACAGAAACTTGTTTCAGAGAAATATATAACCAATGTCTGATTAACACTACTCATTTCCTAACCCAACAAATGTCATTAACCATAGGATATAAATAAAAACGAATAAAATAAGTAAAATTGACCTTGGCTATGGCTCTAACACTAGTCTGAGTGACCAGATCTGTCTACATCCAAATGCAGATGGCATAACACTTGCTGATTAGATTGGTGTAAATGCAATGCTAGATAAAAGATTAACATCTTAATTTATTATATATATTTTTTTCGTTGGTATTCTATGTTTGAAACAAGAGCTGAGATGAGCTGAAACTAGCACATTTCATAGCTGCACCCAGTATACTGGTACGTGCCTGGTGCGACACAGTGAGCTGATACCCACAACATTAGTTCTTGCCACTGCTATCAGACAGCGGGTTGGTGGTGGAAAATCGTCTATAACACCTTGCTCACGGAGAATGGTGCACAGTAAGCTGATACCCACAACAATTGTTCTTGCTTCTGCTATCACTTTATCAGAGGGTGGGTTGGTGGAAATCGTCTATAGTATAACTTAAAGCATAAGACCTTGCACCGCGAGCTGATATAATATCCACAACATTAGTTCTTGCCACTGCCAACAGAGGGCAGGTCGGTCGTGCAACTCGTTTAGCTGATGTGGGCTCAAAACAACGTCAAAGTCTAATCTCGCCAATCCAAAAAAACTCCTGGTTAAAAAAACGCTCTATCTAGGACATTCGTAGCATCAATCCTTTCGTTAAGTAGCTTTTGCAGCAGCAATGCAAACACAATTACGCCGTCCATTTAATTAAATCTCACCCCAATACCAGGCGGGGTTGGAGTGGGTCGGGTGTTCACAACTAAATTACGGCATTGCTCGAGTTGGATCATATAAGAATGGGATTCAAACTACTCATTACTGTACATCTTTATTCCTGGAGGTTTTGCTTACGTTAATCGATATATATATATATATATATATATATATATATATATATATATATATGAGTCAGGATCATGAAAAGAGGCCAATTGGGGGAAGTTGTCGGCGTCGACCATTGGATGTCGGCGTCGATCAGCATTCTTCTAGTTTAGCATTGACAGAGGTGTTGCAAAGTCCTTAAATTTATCCTGAATGTAAAGGTAGAGAAAATACAACAACTTTACTTGTTTCTAGGATAATTTAATATAAAACAAAGAAATGCACAACACTTTAAGAATTGTGACGCCAACATCTGTTAAGTTGTCGGCATCGATCATTGGATGTCGGCGTCGATCGGCATACTTATAGTTTAGCATTGACAGAGGTGTTGCAAAGTCCTTGAATTTATCCTGAATGTAAAGGTCGAGAAAATACAACAACCTTATGTGTTTCTAGGATAATTTAATATAAAACAAAGGAATGCACTACACTTTAAGAATTGTGATGCCGACATCTCAAATATACTACCAATTGGCCCATTTTCGTGAGGCTGACTCATATATATATATATATATATATCAATCAATCAATAGTTCCATCCTCTAGTCGAGGGTTGGATGCAATGGTTCTCCACTTGTCCCGATGTTGTGCTGTTCTGATAGACTGTGAATAATTCAAGCCTGTCCACTGTGAAATATTTGTAAACCATGATGTTCTTGGTCTCCCTCTCCCTCTGCTGCCATTCACCTTCCCTTCCAACAATGTACGGTATATTGAACTCTAACGAATGATGTGGCCAAAATAAATAAGTTTCTTTGTCTGTATAGTGGCAAACAAGCATTTCTTATTTTTAATTTTTCGGAGAACTTCTTTGTTGGTGATCTTCTTTGTCCATGATATTTTCATCATCCTTCGATAAGTCCACATCTCAAATGCTGCTAAACGTTTGTACATTTTCTTAGAGATTGTCCATGTCTCTGCCCCATACATTAGAGTAGACCACACATAACACTGAAGAATACGCTTCCTTGTTTGTATTAATATCTTACTTGATGTTAACACTCTATACATTTTGGAGAATGTTGTTCGGGCTATTGTTATCCTTCTTTTAATTTCTTCCTCACATCTCCCATCATTTGTAATCTTTTGTCCGAGATATATGAATTCGGATACTTGTTCTATGTTTGTGCCATCTATGGTTATATTGACATTTGGTTTATCTGTCTTTTTACTTATAACCATTGTTTTGGTCTTCCGAGCATTCATCTTCATGTTGAATAGTATTCCAGCTTTATTGATTCTATTCACTATATCTTGTAGGTTTTTTCTCACTGTCTGCTAGTATTACACTGTCATCGGCATATCTAAGATTGTTGACGTTCATGCCACCTATTGTCACTCCCTTGCAATCTTCAATGTGTCTGAAAATCATCTCTGTGTACAGGTTAAATAGACATGGTGACAATACACATATATAATTACAGAAACCCGCCAAATCGCGGAGACATTTCATCCCTGAAAGTGATATATGCATATATATACACAGATATAGGCATGAACCTATTGCTGCTGACACGGAGAAAGGATAATCACCAATCAAGGGCAAATAATGGCTTAATCAAGTTAATGCCATTTCAACAAGGAAAGTCACATTCCTGACGAGCTAATTATGTCGAAATGTCCATTACCAGGCAGTCACCGATCAAAGTACTGAAAAGGTTCAATGGTGATCAGATGAGAACTGGTGTCATCAACGTGAGATGGCAATGAGGCTCATCACAATTACACCAAAGCGGTAAATAAAAACCGGTTAGACTGTCTGTTCTGAGGGAATTGACAGAGGGAATGTCTGTTCGAATATTCACCGCGATCGCTGTGACGTAATTCGCTACAAGCCCTCCCAACAAGAGACAGGATGGCCTTAATTTGACAACTGCAGCCAGCCTCCATTGCTGTATCCGGGACTCTTCAGGAGACGCAATGGGAATAATTGGATTGTGCTGGAATGCCATCAGAGTTTCCCATACAACGGTTTGGTTGTTGGAGTTTTACGTCCTGGCAACATCTAAGGTCATATCAGGATGGGTACCGACTTGTGACAGTGCACACTCATGGTGACTTTATAGTGCTCCCCCACTGGGAGACCAGGCCACCAGCACCATGACCTGATATCCCACTCAGTCACATTATCCTGACACTGAGCCAACCAGTCCTTGCCCTATCCTAATAATGCCGAGTGCCTGGCTAGGAAGTGACAAGCATCAATTTTGTTTTAAGTCATTGGTTTGACTCGACCAGGGTTCGAACACGCTAATCCGTGGGTTCGAATCCCACGATCTACCAAAACGGGAGACGGACGCTCAACTCATTCGGCCATCTCGTCTGGTGCCCATACAACGGTAATTGTGGGCGTCCATACAAGTGGCCTGCCTCAGTAAAAATCAGCATTGTGGCTGGTTGCCTTCTTTGTTGTGATATTGTAATTTGCCTGAGTAGTACCCCCCCCCCCCACGTCCCTTCGCTCAGAGACCCACTGCAGCCTCCTTTCAGAACCTAACTCTCCTTAATTTCCTCCGCGGGGATTCACCACAAGGATGAACACTGTCATCACAATGAGCCATAACAACTGAACTGAAGGTTTCAGGAAGGCAGAGCTTCGCATATTGATGATATATATAAATATATATATATATAAATATATATATATATGCTGTATAAGCTATTATATGGGTATAATAAGGACGGAAGCTTCCATCTGCTCCTCACCCATAACACCTCCCTCAGTCATTGGCTGGACCCAGTGGAGGAGCCTTGATCTAGTCATCTTCTGTTCCAGCCTACGCAACCTCAGATCCATTGTTGGGGTCGGGGGGGGGGGGGGGGGGGGGGGCTCTCATCGCATACACTCACTGAACCGCCGAAAATGATACATAAATGGGCAGAGGATCTATTATATGTTTATTATCATGTATTTATATTCTGATTATACACTCGCATATTCTGTATGCGCATGGTGCAGATGAGTCATTTGCCCTGGCGCGATCAAGAGCAGTGCCAACCGCGGCTATTTCTATCATTCAATGAGTATAAGCCATCCCTCGCTATCATAAATTTGACTTGGAGAGTTGGAGGTGGTGGTGAGTCTGGCAACCGTTAGATGATCCGGTCCAACACGTCAACTACATACTGCAACTTGTGTGGACAAGCGCATAAATCAGACGATAAAGGATTGCGTGAACAATACCAACAGGAATGCACACAATATATGCACAGTATATTCAAATATATACTGGTTTAGGAGACGTGGGGCTCCCCCCTCCCCCCCCTTGGGATTAATTATTTGGGCCTTGTTGGAGTGGTATTGCTCTACGCTTTCTATTTATATAGTATGTACAGGCAAAACAAAACTAAGATCTTGGAAGCTTTAGAAAATACCAAATACATATAAGGAGTTCAGGCGCAAAACCCTATAAATGCCAATAAAAAGAAATTAGATAAACATTGCAGTAAAACCTTCAAAATGTTCATTTCTTATATTTGATGTTCATTGCTCCAAATAACCTTTTCATAACAAGGACAGTGGAATTAGTGAGAAATAAAAGTACCATCAGGTAAAAATAAGTTATTTTAATTCAATGTTGCGATTGGCATTTACGGGGTTTTGCATCTGAACTCTTCATATGTTATGGATGTGTGTGTGTGTGACGAGGGAAGAGGGGTATGGGGAGGGTATGGTGGGGGGGGGGGACATCCTGCCAAACTATTGCAGAGTGTTTGAGAGGACACATTTAGGAACCACCGAACTTAACTTTCGTGTCAATTGTAAGTGGGCAAGGCCACAAAGCCTAAGCCTTCTATAGTTATTGCAGGGACCATTGGCCTAACGCCCAAGCCTTTAATTGAGTAGACCTAATACCCACTTTGCTAAGAAGTGCCACTTTTAAAGAGGACTGGACGTGGGTGGGTTCAGCACCATAACCGGATTAGTTAGTGCTACAGGCACGCACATGTGTTAAAATTAGCATCAATTGAACGTGGTCTTTGCCAAGAAGATGGGGCGGTGGGTGTGTGTGTGTGGGAGGGTGGTCACATGGTGTAATGATATTTTTCACTGAACCCAGCGATCATCAATCCACCCTCTCCTCACATAACAAACCGTTTTCGCGAAAGGTTAGCCAACCACATTGTGTTGCTTTATTGGGGTTTTACATCCTAGACATATATAGTCATATCAGGAAAGTTATGGTCAAAAGACGCCATGGCCGAATGAGTTGGGTGCTCGCCTTTCGTGTGGCAGATCATGGGGTTTGAATTTGAACATGTAGGGTTCAAATCTGGCCGAGTCAAACCAATGATTTAAAAAATCATATTTGACCTAGTCTGTTGCATGGCATGACTTGAATAGGGAAAGGAGTAGTGGAATGGGAAAAACCAATTGTCTACAATTGAAATGTCCCCCACTTAATCAAGAAACATAACCCCCCCCCCTGCCCCTAAAAAATAAATATATATATAATTATATATATACATACATATATCAGGACAGGTAAGAGCTAGTGACCGTTATAACCTGATGATTGTTCGATAGTGCTGCCCCGATTGGGATACCACATCACCAGCATCAATGCCCGATATTCGACTCAGTCACATTATCCTGACATCTACCCAACCGCGGTCCTTGGCCTATCCTGGCATTCCCGTAAATTACACCAAGTGAGGTAGTGAAGACGACTATTAGTTTTGTAAGTCTTTGGCCGGGGAATCGAACCCATACGTTCCGGGATGAGAAGCGGGCGCCCTGCCCCAATAGCCCACCATGTCCTATGCTGGACAATAGGCGGAGGGTGTATGTGTGTGTCTATCTCTCAGTGTGTAAATGTGTGTAAGCAGACTATTTTGTCCCCTACACTACACTCAGCACTCATCTAAAGATGAACGTCCATTGGACCTGTTTAGCTGGCTGTGCTTTAATAATCCACACAGAGCTATCCAATCAGAGGCAAGTAAATAGCCACGTGAGTCATATATCAAAACCAGCCAAAGCAAACACCACCATTACAGGCACATTCTACGTCATCAGTAATGACACTAGCACACAACCAGACGGGATGGCCAAATGAGTTGAGCGTCCATCTCTCGTTTTGGTAGATCGTGGGATTCAAACCGATGGGTTCGAACCCTGGTCAAGTCAAACCAATGAGTTAAAAATGGATACTGGTCGCATCCTAGCCAGGTGTTCCACATTATTAGGATAGGGCAAGGACTGGTTGGCTCATTGTCAGGATAATGTGACTGAGCGGGATATCAGGTCACAGTGATGGCAGCCTGATCTCCCAGTGAGGCAGCACTATAAGGTCACCACGAGTGTGCACTGTCACAAGTTGGTACCCATCCTGATATGACATTAGATGTTGCCAGGACATAAAATTCCAACAACCAACCAACCACTAGCACACCGGAAGTCCAAGAGCTACCTTATGGGGCTGTCACACTACGACGTTTCTCCCGGCGACCCGTCAGCGTTGAAAATAAAATCTTGCGCGTCGAGAAACGTCAAACTTTTCGGCGGTTTGGGGGAAAAGATCGGAGTCAGCACGGCGCGTTATGCGCGCGCGGCCAACGTGTGTCGACGCGCTGGGGGAAAAAAAAAAAAGTTTGGCGCGACGTCTTCATTTAACCTTAAATGTTGCTAGGGCGTAAAACAAAAACGGCCCAGTTTGCCGCAACGTGTGAGCAACGACCCTCCCGCGCGCGCGCGCCGTCTTCCTAGCGTTCCCATAACGTTATTCTGGCGCGTCCAACGCAGCGCGACGCGCGCCTAACGTCCTTACCCATATATTTGCGCGCGCTGGCGGTCGTTGGGTTGTTTTTGACATGTTGAAAACACTCAGCGACCAATAACGCGCGCCGACTTTCTCCGCCGACCGTCAACGTCAAACATAGTGTACCGACGTGTACCGACGCGCGCATAACGCGCTCCCAGCGTTTCTCGATATTTCACCCATTTTCGCCCAAATACACCACACGTTGACGGGTCGCCGGCGAGAAGCGTCGTAGTGTGACAGCCCCATTACATTGCTCGGTGTAACCCGTACTGTAGGATGCACAGATGGGACTACCCCCGGCACGCAATCACAGGCCCAACATATCTCACTATCTCACTGCACGCCATCTGCGCCCCCACATTCCATTACTACAACAGCAGCAAAGCCGTCCACACAGGACCCCCTCCACCTCCACTTCCACCCGCTCCCCACCCCACCACCACCAACTACCCACCGCCACACGCCCCACCCGCTCCCCGCTGCCACACCCCCTTCCCATCGCTGCAACCGCCTTAAGTCGAGACTACACTCGCCGATTTGTAGCTTACACTCACAAGTAACTGCCATAACTGTACCGAAGGAGAGTAGTCTGGAGAATCTGCTTCCAGTGTGGTAAGTCTTAAGCCGAGATTACACTGGGCGTCTTACAGCTTGCTGTCATAAATACTAGCTATCATAACTATGCTGTATACAGAGTGAGAGTAGTCTGGGGTACCTGTTTCATAAATGGTTAGTCTTAAGCCGAGACTACACTAGGCGCCTTGAAGCTGGCTTCATAAGTATCTACCACAACTATACCGAGTGAGAGTAGTCTGGAGCACCCGCCTCATATGTCATCTGTCTTAAGCCGAGACTACACTGGGCATCTTGCAGCTTTCTGCCACACCTAGCTATCACAACTAAACCGAATGAGTAGTCTGGAGTACCTGTGTCATATATGGTGAGTATTAAGCCAATACTACACTGGGCGCCTTGCAGCTGGCTTCATAATTAGCTACCACAACTATACCGGGTGAGAGAAGTCTGGGGTACCTGCTTCATATGTGGTGAGTTAAAGTCGAGACTACGCTGTGTGACATTCAGCTTGCTGTCATAACTATACCATATACGATTACGAGTAGTCTGGAACATTCGCTTTCGACATCATAAATCAACTGAGTTACAATAGATACTTACAAAATGTATACTTGTCACTAACTTGTTAGCGGTTTAAAATAAAAGTAACCCCAAACTAAAGCAAATTAGGTTATAACGACCAATCTAATGCATTTAACTCAGACAATGGCAGAAACCCAAAGCCATCGGACTATGCAACTTTAGAAAAGAAGAAGAAGAATGAGGAGGAGGAAGAGGAAAATGAAGGTGGACGGGAGAAGGAGAAGGAGGAGGAGTAGGAGGAGCAGGGGAAGGAGGAGAAGGAGACGGGGCAGGAGAAGGAGAAGGAGAAGAAGGGAAAAGGAGGAGAAGAGAATAACAAGAACAAGATCAAGAACAACAAAAACTGGGCCTACCTGTCGCCAGAGGACCCAGTGCGCGGTCTGCGTGAGGAAGACGGAGACGAGGACGTGCGTCAGCGGCAGCAGGAGTCCGGTCGTGACGGCGACGTAGATCTTGAAGGGCAGCAAGGCGTAGACGAGGAAGACGACGAGCGTCACCTGCCACACACCATCGGCCGGCGTGTGCAACGTGCGCGCCGCATCCCCGGGCCAGGCGACCGGCAGCGCCACCACCACCAGACATGTGCACAACGCCAGAACGACGCCCTTCACCCACGCCAGATGGCGCGGCTGCATGTGGCGCGTGTGCAGGAAGGCGAGCAACAGGACGAAGACGGCGCACTGTGTCACGTGATAAACGTTAGCGACGGTGGCACGCGACACGAACAGGAAGTTCAGCACGGCCAGTGTACCAGTCAGCAGCACGACAAGCGACAGCAGCGCCACCACGGCCGAGCGGCGCAACGAGAAGATGTACTTCTGGTAGATGAGCTCCAGGTCGTGCGTCGGGAACTCGTAGCAGCGCGTCAGACGCCGCCACCAGGGGACCTTCTCTGGGGGTGCGACGCCGGCGGACGCGCCGGTAGAGTTGGAGAGGTGTGACGTCACCGGGAGGTGGTTGTGGGCAGGACTGTGGCTGTTGAGCAGGCTGGCCGTGGCTGACCGGCTCACATTGTTCTGCTGCTGATGGTGGTGTTGTAAGAGACTCGCCGAGCGGCTGCCGGGCAACATGGGCGCCGTCACGGCGACGCCTGACGACGGCTCCATGACGTCACGGCACGCGTGTAACGTGTCTGGTCACGTCGCACCCGGTTTGTGACGTCACGCTCGGGGCTGCTCGCCGCCGGCCGATGGTGTGCGCATGCCGTGTTGTGTGCCGCTTCCGGCCCACACGCTCATTCAGCGGTGTCGCCGTCGGGTAGGGGAGTGAGGATGGCCTCGGCGGTTAGTTGGCTGGTTGGGTCGTTTGGGGGTTCGAGTCCTGAGAGAAGATGAGTCAGCAATTTGCAGTGATCATCAATCAGGGGGGAAACATCCCACTCACACCATTCTGCTCACGAGCAGACAGAATTCAAGTCGGGTTATATTGAAACAAAACCGACTCACAAAGGCCAGATACAAAGAAAGATCCACGTATGCAACACAACATGTGAATCAATCAACTCTCATGGGATTAGCGCCCACAGAGGACACTTCCAGGCGTAGTACTTGTTCTGGAAATTTGAGTATGGCAAGGTAATTAGGGCGAATTAACACACACAGATACACTTCTCTGTGTCGCTGTGCTGGAGCCCATTGATGTGTGCGGGTAGCGGGTAGCGGGTAGCTAAGTGAGGACTCGGGTTGTGCTCCTCCTGGAGGTGCCTCCACGGTACACGCCAGAACCAGCAACCAGCCTCCTCTCGACGCCACCCGATTCCCGGCATGCACAAATAACCCACCCACTTCTGGTTGTATTCAGTTCCCACGGCACGTCGTACACAGCGCATGCGCGCCCTCCTCAATACGCCACTCCATGCCACATGATCTTTCCGCCGTCCTCTGCCTCTCCTCCACTTTCTTTCTTTCTCTTTCTCTCACTCACGCTGACACACCACCCCCTCCTCCAGCCCTCCAGCCCGCCTACGTAAATCCCTCCAGGGTCGGCGCGGTGCGAGGGTCGGTGACAGTGGGGGTGGGTTTCCCAAGTCCCGGGGTCCTGGAATTATCCCGGTCAGTCATCTACCTCCCTCTTCCCAGCTGCTTGGCCCGCCTCCGGGGGAGGGGAGGCCGACGCGGGGCGGAGTGAGGGCGGGAGGTTCTTCCGGGCTTCCCCGGAGTGGGGATTGCCAATACTATCAGTAGAGACAACGATGGTACCGCTCCCTCCTCTGTCTCCCTCTGTGCGTATGGTTTGTATAGTACTAGTACATAGTAGTAAGTCAGCATCCACTGCGGTTGACTCAGTGCTGTGTTGGTTGTGGACAACGGGTACTGGAGATGTATGGGTGTTAGTGTTACTGCTGCTGACTGTATCATGCAGTGTGTAGCTTGTCCGCCTAGCGGCAGGTTTAGATATATGCTGTAGTGTAGAGCTGGCTGTATAGTTATGTGTATATTTATATGTAAGTAGGGTGTCAACTGGTACCCACTGTTCCAAAATAAGCTATATCATATATATATTATCTATCGTATATATATAGCATACTTAGTTGACGCCAGGGGTCGCCATCGGTTCCCTTCAACTGAAACTTACCGTGCCTGATGTGAGAAGTCCAGGCCTAAGTGGGACAAGCGGCGCGTGTAGCATAGTTTGCGCTAGGTGAGGAGTGGGCGGACAGATGGGGAGGGAGATGGGGGTGGGTCAGTGGGGGTGTTCCCCGATTCCCCCCCACGCCGTCTGCACCCAATCACCGCCGGCCCAGCTGGCCCGGCGTGTCCACCGCCTCACCCGGCCGTGTGTGCCGGGAGTCAGTGCGGGAAAGCCCGGGGACTCACTCTATACATGCCCTCCTCCTCCCCCTCCTCCTCCTCCTCAGCTCACATACAAACACTCTCCTTTCTCCAGGTAGACTCTTAGTTACAGTCAGTCAGGTCACACACACGCCCTCCCCTTCCCACCCACGCCCAGCCCAGCTCTCAACTTAGGCAACTCTTCCAAGAGAAATAGAGAGGGGGCGGTGGAGGAAGAGAGTAGGCTGGATGATGAGTTTAGACTGGGCCCCGTGAGTGCGCCTAGTGAGTTCACCCACCAGACTGCTCACTCACTCACTATACGCCGGGCTCCGGTTCTGGGGGAATGCAAATTGCAAGCTGCCTGTGAGCAACACGCCCCGAGTCCTTGCTTATTTCTGGATGAATCTGATCCGTCGCACTATACACAACACAGCATAAGTACATATGGCCGACGGTGCCCCGAGGTAGTCCTTTGTGTGCTGAGTTGAGCTGAGCTGAGCTGAGTTCAGTTGAGTTCGAGTTGCTCAGTAGTTCCGGTTCCGGTTGAGTAACTTTGCAGACTTGCTGCTGGTCGCGATGGCAGTCCACTCCTCGCCTCTCCTGCTATGACAGCAGGCAGTATACTATAAGTACAAGGCACAATACACAAAGCAACCTACACTTCCGGTCCGGAGTGTCTCAACTATACCGTCTGGAGGATACAGACACGGGAGAAGGGTTGGTTGCGTGGGTGGGGTGGTCTAGGAGGCAGCAGACTGCGCTCAGTTCCTTACTTACTCCAGGGCAGGCTCCTCACTACGCTACCACCACTCCACCACTCCACCACTCCACCGCCACGCCTACCCGCTACCAGCGCAGACTCCATCCCTCCAACGGCCAGACAGCGCGCACACATGGCGAAACAAACCAGCGCGTCCGGCACCAATCCGCCTCGCCCGCCCTCTGGCGGCAGTTCCCCGACTCGCCACCAGGCGGCGTGGCGGCGCAGCGCAGTGAGAGGCGAGAGGCGGTCGGTGGTGCAGGCGTCCTTTTTGATTGGTTGCAGCCTCACCAAGGTAACAACAAGCGGCGGGGCCGACCGGGTCTCCTCCCCCAGCCCCCCTGCACCTCCCTACCCGCAGGCACAGTCACGGGCGGCGTGGTATTCCTCCAGTACCCTCTGACTGTCGGCTCCCCTCCACTCCTCTCCTCCCGTGTTGTGTGGTGTTGTGGCGCCTACAGCACTAGGCTGGACGCGTGCTTACACTCAGATAACCCCCGGCACTACACTACACTGGACTCCACTACACTCCACTGCACTACACTGCACTACACTCCCCCGCCTGGCTGTGTCCCGATAAACCCGCCACCCACACCCACACCTTCCAACCTCCCCACTTCAGTGACTGGTGGCGCTGGGCGGAGGGATTGCTGAGTGGCTTGGGGTGGTTGACTGGTTGCTCCTCCAGACTCTCTCTCAGTCCTTGCTGCACGGTGGGAGGCTTCCAGGAGGGGGTAGGGGGGGGGGGGGGGGGAGTTGTTCCAAGGGGTTGGGGCTTAGGGAGGTTATTCCAGAAACTGGAAGAGGGAAGGGCTTACTGTAGGTGGTAGGGAGTTGGTTCTAAGAGGTGGTTGGGGGTCGTTCCAGGAGGGGGTTAGGGGGGTTGTTCCTGGAGGGGGTAGGGTCCTGGAGGGAGTAGGGGGCTTGTTCCAAGAGGAGGTTGGGGAGGGGAGTTGTTGTTCCAAGAGGGGTGGCGGGTGTGTGAGTGGTTGGAAAGGTTGGCTGGTGCCAGCTGGTCTTGCTGGAGTTGAAATTACTTCCGAATCCACAAATCTTAAAGGAGCAGCTGTGAAAAAAGAGGCTATGTGGTGGGTTTTTTATGGGCGTTTTTGTTGGGTGTTTTTTAAACTAGGTGCAGGAACTGTGGGAGTTATCTCTTTTAGCCGATGAGCAGGGCCGCAATATGTGTGGTGCTGGCGGGAGGGGGAAGGCAGGCTGTAGGAGGGATATGTATGTGTGTTAGGAGTAGGGGTGTCTGGATGGGTGAAGGGGTACACTGTAGGAATGCATGGATGTGTGTAACAGGGGGTTAAACTGTAGAAGTGCATGGGTGTGGGGGTACACTGTAGGAGTGCATGGATGTGTGGGGGTACACTGTAGGAGTGTGTTGTGGGTGTGTACTTCAGGAATGTATGCGTGACACTGTAGGACTGTATGGTTGTGGGGGTACACTGTAGGAGTGTATGGTTGTGCGTGTGTGTGTCTGTGTGTGTGTGTGTGGGGGGGGGGGGGGGGTACACGGTAGGAGGGTTTGGGTGTGGGTGGTAGGGCAAGGAAAGGGAGAGTTCACTCAGTCACCCCCAACAGACTGTACCCTCCTGATACCATAGAGCCGCACGCTACTATTTCAGTTCTTCTCCCCGGTCATTTAAACTTCCAATATTTGGAACAATAGGTAAGAATGTTGTTGTTTGTTGTTGGCAAAGTCATTTATTCAACGAATAAAACCTTAATGTCGGCGCCCTAGCACTGGTCTTCCGGGCGATACACAGATGAGATTGCGCAGAGGCATGCATCAATAATCATTTGCTATTTGCTAGTAACGTACGGAGAACAATTACACTAAATCCATCAGTTTCTATCTCCATCCACCTCCTCCAGTAGGCATTGTACCTTGTTATGTGTGCATACAACGCTGCTCGCTCCTCTAGTAAGGCTGATGGAGGACGGAGGGGGGGGGGGGGGTTAGTGCACCCTCCTCCAGGGTGGCACCACGTCCAGCAGGGTTCCGCTTCGCTGCGTCTCTGTAAGGGGAAAGGTCACAAGTTGTACAACATGCTGGTAGAGCCCGCCATGCCGGCGTCACGCACCGCTAAGCCCGCCAATAACCGAGTCACCCGGGTCGGACAATAGCCTACTAAGTCAGGACCTAGTCTAGTCTACTGAGCCAAGTTCTAAGCCCGGTACTAGTCACTACCTGCAGCTCCATGTGCTATTCTAGGTTAGTAAGGCAAGCAAGGTTTTATCAAAGGTTACTAAGTAAAACTCCATCTCCTACATGAGGTTACTAAGACGAGCAATGGCTTAAACTAGGTTACGAAGTAAAACTCTGTGTTCTTTCTACACAAGGTTACTAACGCAAACTCCATCTCCTATTCTAGGTTACTAAGACAGGCAATGTGTTATGCTATGTTATTAAGTCAACCCCCATACCTTATACTAGGATATTACTATTACTAGTACTAAGTCAAACTTCATGTCTAATAGTGACACTAGGTTAGTAAGTAAAACTCGATGTCCTATTCTAGGTTACTAAGTCAAACCCCATACCTTATACTAGGCTATTACTATTACTAGTAATACAAACTCTAAGCCCTATACCAGGTTGTTAATACAAGCTCCATGTCCTACACTAGGTTACTAAATCAAACTCCATGCCCCACACTAGGTTACTAACTCAAACTCCATGTTATACACTAGGTTACTAAGTTAAGCACCATGCCATAAACTAGGTTAGTGAGTCAAGCCATATGTTTTACAATAGGTTACTAAGTCAAACTAGATATCCTACACTAGGTTACTAGATCAAACTAGATGTCCGACACTAGGTAACTAATACAAACTCTATGCCCTACACTAGGTTACTAAGTCAAACTCCATGCCCTACACTTGGTTACTAAATCAAACTCAATGCCATACAATAGGTTACTAAGTCAAACTTTGTGCCCTACACTAGGTTACTAGATCAAACTCGATGTACTACATTAGGTCACTATTTGGGGGGGGGGGGGGGGGTTTTAACGACCCCCCCCCCCACACACACAAAAAGTAGACATCAGCTATTGGGGGTTACACTAGGTTACTAAATCAAACTCCATATCCTACACTAGGTTAATAAGTCAAACTCCATGCCCTACACTTGGTTACTAAATCAAACTAAATGCCCTACAATAGGTTACTAAGTCAAACTTTGTGCCCTACACTAGGTTACTAGATCAAACTCGATGTACTACACTAGGTCACTATTTGGGGGGGGGGGGGTTTAACGACCCCCCCGCCCCCACACACACACACAAAAAGTAGACATCAGCTATTGGGGGTTACACTAGGTTACTAAATCAAACTTCATATCCTACACTAGGTTAATAAGTCAAACTCCATGCCCTACACTAGGTTGCTAATTCAAACTCCATGCCTGATACTACATTACTATGCCCTAGACTAGGTTGCTATGGTATGTGCGCTGGGTGCCCACTGCGGTGTCTACTACGCTGCACCGACTGCCCGACTATTGGCATGTACCCATTAACTAAGTGCACCCATTGAATACCGCACATGCTACACACAGTATGGCGGCGTAGGCCGGGTCTGCCGCTAGGGTACGGGTTCATACAGTTTAAAGTTGCATAGTCCGATGAAAATATCAAATTTTCAAAACCAAAATAATTATTAGATTTGACTCTAAAATCTAACTTAGATACTGATCCACTTATTAAGCATTTGTTGCACGTATAAGAGAATACTGAGTCAGGTAAAAAGAACCTGTTACTGCAGAAACCTATGGTGGAAGAGTTTTGGCATGCTTGCCAAAATTAATTTGGCATGTTTGCACTTCAAATATCTCCAAAGCTAACGATTTAAAACAAAAGTTACTTCAAACTAAAGTAAGGTAGATTATAACAATCAATTTAATACATTTATCTCAGAAAATGACAGCAACTCAAAACCATCGGACCATACAACTTTAAGCAGGGTTTGTATCCACCCAAGTCCTGGATGGGAGTGATTCTTCTATCTAAAGGAAAACATGTTCAAAACCAAAGCACTTATCTAGATTTGATCCTACATATCAAACGTATATACTGATACGTTCATTAATCTTTTTGTGTGGGTGGATAGAGGGTTTAGAAAAGCCTAAACTTGCTCCCTTTGACAGGACACGGTTGCTAAATCAGTAGAGCGCAGGCCTCCTGTGCGGAAGGTCGAGAGTTCAATTCGCAGTCTAGTCAAACCAATGACTTACAAAATTGATACTTGTTGCTTCCTCGCCAGGAACTCGGCATTATTAGGATAGGGAAAGGACTGGTTGGCTCAGTGTCAGGATAATGTGACTGAGTGGAATATCAGGCTATGGTGGTGGTGGCATTGTCTCCCAGTGGGGCAGCACTATAAAGTTATTATGTGTGTGCACTGTCACAAGTCAGTACCCATCCTGATATGACCATAGATGTTGCCAAGACAAAGCTCCAGCAACCAACAGGCGACGATGTGACTTGGTTAACATGGCAATGGCGTAGTTATTAATCTAGGCTTCAACTGGGGTGCACACACAAATTATTTGTATGCATGATTTCACTTCAAGTGTCTGTAAAGGTATATAATCACCAGCATTACTTTGAACTATGACAGAATAGGTTATAATAGTCACAGTGGTTAGACTTTTTTTTATTAAAAGAAAGATTGTGAGGAAAATAACCCACCAATGGATTATGTAACCGTAAGCTGAGATTGTGTTCATGTATATTTATGTATGTAACGTGTCATGCGTGATACGTAAAATAACTTGAAACAAGCAGTGGGTCAATAGATATGTGACCGAATACAAGCACACTGATATGCATAGACACAGGCAGTCTGCTTATGGGTAAATTCCAATCGCGACATTTAGTGATTCGTGTGTTTTGCAACACGTATTGGGTTAGATTTATTTGTTTGTTCGAGTTTTATGTACAGGCAACATCTAAGGTCATATCAGGACAGGTACCGATTTGTGACAGCGCACTCATGACGACTTCATAGTGCTGCCTCACTGGGAGATCAGGCTGTCAGAACCATGAACCGATATCCCCCTTAGTCACATTATCCTGACACCGGGCAAACAAATCCTTGTTCAATCCAATGACATAAAAATGCATAGTTGTCACTACGTACCCAGGCAAGGAGCAGTGGAATGAGGAAGACCAATTATCCGCGATTGAAATTTCCCCTGCTTAATCAACTAATGTACCCCTACATAATATGGTCGTGTTTTTGGCGGTGTATTTTTGTTGTTGTTATGGGAGGCTGGTTCGCCCTTGTTGGATGACTTGTTTTGTAAACCCTGCCAATGAAGTGGGTTTCTCTGCTTTGCTCGCCATGTGTGACTGCCAATCTGATACGTGTGATGTGTGTCTATGAAGCCGCCCTATTCATTTGAATACCGCCCGGCTGCACACCCATCGATACTTGCTCACATCGCTGCTGAATCAAGAGAATGCTAGGCGTGGACGCCAGTGTGCGGGAACGACGTGCCCAGAGAGGGTGGCACACCCGCAAGGGGGGGGGGGGGGGGGGGGGGATGGAGAATGGAGGTGGAGGGGCAGAGCGGGAGGGAGGTGAGGTAGGAGGGAGGGGAGGGGGTGGCGGGGAGGACAAGAGGAGAAGAGGAGAAGAGGAGGAGAGGATGGACATGGGGATAAAAGGAGGGGTGGGATGAGGGGGAGAGGATAAGAGGGGTAGGAGAATGGAGTGAGAGGGGGGAGGAGAGGAGATGGGGAGGGGAGAGAACGGTGGGGAAAGATGTGGGGTGAGGAGGAGGCGAGGGGAGATGGATGAGGGGCAGGGGAGAAGTGGGAAAAGATGAGAGAGAAGAGGAGGAGAAATGAAAGGAGGAGAAGGTGGAGGATTGGACAATAAGCAGGAAGGAGGAGGGGGGAGGAGGAAATTACCTATATACGTTCTTCTTTTAAAAAGAATTAAAAACCAAAAGTCTGACAAGTGACAAAATCTACGGGAAGGAGGAGGAGATGGAGGAGAAAGAGGCGATTAGCAGTAAGGAGACGACGAAGAGAAGAGGAGGAAAGGACTCACATACCAATTTTTTAATTAAAAAAAACTAAAAAACTAAAAGTCTGTTAAGGTGCGAAGTCTACCGGGAGGTAGCAGGAGGTGGACTGGAGGATGGTGGCTCCTGGTCTACAGTGAAGAGGGCATGACCATGGGGAGTGTCAGGTCCTGTTAGTGAGGACTCACCAGTGAGGCAGTGCCGCTCCATTGGTAATATTACTGGCATATTTCAATATACAATACATATTTATAGCTGGAAAGTCCGTGCCTTGCTGGGAAAGGAAAGAGTTATTCTTATGAATAAACTATTACCTTCTTTCAGCCCCCTCCTCACACACCTTCGTGAAAGGAGAAGCTTGCTACAGAAACGCGTAAAGGAAGCATAAAAGCCAGTCCCAATACTAAAGTCACATGAGGACTGATTCAGACTACTTAAATCCACATAGGCCGATAAAGCATCAAATTTTCAAAACCAAAACACTCAGCTAAATTCAATTCTGTGCAGGCCTATCCAGCTTAGATACTGGTGCTCTTATTAAATATTTGTTTCCGCATAGAAAGAAGGTCACGAGTTTGAAACCCAGCTGAGTCAAACCAATGACTTACAAAATTGAAACTTGTCGATACCTAGCTTGCACTCAACATTACTAGGATAGAGCAAGGTTTGATAGATCAGGATAATGTGACTAAGTGGAAAATCAGGTCATGGTGCCGGTGTAGTAAGTTCAAAACACTACCCCAGAAAAATACTACGGTAGTGTTTTCAACCATTGTTAAACACCACAGCACTATCAGTGTATACTAATATGTTGTTAAATGCCACAGCACTATCAGTGTATACTAATATGTTGGTAAATGCCACAGCACTATCAGGGTACACTTATATGTTGTTAAACACTGCATCACTATCAATGTATACTAATACGTTGTTAAACACTGCAGCACTATCAGGGTATACTAATATGTTGTTAAACGCCACAGCACTATCAGTGTATACTAATATGTTGGTAAATGCCACAGCACTATCAGGGTACACTTATATGTTGTTAAACACTGCATCACTATCAATGTATACTAATACGTTGTTAAACACTGCAGCACTATCAGGGTATACTAATATGTTGTTAAACGCCACAGCACTATCAGTGTATACTAATATGTTGTTAATAGCCGCAGCACTATCAGGGTATACTAATACGTTGTTAAACGCCTCAGCACTATCAGTGTATACTAATATGTTGTCAAATTCCGCAGCACTATCAGTGTATACTAATACATTGTTAAACGACGCAGCACTATCAGCGTATACTAATACATTGTTAAACGCTGCAGCACTATCAGTGTATACTAATATGTTGTTAAACGCCACAACACTATCAGCACATCAGCATGTCGAGTTATGTCGAGATACGGTGACACACGTCAAGGTTTTGGACATATCCAAAACTTTTGACGTAGCTTGACGTAAAGGCCATTATGTTGGGCTTACGTTACGCTCAGGCTTATGTTGAGATACATTTGCCGTTCATGGTGATGCCATGTCATGATAGTGTTTTGAACTTGGGTAGTGTTTTGAACGTATGTAGGGGTAGTATTTTGAACTTAACAGTAGTGTTTTGAACCTAATACCCCTGTCACACTACAACGTAATGAGCGAACGTGAGCCTAACGTGGTGATATTTCATCATTACGTTGATGTACGTTGGATTACGTTATGATGACGTCATAATGACGTTAAACTGACTTCGATCTACGTCATATTACGTCGTGTTACGTCGAGTTACATCGAGGTTTTGGACATGTTCAAAAGTTTGGACGTAGCTCAAACGTAAGGGTTTACGTTCGCCGTACGTTCTGTTCATGTTCAGCGAATGTCAATGACGCTAAACGGACATTAGGCAAACGTTCCTCACTACGTTCCACGACATTCCACTCGTTGACCCACATTAAAGCCGGCGGAAACGTCCATGCGGCGTAATGGGAAAGTCAGGAGAACGTCAGGAGAAAGTCAGGAGAACGTGCATTCAACGTACGTTCAACGTCTCATGACATAGCTAACGTCACGTAACGTTCTTCTGGCGATGGAATACCGTTCATAACGTTCCGTGATCGTCATTACGTTGACCTCTCTCGTTGAATGACGGTATCACTACGCTTTACCGACGTTACACTCTCGTCCACTACGCTGCATCCACGTTCAACTTGTGCCCAAATTTGCATACTACGCAGAGAAGTTCAACGTTCTTCACGTTCTCCCTATGTCGACGTCGTTACGTCGTAGTGTGACATGGCCATAAGTTCAAAACACTACCGTAGTGTTTTGAACGTGTAGTGTTTAGAACGTCCTACACCGGCAGTCTAGTCACCCAGTGGGTCAGCACTATTAAGTTGCCATGAATGCACATTGCCACAAGTCGATACCCATCCTAATATGACCTTAGATGTTGCCAGTATGTAAAACCACAACAAACAAAACTTAAGCCTATGGTAGTCTGCATTTTGACACATATGCCAACATTATTTTGGTGTGTTTTCCCTTCAAATATCTGCAGAGATAGTAATTTTTCATACAAGTTATTTCAAACTTAAATTAAATAAATGTATCTAAAATTTATTTAAGAAATTCAAAACCATCATAATATGTCTCAGGCCTCAGTCACACGATGGCTTGTTACCACTTTGCGACCGAAAGCCGGCGACCTTGTGACCAAAGCAAAAAAAAGGCAGGAAAACACAATGGTTGGTGATCGGTCGGTAATTTGTCATCGACCGCTTGGTGACTGGTCACTGACCATTGGGCAACCTCTGGGCGACGATTTTGGTCACAAGGAGGTTGCAGGAGCTGCACCAAAGACCTCCTTGCGACCAAAACGGTCATCTGCAGGTCGTTAACCATTTTCAGTGGTTGTGACCACTTGTGACCGGTCGCCGACCAGTCGCCAACCAGTCAGAATGTGGTCGCAAGCCATAGTGTGACTGGGGCTTTAGATTAGATTAGATTAGAGTGCTTAGACTATACTCACTGAACTACCAATAGGAGACTGGGTGATACTGTCCAGATCTATTTCTTAGCATCCAGAATGGATAGATTCAATGGTAACACAGTTTTTGAGACACCAATCACAACAATCAGTTGTCACAGCTAGAAGAAATAAAACGCAAAATCAAAGCCAGTCTAAAGTGGCATGCACTCAGCGAGAGAGTTGCAACCGGCTGAAACTCCCTCCGTTTCGTTTGTTTCTCGGGGGTTTTACATCCTAGGAACATCTAAGGTCACCAGCAGGACGGGAAACGCCCCAGTATTAAAACTGTTAGAAGAATAAATAATTCAGACACAAGGCCAATATTCCGCCATAGGAAGAACTGGGTATATGCAGTCCTGACCACCTATGTCAAGTTTCATTAGGTTCCCATTCAAGGTATCAGCTGCTATTTGCAGATATAGTATAGCATCGCTTTCGCACTTACATGAAAAGAAAATAGGTTGATGATCCAGTTTACCCAGACATGGCACACAGCTGCCAATGTAATCTAGTGAGTTCTGCTTGCGATATGAAGGTTTAGTTCATATATATGAAGTGGGTGAGACTACTCGACCGGTGGAAATGCGGACTGGGCTGATTAGCTCGCATTCTGAAATGCGGGCTACTCACCAGGCTCGCATTTGCCACCTATTGCATGGCCGGGTTCCCTGCTGTAACGCGTTGCTAGGAGACGTCTATTGTGACTTTCCTAGCAACGGTGGAAGGTCGAGCGCTCAGGCTCTGACCCATCGGATGTGTTTATGCAAGCTCTGATGTTTTAGATGAGATTTAGGCTTTTATTGTCGAAATTCAAAACTGATTTAACTTAACAAATACGGGAGGGGATACACTTATTGTACTTAGTCGTTATTCATTGAAATTGAACCATGGAAGAACTCTTATTGTACTAGCTAGGGTAAGAATAAAGCTGTGAGCTCTTGGAAAGGTAAATTGGAACATTCCTTGCATTCTTTACTATTCTCCAGTCTTCTTGTAGATTAACCGCTATGGTCAACCTGATATTTGATTGCTTTATATGTAATTAAGGGCATTATGCCTGGTAAGCCTTATGCAGCCGATTAACCCATCTGCGGGAAGATAATAACAGACATATTAACAGACATATTAACGTAGTGCTATTTGGCTGAAAATAAGATATTAACTTAGGCTGATTATCAGTGACAGTAGCAGAGGCACAAGGAGTGCCTGTTTAGTTCTGGATTAATTCGAGCATAATAACACACACCGAATGGCGGGGAGGATAGCCATTTAGTTGAAATAATAAATAACTGCTTTGTTATAATAAATGCGGGGAGGGACAAAGAACCATATTTCTATGATACTCTGGCTGTCCGCCCTTAGCCCGGGAATGACAACGACGGAGAGGGCCTACCTCTATGGGAGGAGAGGCGGTGGCGGCCCGCGGCAGGCCCCGGAAATTCACATAGAAATAATTACATAAATGAACACGTAGGCTCGCCTTAGGCGGGGGCAGATTAGCCAAACGGTTAAATATATATATATATATTTATTTATATATATATATATATATATATATACATACACACGCAGGGTGTGTAGCACTGGAGAACTAACAACCAGATGACCAGCTATGCTAAATTTGAGTTATCTGAGAATGTTTCACGCGTTTAATGAAATGGTATAACTAACACAACTGATTGCGATTTGATCAAACTGTTTCATTTCCATTTAGACATGTATGACCCACTATCTGATTATGTGGTCATCATGCTACCAAGGAAACCCTTATTTAAGTACGATAAATAATATTGATATAACCGGTTGTATTATATTCCACGAAATTTTTGGGAGAGAGCAATGATTAATTCCTGAAAGTGTAAAAGCCTGAAGTAATCAACAGCAAACTAAATTTGGACAATTCTGACCATACCGTCTATTTTCCATGACTGGTCACATTTGTTGGTGCAACGTTGACCATTCATTGCGCTGGATTTGTTGGTAATCCCTGATAAAGCAGTACATGCAGAGTATCTGCGAAGCATGTCAGTCAGGATATTTGATATGATGCCAGAGAGAAGAGTTAGGATATATACAAACAAAAAGGAAAGCTTGTTTTATTTAACGACGCCTCTAGAGCACATTGATGTTATCATCAGCTATTGGATGTCAAACATTTGGTCATTCTGACATATTTCTTTGGAGGAAACATGCTGCTGCCACATATGCTACTCTTTCTGATAAGCAGCAATGTGTCTTTTATATGCACCTTCCTGCAGACAGGAAGGCACATAACAGCCTTTGATGAATCGGTTGTGGACCACTGGTTGGAACGGAAAATAGCCCAAACTGCAAATGTGTCCACTGAGCTGGATCGATCGGATGACCCAAACCTTCACAGCTGGATACTCTACCACCTGAACTACATCCCACTCCCCAAAAAAACGTGATGGGGCCGGCGAGGAGAAGCCGGACCCCCCCCCCCCCCCTCCCCGTGAGCGGGGAGGGGGGGGGGCAGGGCAGGGACTCCAGAGCTTATTACATGTGATAATGGGATTATCACTATCCATATATATATATATACACGTGTACAAAGTTACAATATAGATATATACAGTATCAGTATACCATAAATACATATAGGTATAGATATACACACAGCACCATTAAGTACATATACAGGATAATTATAACATATACATATATGTATATATTTATAAACAGTATCAGTATGTATGTGTATCAGGGATGAAAGTGGTCTCTAGGGAAAAAAGCAGAAATGAGAATATTCTAATATTCTCCCATAGGTTTTGCATTTTCATGGAATCGCGGAAAATTCGCGGAAGTCAGGTTTCATACATATTGGTATACGCTGATAGTGCTGCACCGTTTGAAGCATGTATTAGTAGTATATGCTGATAGTGCTGCGGCGGAAAACAAGCCGAAATTATTACACCGACGGCGAATTTCCGCGATAAAGCTGATCTTCTCCCATAGACTTAGCATTGTCAGGGATTCGCGGAAAAATACTGGAAGTCAGGTTTCAATTAGCCTTGTTGTGTTTTGTATTGTCGCCCATACCTAACCCTTCCTTGTTTAGGTTTTATGTTCTAGCTACATCTAAGGTCATATAAGAACAAGATTCGAACCACCCAACTCTTGTCATATACATCCCATTTAAAAAAAAATTGTTTAACATTAATCGGTGAATATAAAAAATCCCAGATATCCGCGAAATCGTGGAGATCTTTCATCCCTGGTGTATGTGTACAGTACCAGTATATGCATGTATGTATATATATATATATATATATATATATATATTTATATATAGCTGGTATACACAAAAGGATCTTGGCTCCAGCTCGCTTAGTTGGCAGCATTTCAAATGTAATTGTTCTCTTTCACCGGCACTCTACAAGTCATTACAGCCTGTTGGCCTTACTACAATCTACATACTCGTCACTTCAAACTTTGAAATGAACATTATTTTAGCTGGTCACAGTTATAAAATCCAACCCACGTTTCAAACAATCAAAAGGAGCTTTAATATGGATACACAATTTAGACTTTTAGAATATTAAAGTAGTTGGAGTAATAAAATCATCTTTGACAAATTAAAGCATTGCTTGTTTAGTAAATCCCACTCGATGGTGTTTGTTTTACTTACTGATCGCTGATCATTTCCTCCGAAATACAGTGTCCATGCGCGTTCTATGGGGATGTCACACGGGTAACTCCAGGTTGTGCACTACTAATATTAAGACCGGACATACCCGTGGTAAACATGTGGGTATTTATCACTTAGACTTAGAGTCTGCTTGGTTTGTGAGTTGGCAGACTATTGTGTTAGGTTGGGTTTTATTCTTCCCCCTTGAACGTTTTTTTTATTGTCAGTAAGGCAGCCAATTGCCCCGGGTCCGTTGCTCCAGTAAGCCACCCAACATCATCATCATGCTGTCGGTCGCGATGCGACAAAGACTGCTTTCATTACTTGACTGCCGCTCTCCATTTAGCTCTCTGCTGTGAGAGTTGCGTCCATGAGTCGGTCTTAATGTCTCTCAGCTTCAGGTTTCTCTTGATGGTATCTTTGAGCCGGAGACGGGGGCGCCCTCTCTTTCTGTAGCCAGAAGACAGTTGAGAATAGAGGATCTGCTTTGGTAGCCTGTCTGATGACATCCTCATGAGGTGTCCAGTCCACCGGAGATTCTTTTTGATCAGAAGATCTTCCATAGAGGGCAGCCCCATCCGTTCGAGTATTTCCTTATTCGTCACTTTGTCCTTCCAGGCTAGCCACCCAAATACACTATAAACGGAATCTTGTTTGGTGTGTTGTGTGCTGGTCTATTCCCATCTTATCATCAAATGAAAACAGCGGAACCTTGCATAAAAATGTCAACATTTCATGATCTGGCTTATGAATATAAGGTATAACACATGGCATGATCCTCATATTAAAATGAATGGCTAAATACTATGTTAGATCCTTAAAGGAAGATGCCGTCTTAACTTCATTCGGAATGGTCTTTAGTTGATCCATTCACTACTGATATGGTATTGGTAATCAATAATCATCAGCTGACAAGATAAGATCCCAGAGACTGAAATCTTAGAAAGCGAAAAAGAATGGTTAGCATTGTCTGCATGGTCATGTATTCCCTACATGAATACCAGTTGCATATTCAAGAAATATCAACTTCGTACACTTCGAACTACTAAAGTAATGAATCATCTTGCGATAGTCCAATATTTCCTACTTGAATATCAGTTGCATATTAGGAGAGATATCAACCTTAGGAGAGATAGGAACTACTATGAATCGTCTTTGGATAGTCGGATTAATGTTTCTGGACATATCTGTCTGTAAATACTGGATTGGAGTTCAAATAGTCCATTCAGTGATGGAATTTCATAGGTTATTAGCTATAGTCAAAAGACTTCAAATTCACCATTAGTCTGAATAGGTTGGTGATACTTTGCCTGGGGGACTACATTACACTGAACTGCTTCGTTATAGCCTTCTCTCTAATTAATGACCGATGAGTTAAAGCATTCTTTAATTCTATTTCATGGAGAAAGCTTATCCAACTGTGGAAGCATTCCCTGGTCTCCACCACTCTAACCGCAGAGAACGGTTATTAAAGGCCAAGTCACATAGCCGTTAGTGGACGTAGTGATCCGTAGGATAGATTAGCATGGGTCAAACGTGGTGTAAGTATGTTAAACTACGTTGAAATATGTTAAGGTACGGTAGGTTTTGGTACGCATGAATATGTTACGGTACGGATACCGGTGTGGCAGTAAATCGCAAACCCCTGGAAATTGCACACCCCGGGGTTTGCGATTTACTAGGAAATCACAAACCCCCCCCTGGAAATCGCAAACCCCCCTGTGTTTTGTAGCATTTTCATACGGAAGAAGTCAAATATCTCTCAAATTACACCATCTAGAACCAAATCGTTTGGTATACATATAGAAAAGATCTTTACCAAAAACATTATATTAAATTTATAACGTTAGTGACAATGCTGTTCGATATTGACGCATGTGCAGAAGCGATGTGTCCCTGGCAATCTGGTGTCCCTCGGCGGTGTTAGCGAGCCAAACCGAATCGACGAATGTAAAGTAAACAAATCACCACCGCCGCTTCGACGTCGATATCCATACTGTCGAACGTCAACTAAACATCGCCGCCGCCGCATCGGTGGCAATATATTAAGCCCAAATCTATTCAATGCTATCATATTTAACAGAATTACATACGCAATAAGTGAAATTTTATTAAATTAACCCTAAAATCGAAGCGAGATGAATGCTGCCGCCGCAACGGCGGCGATGTTAATATTTTCGAATCGACGAATGTAATACCCCTGTCACACTACGACGTAACGAGCCAACGTGAGCCTAACGTGGTCAGTTTTCGTCATTACGTTGGGTTACGTCATGATGACGTCAGAATGACGTTAGAATGACGTCGAGCTATGTCACATTACGTCGTGTTACGTCGAGTTACGTCGAGGTTTTGGACATGTTCAACAATTTTGACGTAGCTCGACCGTAAGGGTTTACGTTCGCCGTACGTTCTGTTCACGTTCAGTGAACGTCAATGACGTTAAACGGACGTGTTTCCAACGCTGCTCACTACGTTCAACTACGTTCCACTACGTTGACCCACATTAAACCGAGTGCAAATGCCCACGTGGTGTAATGGGAACTTCAGGAGAACGTGCATTCAACGTACGTTCAACGTCTCATGACGTAGATAACGTCTTGTAACGTTCTTCTGGCGATGGAATAACGTTCATAACGTTCCGTGAGCGTAATGACGTTGTCCTCTCTCGTTGAATGACGGTATCACTACGCTTTACCGACTTTACGCTCTCGTCCACTACGCTGCATCCACGTTCAACTTCTGCCCAAATTTGCATACTACGCCCAGAAGTTCAACGTTCTTCACGTTCTCCCTATGCTGACGTCATTACGTCGTAGTGTGACAGGGCCATAAAAAGTAAACAAATCGCCGCCGCCGCCGAATGGGGGGTTTGCGATCTCCAGGGGGGATATGTGATTTCCTAGGAAATCGCAAACCCCCCATGCCCATATATGGCATGGGGGTTTGCGATTTCCTAGGAAATCACAAGTGGGGGTTTGCGATTTACAGGGTTTGCGATTTCCTGCTACACCGGTATGTTCAACCACGTTCAACTACATTCAACTACGTTAAAGGGCTGTCACACTACGACGTAAGAGCCAACGTAAGCCTGGCATAGGTGACTTTTCGTCATTACGTTGAGGTACGTTGGATTACGTTCTGATGATGTTAGAATAACATTAGACTGACGTCAAGCTATGTCACATTATGTCGTATTACGTCGGCGCACGTCAACGTCTTCAACATGTCCAAAACTTTCGACATAGCTCGACATGATGCTCTGATGTTCGGGTGATGTCACACTGATGTTACGCCAATGTTAGGTGTGTGGATGGGCTGCGTCGGCTACATTAGCTCAACGTTGTGTTACATCATAGTGATGCACAGGGAGGAAGACTTTACGGCTCACTCCGGTGACGTTGGACTGTCGCCAGCCTCTCGGTTGGTCGACGTCGACTCGCATTGTGACAACGTTAAGTGATGCTAAGCGGCCGCTACTGTCACGCTAGGCTGACATTGCGCTGGGGTTTTGCAAGCCTCACGTTTACATAATAAATAATTCCTTTGCCCTCTCTCATTGCCACGACACTTTACCGATGTTACGCTCACGTCAAACTACGCGGCATTGACGTCACGAATTTGCATATTATGCCGAGAAATTTGACGTGTAGAATTTATTTTGACGTTGTCCCTACACTGAAGTCATTACATCGTAGTGTGACAGGGCCTTTAGCCTCCACTACGTGCACCTACGTCCACTAATGGCTATGTGACCAGGGATTCGTCCAAGTACGCTAGGGCACGCTAGAGTATGTTAGCATCACGGATGCAAATTCAGCCTCTAATGTACCGCTCTTTTGAACATGTCCAAAAATTAAATCGGAAATCACGGCTCACCCACATTATTACCAAGTTAACATCATGGAAAAATATGGATGCCGGTATGTTCAACTATGTTCAACTAGTTTCAATTACATTAGCCTCCAGTACGTTCAACTACGTCCACTAACGGCTATGTGAGGGGGGATTAAGCCTGAATAACCGTAATACTAATAGTAATAGCCACAGTTCTAATACAGCGGCCCTCCGCCGAAATAACTCTTAGACAATGTTGTAGCAAAATACACAAACTATGAATAGTATCATTCGATAATAATTGTGAATAAGTAACGGTGTTTTAGTCGTGTTACTGTGCCTTTAAGTAAAGTTGTGTTAGTCATGTTACTGACCCATTAATTAAAGTTGTGTTAGTCATGTTACTGCCCCTTTAAATAAAGTTGTATTAGTCATACTACTGCCCCTTTAAGTAAAGTTGTGTTAGTCATACTACTGCCCCTTTAAGTAAAGTTGTGTTAGTCATGTTACTGCCACTTTAAGTAAAGTTGTGTTAGTCATACTACTGCCACTTTAAGTAAAGTTGTGTTAGTCATACTACTGCCCCTTTAAGTAAAGTTGTGTTAGCCATGTTACTGCCCCTTTAAGTAAAGTTGTGTTAGTCATACTACTGCCCCTTTAAGTAAAGTTGTGTTAGTCATACTACTGCCCCTTTAAGTAAAGTTGTGTTAGTCATGCTACTGCCCCTTTAAGTAAAGTTGTGTTAGTCATGTTACTGCCACTTTAAGTAAAGTTGTGTTAGTCATGCTACTGCCCCTTTAAGTAAAGTTGTGTTAGTCATGTTACTGCCCCTTTAAGTAAAGTTGTGTTAGTCATGCTACTGCCCCTTTAAGTAAAGTTGTGTTAGCCATGTTACTGCCCCTTTAAGTAAAGTTGTGTTAGCCATGTTACTGCCACTTTAAGTAAAGTTGTGTTAGTCATACTACTGCCCCTTTAAGTAAAGTTGTGTTAGTCATGTTACTGCCCCTTTAAGTAAAGTTGTGTTAGTCACGTTACTGCCACTTTAAGTAAAGTTGTGTTAGCCATGTTACTGCCCCTTTAAGTAAAGTTGTGTTAGTCATGTTACTGCCCCTTTAAGTAAAGTTGTGTTAGCCATGTTACTGCCCCTTTTAAGTAAAGTTGTGTTAGTCATACTACTGCCCCTTTAAGTAAAGTTGTGTTAGTCATGTTACTGCCCCTTTAAGTAAAGTTGTGTTAGTCATGTTACTGCCACTTTAAGTAAAGTTGTGTTAGTCATGCTACTGCCCCTTTAAGTAAAGTTGTGTTAGTCATGCTACTGCCCCTTTAAGTAAAGTTGTGTTAGTCATGTTACTGCCCCTTTAAGTAAAGTTGTGTTAGTCATGCTACTGCCCCTTTAAGTAAAGTTGTGTTAGTCATGTTACTGCCACTTTAAGTAAAGTTGTGTTAGTCATGCTACTGCCCCTTTAAGTAAAGTTGTGTTAGCCATGTTACTGCCCCTTTAAGTAAAGTTGTGTTAGTCATACTACTGCCCTTTAAGTAAAGTTGTGTTAGTCATGTTACTGCCACTTTAAGTAAAGTTGTGTTAGTCATGCTACTGCCCCTTTAAGTAAAGTTGTGTTAGTCATACTACTGCCCCTTTAAGTAAAGTTGTGTTAGTCATACTACTGCCCTTTAAGTAAAGTTGTGTTAGTCATGCTACTGCCCCTTTAAGTAAAGTTGTGTTAGTCATGTTACTGCCACTTTAAGTAAAGTTGTGTTAGTCATGTTACTGCCACTTTAAGTAAAGTTGTGTTAGTCATGCTATTGCACCTTTAAGTAAAGTTGTGTTAGTCATGTTACTGCCACTTTAAGTAAAGTTGTGTTAGTCATGCTACTGCCCCTTTAAGTAAAGTTGTGTTAGTCATGCTACTGCCCCTTTAAGTAAAGTTGTGTTAGTCATACTACTGCCACTTTAAGTAAAGTTGTGTTAGTCATGTTACTGCCACTTTAAGTAAAGTTGTGTTAGTCATGTTACTGCCCCTTTAAGTAAAGTTGTGTTAGTCATGTTACTGCCCCTTTAAGTAAAGTTGTGTTAGTCATGTTACTGCCCCTTTAAGTAAAGTTGTTGTCTTACTGCCCTTTAAGTAAAGTTGTATTAGTTATACTACTGCCCCTTTAAGTAAAGTTGTGTTAGTCATGCTATTGCCCCTTTAAGTAAAGTTGTGTTAGTCATACTACTGCCCCTTTAAGTAAAGTTGTGTTAGTCATGCTATTGCCCCTTTAAGTAAAGTTGTGTTAGTCATGTTACTGCCACTTTAAGTAAAGTTGTGTTAGTCATGTTACTGCCACTTTAAGTAAAGTTGTGTTAGCCATGTTACTGCCCCTTTTAAGTAAAGTTGTGTTAGTCATACTACTGCCCCTTTAAGCAAAGTTGTGTTAGTCATGTTACTGCCCCTTTAAGTAAAGTTGTTAGTCATGCTACTGCCCCTTTAAGTAAAGTTGTATTAGTCATACTACTGCCCCTTTAAGTAAAGTTGTGTTAGCCATGTTACTGCCACTTTAAGTAAAGTTGTGTTAGTCATACTACTGCCCCTTTAAGTAAAGTTGTGTTAGTCATAATACTGCCCCTTTAAGTAAAGTTGTGTTAGTCATACTACTGCCCCTTTAAGTAAAGTTGTGTTAGTCATGTTACTGCCACTTTAAGTAAAGTTGTGTTAGTCATGTTTGCACCTTTAAGTAAAGTTGTGTTAGTCATGTTACTGCCACTTTAAGTAAAGTTGTGTTGGTCATGCTACTGCCCTTTAAGTAAAGTTGTGTTAGTCATGCTACTGCCCCTTTAAGTAAAGTTGTGTTAGTCATGCTATTGCACCTTTAAGTAAAGTTGTGTTAGTCATGTTACTGCCCCTTTAAGTAAAGTTGTGTTAGTCATGCTACTGCCCCTTTTAAGTAAAGTTGTGTTAGTCATACTACTGCCCCTTTAAGTAAAGTTGTGTTAGTCATACTACTGCCACTTTAAGTAAAGTTGTGTTAGTCATGTTACTGCCACTTTAAGTAAAGTTGTGTTAGTCATGCTATTGCACCTTTAAGTAAAGTTGTGTTAGTCATACTACTGCCCCTTTAAGTAAAGTTGTGTTAGTCATGTTACTGCCCCTTTAAGTAAAGTTGTGTTAGTCATGTTACTGCCACTTTAAGTAAAGTTGTGTTAGTCATACTACTGCCCTTTAAGTAAAGTTGTGTTAGCCATGTTACTGCCCCTTTTAAGTAAAGTTGTGTTAGTCATACTACTGCCCCTTTAAGTAAAGTTGTGTTAGTCATGTTACTGCCACTTTAAGTAAAGTTGTGTTAGTCATGCTATTGCACCTTTAAGTAAAGTTGTGTTAGTCATGTTACTGCCCTTTAAGTAAAGTTGTGTTAGTCATTTTACTGCCACTTTAAGTAAAGTTGTGTTAGTCATGTTACTGCCACTTTAAGTAAAGTTGTGTTAGTCATGCTACTGCACCTCTAAGTAAAGTTGTGTTAGCCATGTTACTGCCCCTTTAAGTAAAGTTGTGTTAGTCATGCTACTGCCCCTTTAAGTAAAGTTGTGTTAGTCATACTACTGCCCCTTTAAGTAAAGTTGTGTTAGTCATGTTACTGCCACTTTAAGTAAAGTTGTGTTAGTCATGCTACTGCCCCTTTAAGTAAAGTTGTGTTAGTCATGTTACTGCCCCTTTAAGTAAAGTTGTGTTAGTCATGTTACTGCCACTTTAAGTAAAGTTGTGTTAGTCATGCTACTGCCCCTTTAAGTAAAGTTGTGTTAGTCATGTTACTGCCACTTTAAGTAAAGTTGTGTTAGTCATGTTACTGCCCCTTTAAGTAAAGTTGTGTTAGTCATGTTACTGCCCCTTTAAGTAAAGTTGTGTTAGTCATGTTACTGCCACTTTAAGTAAAGTTGTGTTAGTCATGCTACTGCCCCTTTAAGTAAAGTTGTGTTAGTCATACTACTGCCCCTTTAAGTAAAGTTGTGTTAGTCATGCTACTGCCCCTTTAAGTAAAGTTGTGTTAGTCATGTTACTGCCACTTTAAGTAAAGTTGTGTTAGTCATGCTACTGCCCCTTTAAGTAAAGTTGTGTTAGTCATGTTACTGCCACTTTAAGTAAAGTTGTGTTAGTCATGCTACTGCCCCTTTAAGTAAAGTTGTGTTAGTCATGCTACTGCCCCTTTAAGTAAAGTTGTGTTAGTCATGCTATTGCACCTTTAAGTAAAGTTGTGTTAGTCATGTTACTGCCCCTTTAAGTAAAGTTGTGTTAGTCATGCTACTGCCCCTTTAAGTAAAGTTGTGTTAGTCATGCTACTGCCCCTTTAAGTAAAGTTGTGTTAGTCATACTACTGCCCCTTTAAGTAAAGTTGTGTTAGTCATGTTACTGCCACTTTAAGTAAAGTTGTGTTAGTCATGCTATTGCACCTTTAAGTAAAGTTGTGTTAGTCATACTACTGCCCCTTTAGGTAAAGTTGCGTTAGTCATACTACTGCCCCTTTAAGTAAAGTTGTGTTAGTCATACTACTGCCCCTTTAAGCAAAGTTGTATTAGTTATACTACTGCCCCTTTAAGTAAAGTTGTGTTAGCCATGTTACTGCCCCTTTAAGTAAAGTTGTGTTAGTCATACTACTGCCCCTTTAAGTAAAGTTGTGTTAGTCATGTTACTGCCACTTTAAGTAAAGTTGTGTTAGTCATGCTATTGCACCTTTAAGTAAAGTTGTGTTAGTCATGTTACTGCCACTTTAAGTAAAGTTGTGTTAGTCATGCTACTGCCCCTTTAAGTAAAGTTGTGTTAGTCATGTTACTGCCACTTTAAGTAAAGTTGTGTTAGTCATGCTACTGCCCCTTTAAGTAAAGTTGTGTTAGTCATGTTACTGCCCCTTTAAGTAAAGTTGTGTTAGTCATACTACTGCCCCTTTAAGTAAAGTTGTGTTAGTCATACTACTGCCCCTTTAAGTAAAGTTGTGTTAGCCATGTTACTGCCACTTTAAGTAAAGTTGTGTTAGTCATACTACTGCCCCTTTAAGTAAAGTTGTGTTAGTCATGTTACTGCCCCTTTAATTAAAGTTGTGTTAGTCCATGTTACTGCCACTTTAAGTAAAGTTGTGTTAGTCATGCTACTGCCCCTTTAAGTAAAGTTGTGTTAGTCATGTTACTGCCCCTTTAAGTAAAGTTGTGTTAGTCATGCTACTGCACCTTTAAGTAAAGTTGTGTTAGTCATGTTACTGCCCCTTTAAGTAAAGTTGTGTTAGTCATGTTACTGCCACTTTAAGTAAAGTTGTGTTAGTCATGTTACTGCCCCTTTAAGTAAAGTTGTGTTAGTCATGTTACTGCCACTTTAAGTAAAGTTGTGTTAGTCATGCTACTGCCCCTTTAAGTAAAGTTGTGTTAGTCATGCTACTGCCCCTTTAAGTAAAGTTGTGTTAGTCATGTTACTGCCACTTTAAGTAAAGTTGTGTTAGTCATGCTATTGCACCTTTAAGTAAAGTTGTGTTAGTCATGTTACTGCCCCTTTAAGTAAAGTTGTGTTAGTCATGTTACTGCCACTTTAAGTAAAGTTGTGTTAGTCATGCTATTGCACCTTTAAGTAAAGTTGTGTTAGTCATGCTACTGCCCCTTTAAGTAAAGTTGTGTTAGTCATGTTACTGCCACTTTAAGTAAAGTTGTGTTAGTCATGCTACTGCCCCTTTAAGTAAAGTTGTGTTAGTCATGTTAATCCCACTTTACAGCTGCATCGTCCGATGAAAACATCAAATTTTCAAAATCAAAACAATCATCTAGATTTGATTCATTCTACATATCTAACCCAGATACTGATGCGCTTATTAAAAATGCATTGCCACATGGAAGGGAATAAAGAATTAATAAGACCTGTAACTGCAGAAGCCTATGGTGTCAAGAGCTTTGGCGTGCTTGCCAACATTAATTGTGCATGCTTGCACTTCAAATATCTCAAAAGTTAGCCATTTAAAATAAAAGTGACTTCAAACTAAAGTATGGTAAATTATAACGATCAACCTAATAGATTTATCTCAGAAAATGACAGAAACTCATAACTGTCAGACAATGCAACTTTAAGTAAAGTTGTGGTAGTCACGTGACCGTCCTTTTAAGTCTTTGGTTTCACTCAGTGAGGAATGGAGTCCACATATTACACGTGTTCGGAGTTACACAGGTTCCTCAGGAAGGACTGAAGCTGTCCAGGTCACAGCTTCAGCTTACATGGCAGGGAAAATGGGGGGGGGGGGGGGGGGGGGGTGAGTGCACATACCCAGATTGGTATGGCATTTTATCTAGGGCAAAATATTAGATAGGACAATTCCACTGTAATCTACATTAGAAACAAATGTATGGCAAGAACCACACCAACTTTGGTTATAAGGAGGCAAGTGGTTACAGGTGCAAAGTGAGTTTAAATTATAGGGTTTGTGGTGAAGGATAGGGCTGGGAGAGGCGCTAAACACAACTTCCGGTGTGTATGGTGTAGCTGCGACCCGGTGTGCTGGGTCTTAGATTTAGTTCTTCCTCATGGACCATCCAAAATCGGAACACCTGTATTCCCGCTCTGGAAGGGGGAACTGCACCGCTAGGCCATCCCCATTGGTTGCATGCATCTATGTAGGTCACAGCCTCGATTCAGCTCCCACCCACCATTACCACCACCACCACAATCACCACCACCACCATCACCACCAACACTACCGCCACCACCAAAGCCATCACCAAATGGGCCAATGGTGTACAGGCGATAACGGTCAATGGATGACCTTTTGACCCCAGACACTATATTCGACGTAAACAGCACATAAAATGTTTGCAGACAATCACCCCCTCCCCCGTCGTGCAGTAAAATACAGTTCTATAGCAGCAGCAGGTGGCAATAAATCGCACAGGCCTCATTCATATCAGTCCAGTTAAGGGCCTTGCTTACCGTATTTCCCCACTAGACAGCCAATACTTCAATTCCGAGATACACAAAGTTTACTAGTCAGACGCACAGCAGCACTGCACACTTACCAACAAGTCATCACCCTCACTCAGTGTCAATACATCACTTCCGAAATACCATTGTTGGTGTCTACCCAGCCACTAGTCAGGTCCTTGATCATGCTAGGACACTACACACTTAGCAACAAGTCATCACCCTCACTCAGAGTCAATATATCACTTCCGAAATACCATCGTTGGTGTCTACCCAGCCACTAGTCAGACATGCTGGTCATAACAGGCTGGGGGTGAATCACACTCCAGCCCCACACACTTACCAGCAAGTCATCGCCACCACTCAATGTCAATACATCACTTCTGAAATACCACCGTTGGTGTTCATCTAACCAGTAGTTAGGTCCCATGGTCATGCCAGTGTAATGGTGAAGCACACTGCAGTATTACACACTTACAGGCAAGTCATCACCACCACTCAATGTCAATACATCACTTCTGAAATACCACAGTTGGTGTTCATCTAACCAGTAGTTAGGTCCCATGGCCATACTAGGGTAATGGCGAAGCACACTGCAGTATTACAAACCTACAAGACAAGCAAGTCAAAACACCATTCAAACTCAATACATCACTTCCAAGACACCAACATAGGCATCCACCCAGTAATTAGTCAGGTACTCTGGTGGTACTAGGGTCGGGATGAAGCACACTGCATCACTTCACACTGCTACTCCTGCACATAGTAAGCAGTAGTTTATCTAGTGTACAGTATTTGCTAGCACAACTTCGCTGCAGCACAATTCAGAAACAAATGTAAGGCAAGAATCCTTTCGAAAACTGTTACTACTGAAGCTTATAGACTGAAGCATTTTGCTGTGCACACCAAAGATAATGGTGTATGTCTATCCTCCGAATATCTCCTAAGTTAGATGTTTATAATAAAGACTACTTCAATCAAAATTAAGTAGATTATAGCGACCAACGTAATATATTTATTTAAAACTCTGGCAAAAGGTCAAAACCTTTTGGACTATGCAAATTTAAGAAATGTACTGTAGAATAGAAAGAAATCACGAAATTGCATGCAAATGAACTAGTTGAGGCAATGTATAGGTGGGTGAGCCAGCAATACGATATGACATTAAATAACTACACTTACATTATTAAAGGCTGCTGGTTTTGAGTTGCTGGTACTTTTAAAATAAATTTAGTTGGTAGACCGTCATAACCTACTTCAACTTAGTTTGAAGTGACTTCATATTAGATGGTTAATTTGGAAGATATTTGCCGTGGAAACAGGCAGAATTAATTTCGGGCAACACAGGGCTTTACCAGTAACAGGTTAAATTAAGTTGACTTAACTTAAATTCAATCTACCCATCTATGCTCAGTTTTGAATAAATGTGCCATTATATATGTTGGATATCTATTGGGTATGCAGGTATTGCACGTATTGCAATACCTCAGGGAGTTTGATGCCCCTGCCCTGCAGAGTTGCAAACCACTGCCTTGTGGTACAGGTTCTTGACAGAACCGAAGGCTAAGGGAGCAAACCCTAAATAGAAAACCATGTCACTGTGGCAGCATTAAGGGCGGTTGATGTATGGAACTCCCAACATCTCCCGACCAGCCACTGCAGGGACAAATAGTCTTGCGCCTGTCTTGACATGTTCTTGCCGGTGTGATACCTCTATTTGCTCCCCGAGAGAGTGCCGATGGTAACTTGCAAAAGCCAGCAGCACTTCAACACTTTTGCAGGCAGCTTTCATGAAATGTGGAGAGCGGCAGTCAAGTAATGAAAGCAGTCTTTGTTACATCCCGACCGACAGCATGATGATGATGATGATGATTACCAAATCTAGGTCAGTGTCATTAGTTAGAAAATTTGACGATTTCACCAGACTATGCACCTTTAAACACACTGGCTACACATCTAGTAAGAGCGCTGGTGATATAAATTCTGGGACACAGCTCAAACTAATTATGATCTTGAGATGCCAAAGTTAGCCGAAGACATTGGCTTCCAGGCACTCACTGGAACCAGTCCAGAAATAGCCGTGGGTATCTACTGATATGAGCATATGAGAGCGAATCAATGCAGGTATACCGCAACCAGATGCGGTGGCCAAATTGGTAAGAGCACAGGCTTCCTGTGTGGAAGGTCTGGAATTTGAATCATGGTTGAGTCAAAGCAATGATGTACAAAATTTATACTTGCCACTACATAGCATGGTGCTCGACATTACTAGGATAGGTCAAGGACTGGTTAGCACAGTATCAGGATAATGTGATTGAGTAGGATATTGGGTCATGGTGCCAGTGACTTGGTCTCCCAGTGGGGCTGCACTATAAAGTCACCATGAGTGCACACTGTCACAAGCCGGTATCTGTCCTGATATGACCTTAGATGTTGCCAGAACATAAAACCACAACAAAGAGGCATACGCCCCGTCCTGACATGACCTTAGATGTTGCAGGAACATAAAAACCCAACAAACAAACATGTATAGACCCTGTCTTGACATGACCTTAGATGTTGCCAAAACGTAAAACCCCAACAAACAAATAGGCATGACAAACTTGACATTACCTTAGATTTTGCCAAGATGTAAACCCCAACAAACAAACAACAGTATAGACAACCATGCAAAACCCAGAGAAATAAGCCGGTTATTAGTAAAGCCCCAGTCACACATACCCGGATCAGGGGCCGGAGGAGCCCCGGACCGCCATCCGGGGTGGTCCGGGGCGATCCGTGGCTCGTCCGTGGGTCGTCCGTGATGACCCCCACCTGATCCGGCCTGATCCGTGGCTCATCCGGCGCTGTCCGGGCTCAGCCCCGGATGTTTTAAAATGTTTAAAACATCCGGGGCGGTCCGGGGGATTTTGCGATCCAGCTCAATCCGGCATGATCCGGGGGTGGTCCGGGTAATTCGGGGGTGGGTCTGGGTAATTCGGGGGTGGACCGGGGCTGTCCGGGGGTGGTACGGGGTCATTTTGAGCCACGGTTTGACCCGGACCATCCCCGGACTATCCAGGACTACCCCCGGCCTAGCCACGGACCACTCCCGGACTGTCCGGGGGTGATCCGGGATAGTCTGGGGGTGGTCCGGGGGGTGGTCCGGCCTCGTCCGGGTTAGTCAGGGGCCGGTCCGGCCCAATCCAGGCTCGTCCAGGGCCGTTCCGGGGGTGGTCCGACCTTTGGTCTAGGGCTCGTCCGGGAAGGTGTGACTGCGAGGCAAAAATCGACGAAAACAGTGATTTTATCCATGGCGGTCCGGGACAGTCCAGGCCGTTGGTCCGTGGGTGGTCCAGCTCAAAATCCGGGGCTCGTCCAGCTATGTGTGACTGGGGCTTAAGGATGGACAGAGGTCATGTCTTTGAGTGGGACAGGGAAAGTGTCAGAAATGAGGCGCTCTGTATGTATAGACATTGGTGGTACTACTCCAAGTGTGGGAGCAGGAATCAGAAGTGTCAATTGATGGCAGTGGCCAACCTGCTGGTGTTCAAGTAACTGAACGGTGGGTTGAAAGGTGGGTTCAGTAAGGACCTTGTTTGTTTGTTTGGATTTTATGTTCTCGCTACATCTATGGTCATATAAGGGCAGATACCGACTTGTGACAGGGAACACTCATGGCAACTTTTAGTGCTGCCCCACTAGAATATCAGGCTGCTGGCACTGTGACCCGATATCTTACTTGGGTCACATTATCCTGACACTGAGCTAACCAGTCCTTGCCCTATCCTAGTAATGCCAAGTGCCAGGCTAGGAAGCGACAAGTATCAATTTTGTAAGTCATTGGTTTGACTCGGCTGGGATTCAAACTCCCGACCTTCCACATGGGAAGCCTGCACTCTATTGATTGGACCACCACGTTTGGTCAGTAAGGACCTACTAAAGGTAGCTGCTCTAATGTCAAACCCGGCCATGAAAATTGTTATGTAATAGCTGAAGATATACGAGAGCCTGATAAACCGACATAGATTGTTTAGGTCAAGTCTGATTGTGGCTGAGGTGTTTGCATGTGCAGCCATATTATTAGTGGGAAAAGGAAAGCTTGTTTTATTTAACGACACCTCTAGAGCACATTGATTTTGAACATCAGCTATTGGACATCAAACATATGGTTATTTTGACATATTTCTTTTGAGGAAACCTGCTGCCGCCACATAGGCTACTCTTTTTGATAAACAGCAAGGGATCTTTTATATGCATTTTCGCACAGACAGGACAGCACCTACCACAGCCTTTGATGAACCAGTTGTGGACCACTGGTTGGAACGGAAAATAGCCCAAACTGCAAATGGGTCCATGGAGCAGGATCGATCAGATGACCCACACCTTCACAGGTGGACACTCTACCACCTGAGCTACGCCCCGCTCCCCTATTAATAGTGTCATAGTCAGCTGTTGAGGGTAGGGAGGACTGCTTGTGCTCATTATGACGTTGTTGTAAGTGTGGCTAGTACAGGACGTCATGGCAGAATCAGGCAAAACACTGGCTGGCTTCCTCTGAGAGAAGTCATGGGTTTGAATCCCAACCAAAGTCAAATCAATGATTTACCAAATTTATACTTGTCATTACCTAGCTTGGTGCTTGACAATAATGACTGGTTTGCTAAGCTTACGGACAATGTGACTGAATGTGTCTTTTGTCATGGTGCCAGTGGCTGGGTCTCTCAGTAGGGCCGCACTAAAAGGTTGCCAGAAGTGTACAGTACCAAGTTGGTACCCACTCTGATATGATCTTAAATGTTCCTAGGATATAAAGCCCCACAAATAAAACAATAATACATATTGATATGCGTGATGTATAACGTATTATGCAAATATAAATATGCGGAAGGATAATGTGATTATTATTATTCTGACCAATGGTTGGCATCTGTATTATTTGGTACCCCAATGCACCTGTGAATTCTGCGGGATCGATTTACTGTGGCGCCACCTACGGGGTATTATGTAACTAGGGCCGTGAGCGCCGACGTGTTACTTGTCCTAAAAAATATATACATATATCACATATGTAATTAGATTCTAGATCAGGACGACAAGCTGGGTGGAGATAAGTTTATATTGCGTCCTCCCTTCCCAGGTTTATTCATTTTTTATTTCTTATAGTTATTTGTATACTGTGCAGTGATCCATCAACCAAAATACACCACTCGATCAGGAATCAAAGGAATACACTTACCAGCACTGGGTCTGGGGTGGTCGATACAAGTATTCCCTGTAGACTGTGCTTCAACGTTGACAGGTTATAAAGATGGATGTGATTCACATGTTTCCGGGCACAGAAGAGGAAAAAAAATCCCAGGATAAAACTATGCATATTTATAATTTCCACTTAACCTATCAGATTGTCGGATGGCGGGATGACCGAGTTGGTATGGCGCCCACCTCCCATGCGGGAGGCTTTGTTTGTTTTGTTGCGTTTCTACATCCTCACAACATATAAGGTCATATCAGGATGGATACTGACTTGTGACAACGCACACCCATTGTGACTTTATAGTGCTGCCCTGCTGGAAGACAAGGCACCAGGACCATGACCTCATATCCTAGTAATGCCAAGTGCCAGGCTAGCTAGTGAAGTATAAATTTGGTAAGTCTTTGGTTTGACTCGGGTGACCATCTGCAAAGCCAGTGCTCTCCTGCTTCGGAGGTGAAGAGTCCTCCTATAGATGCTAGATTGGGTTGAGATGATTTAAAGTGTCTGACTTATTGGGTGATTGTTCCCACGACACTACCGCCCCCCGCACCTACCTCTCCCATCACAGGTGCAGGGAGGAGGAAAGGGGGGGGGGGGGGGAGAGGATCGTGGGAAAATAGACCCCATGTCTATATACATATCTAGTGAGTTGTATTCACCCCACCATCCCCTGAGGAGAAATGCCACATACACAGGTAGATGTAGGTTCCCAATTAGGAACACAGAGAGAGACATGTAAATTACAATAGTAAAATGACCCTCGTGGTTAATGCCTCTACATATGTATATAGACATGGGGTCTATTTTCCCACGATACTAACCAAAGCAGTCCTTGCCATATCCTAGTAATGCCAAGTGCCAGGCTAGCTAGTGACAAGTATAAATTTGGTAAGTCTTTGGTTTGACTCGGGTGACCATCTGCGAAGACAGCACTCTCCTGCTTCGGAGGTGAAGATGCTAGATTGGGTTGGGATGATTTAAAGTGATTTTATTGTGCAATTCTTCAGACGATTTATATATATATATATATATATATATATATATACATACATACATACATATATATATATACATATATATATATATATATATATATATATATATATATGTGTGTGTGTGTAATCCCCATCCACTTTACAGAAAGGACAGGTTGTCATTAAAACTGGTGTCGGTGGTCGGTGACTTGTTGATGAAGCAGGCCCAGATGGGTGGCTAACCTCAGACAGTGCGTGGGACGCGTTCAGAGGAGGTCCGCAAAGAAACGCCATCTTCTGGTCTCAGTAGGCAAAGTTCCAAGTTAGTGCAGGTCGCTTCATAATAGTTCCATCGAAAGGGAGTAGAGACTAGAAGTGGAGATGGGGGGGGGGGGGGAGAGGGGCTAATGGTACATAGTCTGCTTCCCATGTGAAAGGTAGGGGTCCTATGCCTGAGCGAGTCAAGCTGACTAACCAGTTCTTGCCATATCCTGGTAATACTGAGTGCCAAGCTAGGTAGTGACAAATATCCATTTTGTAAGTCATTGGTTTGACTGAGCCGGGATTCGAACTCCCGACCTTCCAAACGGGACGCCTTCACTTTAACCGATTCGATACCGCGTCCGGTGCCGTTAAAGGGTTGATAATGATGAGGTTTGGTGATTTAAAATATCCTAAATAACATCTTTTAATTGTATAAAACCATTATCAATAGGTGGCGGGTGTGTTTATTGTTTCTGTCTTCGCTAAAACCAGGTAGTAGCATGATTTATTTTAAGATATATCCATTAAGTTGTTCGCTATAATCTACTTCACTTTACTTTGAAGTGATTTTTATTTTAAAAGGTCAACTTTGGAGATATTTGAAGTGAAAACATTTCAATTTAATGTTGGTGTGCACATTGAAATGACAGACATCATAGGCTTCAGCAGTGACAGGTTCTATTAAAGTGACTTAGTGCCCCTTGAACTCCGTTCTATGTAGAAATAAGTGCTTAGCGAGTGCACTGGTATCTAAGTTCAATATGTAGGATCAAATCTATGTAAGGGTTTTGGTTTCGAAAATGTGATGGAATCATTCAGTTGTAATTTACTGTGTTTGTCAGCGCAGGTGAAAGCTGTGGTCTCAAATTTATAAATCTGGCAAAATGAGATAGTTGCCATGTGTATCTATTTTGAAACCAGACGGGATAGCCGAATGCGTAAAAGCAATAACTGACTTCTCAGATCGAAGATCGTGGGTTCGAACTCCAACCAAGTCAAACCAATGACTTACAGAATTGACACTTGTTGCTAACCTAATCTGGCACTCAGAATTATAAGGATAAGGCAAAAACTGGCTTGCTTAGGATCAGGATAATGCGACTGAGTGTGATATTGAGTCATGGTGCTGGCAGCCCTTCTCTCACCGGAGCAGCACTAGAAAGTCATCACTAGTGTGAATTGTTAGGAGTTAGTACTCATTCTGACATGACCTCACATGTTGCTAGGAGGTAAAGCCTCAACAAACAAATAAGGTATATTTTGTCAAACTGGAGCGCCATCTAAGTAAAGTGAGGTGAACTTGGAATTGGATGCAAGGCCCAGATAGACTTATACGTGTACATGTATACAAGAGGCTGATGTGATTGTGTATCTTGCAAAACTCTATTCACACACTGAGTAAGGACTGCCAGACGTCTTACTGGATATCACATTTCAATTTTCTCACAAACAAAATAAAAGTTGAAATAAAATAAAATGAATGCCTCGAGTCAGTAATTGCAATGATGACAAACTCATCAACGCGTTGTGGACCAACCTCATGACAAAAACGGAGACGCTGGAGCTTTGCGTGCCAATGCCAAGGCCATCAAAGGTGGAAGCCCTACATAAAACCCGCATGAACACTGAGATCGAATCCATTTTACATCAGAGAGTGAAAGACAATGACCTGGCACTGGCAATGGCCCAGTGGGGCGAACAGTTTGCGGCCAGGCCAATCACAAAGGCGCTGGATGGGATAGAGACAGGCAACCCAGAGATGGTGGAGGCATTAGTAAACACACTCAAGATACGAGCAAGAACGAGCAACACCATCATTGGCCTGAGACAGGACAACGTGAGACCAACGCTAAATAACCAACTAAAATCGCTGGCCAAAAAAGACGGGAACAGAGGCTTTAAATACCTACTGGGAGATGACCGATCGAACTAGGTGACAACTCTGGAATCGAACCAGAAGATGGCCAACGCAATCTGCAGACAGCAGGGTGGAAGGCAGCAGCTGAGGAACCAGGACAGGAAGCAGGCAAACTACAGAGGTGGCCAGGGGAGAGGCTGCCTGACACAGTACTCCTCAAAGCACCATCAAGAGGAGCCGAGCCACTATCAACACCATCAGGAGGAGCCGAGACACTATCAACACCAGCCAAGCGGCGGCGGACAAACTCGCCCGCACTACGTATAAAGCAGGGGGTGTCACAGAGCAAGCGAATAAGTGGGAGAGCGTCACCGACAACTCATGGGTGAAACAAATGGTCAGGGGGGTAAAGATCGAAATACTTAATCTACCAAAACAGAACATAGAACCGGTTTCGGATACTAAAGGGAAACATCAAACATTAAAAAATAAGATAGAAGAAATGCTAAAGCAAAGGGTGATAGAAAAGGCGACACAATCAAAACGTATGTTTGTATCACACTTGTTTCTAAGACCCAAGAAAGATTGGGACTTTAGACCGATCTTAAACCTGTCCAAGCTTAAATATGTGGTGGTTTCTAGGCACTTTAAAATGGAACAGTTAACAATGGTAATGCAACTAGTTACGGAAGGGGCGTGGCTAGCCAGCATCGATATATCTCAAGCATACCACAGCCTAGAAATAAGGGAGGCAGATCGTGACCTCCTATAATTCATACATGGTGGGGAAAGATACCGGTTCAAAGTACTACCGAACGGTCTAAGCTCAGGACCAAGAATGTTTACAAAGATAATGAAAGCAGTTATGAGCCACCTCAGGACACAACATAACATATTGCTTTGTTTTTACATAGACGACACGATACTGATAGGCAAAACACAAACTGAGGTGAGAGAGGTGGTGAGAATAATACTAGAACTATTGACCAGACTATGGTTCACGGTGAACAGTGAAAAATTGGTCCTAACCGACACGAGAGCTGCTATTTTTGGGGTTTAGGATCAACACTAATCCTATGAGAGTGGACATACCAAGAAAGAAGTGTGCAGAGCTTAAACTCTTCAAGAGTGAAGTACGACAAATGCAAACACCAAAAATAAAAACATTAGTAGCACTCGTAGGAAAACTATTAGCCCAGGACCCGGGTAACAAGTTGGCGAGAATACAATCAAAATCAATGGCACGAGCACTAAACTGGAACTTAAGGGACTCACAGGGTGGCTATGAGAAGGAGTGTACACTCACCAGGAGAGTAAAAGAAAGCATACAATTCTGGATAGAAAACCTAGACCAAGCATTGTGGGAGTACAAACCTAAAACAGTTGACTTGTGTGTATACACTGATGCATCCTCACATGAGTAGGGGTATTACAGCCAATTATACCAAACACACTAGGCGGAACAATGGGATGAGATAGTCAGCGAAAATACCCACATCAATGTTCTAGAACTAAGAGTGATCAGATGCATGATAGAGCACATGCGTGATACATTAAAAAAAAACATGTGAGGGTCTATGCCAACAACACCACGGCAGTAGCATGGGTTAGTAAAGGGGGAGGTCGGCACGGTCGAAACCATGTCAACCAGAAACAGAGGCCATATGGGCATTAACAGAAGCTAACAACATACTGATATCTGGCGGACTGGGCATCAAGGCATTCACAGATGCAGGCGAATGGTCACTAGACGAGGGAATAATAAATGAGATATTCAGTGAGCTAGGCACACAAGAAACAGACATGTTTGCGTCAAGAGAGAATCATAAAATAAAACAGTACATCTCAAGGGAATATGACAGACAGACAAGGGCAACAGATGCACTGTCGCTGAACTGGAAAGGAGTTAACAGTTATTTCTTTCCCCCTTTCAGCTGCCTGTCCAGAGTGCTCAACAAAATACTGCAAAACGAACTGACAGGACCACTGGTCACACCGGAGTGGCCGACACAGCCGTGGTATCCACTGTTACGTAGACTGAGGGGTTACGAGATGGCGCACAAGATACCTGTGAGACAGGGGACGCTCACACTCCGGAGGAACGGGAGGAAACAATTCCATTGGCGGACAACATGCAGCTCAGAGTGATACGACTCTGAAAGGTATGTTCGAAGGCATGGGGATGAACAGTGCAACTGCACACACCCTCGCGGCTTCATTGGCTACAACAACTCAGAAACAGTATGCAACGGTGCTGAGATGGTGGACAGGCCACTGCAGAGAAAAAGGAATCAATCCCAGAAGTCCCTCACTTCAGGAGGGGATAGATTACCTTCAGACACTCTTTGCGGAAGGTGCGGCCAGAACCTCAATAAATATGGTACAGTCAATGTTGTCAATGTTATCAATATTCATAACAGTAGGCAGGAAGCCTTTTGGGGAACACCCGCTGGTCAGCAGATTGTTTAAGGTATTGGGAATCTGAAGCCCGCCAAGCCTAAATACACAACAATCTGGGACCTGAAAGTACTGCTGAACCACCTCCAAAAATGGGGACCGTTGGAGTCACTAGACATAAACAGGCCAAAGGCTCCAATCTCTTGGACTCATGAAGGGCAGTGACTTCAGCTTGGGGGAAGGGACATACACAATTTGTTACACAACGAAACTCAAATTGAATGACCCGTGTAAAAAAACACCTGACACTGACATTCAGGGAGTTTGAGACGAGAGAACTCTGTGTCTACAGCCACCTGAAACAATACCTGGGGATGCGGGAACTGGAGGGGGCGGGGCCGGCAGTGTTTGCCACCACCCGACCACCTCACATACAGGCATCCCAAGACTCAATAACCAGGTATTTGAGGGTAACACTGACAGAGGCAGGCATAGACATGGCTATTACACACCATACTCGTGTAGGCATGCTGCAACGAGCGCGGCAGCGCGAAGACAGATCCCAGTGGCCACAATGCTGCTAGCAGCAGGGTGGACGGGAGACAGAACATTCCGGAGATTCTACAACCGACCGATCAACAGAGACAATACGGTTACAAACCTGATCCCCAACATCTGGGAACAGGGCGAGAGTTAAACATAAATGTAAAACATTATCCAAGAAAGGTAACGGACACTAAACAAACATGTCAAGTGATGTACTGATATTAACAGATGTGTAAGTAGCAGGATTAAGGCCCACGATGAGTCGTTTAAAAATAAATAAAAAGCATTAAGCACCAAAAAACATATGTGTTACGCATACTTAATGAATAAACAAACAAGAATTCAAAGAACAATTCTAACAAAGCAGCAGCAATACAAAGTAGCCGATGGCCCTCATAGCCTGATTACCATCATAATATAAAATTGTGCTAATTTATGCAGCAGAATAAGGATTATTATTGTAAGATAAAGGCCATGAGGGGCCAGCGGCCAACCCTATGTCTAGATCCAGACCCACCCTGAACAACTTCATTTATTAAAATTGTTAAACTACAAAAAATTACAGGAGCTCAACCGATACAACATCCAGTAGCCGCTGGCCCCTTGAGGCCTTTATCTTACCATAATAATCCTTATTCTGCTGCATAAATTAGCAGAATTGTATATTGTGAGATAACCGGTGGGTGGTGATACATTAGATCGGTCCGACATTACCTGGAGTTTATTGCAGTCTGATGCTCATGTGCCATACTGTTTTGTTTGAAATGGGCAATCAAAGCATTTCTTCGGCATTTCAGTGTACACTCCGAAATGAATTAATATATTCTCACTTCAAATAAAACATTTAAAAATAAAGTTACCTTAAAATAAAATAGGTTATTAATATCAACCTAACATAGGTATCTAAAAATATATATGGCAAAACCACAAAACTATTGTATAATATTTTAGTATTAACCAGTTTTAAAGTGATATAATCCAATTGTTTTGAGTTTCTGCCATACTTTTGAGACAACAATATTAGGTTCATCGCTACGATTTATTATTTTACTTCAGTTCAAAGTAAATTTTATTTTAAAGTGTTAACTTTGGTGATATTTAAGGTAAAAACGTGTTAAATTAATGTGCACATCGAATTGCTTAACACCATACGCTTCAACAGTGACATGTTCTATTAAACTGACTTAATATTCCTGTCTATACAGCAATACATGCTCAAGGTAATGCAAGGATGAAAGTGATCTCAGAAAAAAGAATGTGTAAATTGGTGGGGAAGCGGGCGATAATAGTGACAACAATGGCAGCAGAACGCTATCCAATGATAGTCTGTACTGACCAGTCAGAGGAATGGAGCTAGGACAGTGCTGGGAGAGTACTGGATAAGACTTTATCTCAGGTATTGTTCCACCATTCTCTGGAAATGTTAAAATGAAGAGTATTTCTGTATTTTAATGGAAAGCCACCGCCCGTCAGTACAGAGGAGGCCCAACATTGGCCGACCCTTGGCGGCCATTAATTCAACACGAGTCAGCACAGAGAAACTGGGGCAGGGTTAAATACTTCAAGTCTGTCTGGAAATGTGTGTTGATATTAAAGTTGCATAGTTCGATGGTGCGCAGTTTCTGTACGTTTGTGTTGTTTAATAAATGTATTATGTTGATTGGCATAATCTACTTTACTTTGGTTTGCAATAATATTATCATAAATGGTTAACTCTGGAAATATTTGCAATACAAACATTATTGTGGGCTTCTATGTGGAAATGATGGACACCATAGGTTTCAATAGCAACAGGGATGGACTATGCAGCAACAATTGCTTACTTAATTTCTCTTAAGTTCAATACGTGCACCAGTATAGAAGTTGGATATGTAGGATCGAATATGGGTAAGTGTGATGGCTATTAAAGGTGTATGCTCTCATCACCCAATGCAGCTTTAAGTTTGTTTGTTGTTGTTTTACGTCCTAGCGACATCTAAGGTCATATCAGGACGGGTATCAACTTGTGACAGTGCGCACTCATGACGACTTTATAGTGCTGCCCCACTGGGAGACCAGGTCACCAGCACCATGATCTGATATCCCACTCAGTCACATTATCCTAACACTGAGCCAACCGGTCCTTGTCATATCCTAATAATACCGAGCGCCTGGCTGGAAAGCAACAAGTATCAATTTTTAAGTCATTGGTTTGATTTGACCCGGGCTCGAACCCATGAACCCATTGGTTCGGATACCCCGATCTCCCAAAACAGGAGCAGCTTTAAGTAATAGATGTAGAAAATATTTAGAATTATATTGTTTCTTTGTTGGGGTTTTATTTCCTAGATATTTTAGAAACACCGCACATCACGAGAAATTTTTTTAAATCGCAAAAATCGCTTAGATATCCGATTCCCATTAAAGTCACATAGTCTGATCGATAGTTCTGAGTTTCTGACATTTGTTAGCTTGATCGTTATAATCAACCTTACTGTACCTTGAATTACCTTTTATTATAAATGGCTAACTATGGAAATATCTGAGTATGCAGCTTTAATTAATGCACCGGTTTCTAAGTTGGAGAGGTAGGATCAAATCTAGTTAAGTGTTTGAGGTTTTCTGGTAAAGTGATCGGTAGGATCAAATCTAATTGAATGTTTAGGATTTTCGAAAATGTGATGCTTTCATGGAACTACCCTGCCTCAATATCAGAAGAAGGGCAGGCAGGCCTCGTTTTCGACGCCCACGTTACGATGCAGAGCGTCCCCTGGTGGTCCCCCCTGCTTACCTACCTGGCCGCCAGTGGCGCTGTGTCTGTCGGTGTCTAACGTTAGATGTGCGGGTCGTGTCCTACGCTCGTACTGACACAGGTACATCCGACTTGCTTTGTACCCATATGATGTCTCTGTGAGTCTGACCTCACTCCCCCCCCCCCGCCCCTCCTCTCCACACACATACTCTGACCCCTGCCTGACCTCCACCCGGCGCCGTGACCCCTGTCGGGTCGGAGTGTGGTTCACTAACAGAGAGACGTGCAGAAGCAAATGTTAACCTTCGCAATTGTGTCTTTAGCACAAGCTTTTTAAAAATTAAATAAAGACCATGTTTTTATATTAAGCTTGAATGCCATAGTTTTTTAGGTTGTATATTTTGTAAGGGTTTTTTTTTATGGGGAGATGTCTCTTTTTGTTTTTAAATGCTCATGGATTGTGCGGTTTTTGGGGTGCTTTTTTGTGTTGCTTCAAAAAGTGCTCGTTGAACTATGGGCGAATAGGAACCAGAAACTAGGACTTTGTCTACCTATGTACGGACCTGTTTTACTGTCAGTTTACTTCGCATATATCATTGTAGACGTTTAAGTAGTTAGTTATAAATACTGTTTTAAGAAGGCTGTCCCGTCACAAGTGCAGCTGTGTGGTATGCGTTTATATTCCCATAACTTCCTTATATATATATATATATATATATATATATATATATATATATATATATATATCTAGAGAGAGAGGGAGAGAGGAAAAGAGAGTGGAAAAGATAGAGAGGGCTGAGAGGGACAATATCCACCCCAGTCTCTTTATCTTGATAGTGATACAGAATAAACCAGTTATTGCCTTATCCTAGTGTTGTGAGGTGTCAGACTAAGTAGTGGCAATTAGTAAGTACCAACATCTATCTATATATAGAGAGAGATTTGGTAGTAGATATATATAATATACAGTATAACCCCCGTTGAACCAAACTTGAACGGACCCTAGAAATTTGTTTGGATTAACCGATCATTGGTTTAACCAAGCTTTGGCTTTGCCTTCTACTTTGACTTGGCAAAAACGCCGGTGCATTATGAAGTAATATACAATGTATGTGGACACTTTGATTATTGTTTTTTTATGTATATACAGTATAATCCCGTTATACCAAGCTTGGTTAACCCAAACGATCGGTTAATCCAAACATTTTCTGGCGGCCCGCCAAAATACTATCATTTATCATATAAAAAAGTTGGTGGGGTCTCAGATGACCTTATAACCACATGAAAGTTTGGTTTAACCATACTGGAAGTGGCCTGGGGTCCGAACATTTTGTTTGGATTAACCGATAGTTTGGATTAACCGAATTTGGTTTAACCACTTTTTTATATGATAAATGATAGTATTTTGTCAGGCCGCCGAAAAAACTTAGGATTAACCAATGGTTTGGGTTAACCTAGCTTGGTTTAACAGGGTTATACTGTATAGACATATATATGTATATATATATACCAATGGGGAGCTTTCATGAGCCAGTTCTCTCGCTATACACTAGGTGGCAGCACCCGTTCCCGATCCAAGTCGGCCATCATGGTTGGATAGAAGGGTGTAAGTGTGTGTGTGTTGGTGGGGTAGGTGTGTGGTGGGGGTTTGTGGTGGGGGTTTAGGGATGTGGTGAGGGTGTAGGTGTCTGGTGGGGTGGGGTGTAGGTGTGTGGTGGGGGTAGTTGTGTGTGTGGGGGTGTAGGTGTGTGGTGATGGCTTAGGTGTGTGGTGGGGGTGTAGGTATGTGATGGGGGTGTAGGTGTGTGGTGAGGGTTTATGGATGTGGTGGGGGTGTAGGTGTGTGCTGTGTCTTTGGTGGTGTAGGTGTGTGGTGGGGGTGCAGGTGTGTGATGTGTGTGGTGGGGGTGTAGGTGTGTGGTGAAGGTTTAGGTGTGTGGTGGGGGTGTAGGTGTGTGGTGGGTGTAGCTGTGTGGTGGGGGTGTAGGTGTGTGGTGGGGGTTTAGGGATTTGGTGGGGTGTAGGTGTGCAGTATGTGTTTGGTGGTGTAGGTGTGTGGTGTATGTGTGTGTGGTGTAGGTGTGTGGTGACGGCTCAGGTATGTGCTGGGGGTGTAGGTGTGCAGTGGTGGTGTAGGTGTGTGGTGTGTGTGTGGTGGTGTAGGTGTGTGGTGAGGGTTTAGGGGTGTGGTGTGGGTGGAAGTGTGTGGTGGGGGTGTAGGTGTGTGGTGGGGTGTAGCTGTGTGGTGGGGGTGGAGGTGTGTGGTGGGGGTTAGGGATGTGGTGGGGTGTAGGTGTGTGGTATGTGTTTGGTGGTGTAGGTGTGTAGTGTGTGATGGGGTGTAGGTGTATGGTGGGGTGTAGGTGTGTGGTGACAGCTTAGGTGTGTGGTGGGGTGTAGGTGTGTGGTGGGGGTGTAGGTGTGTGGTGGGGGTGTAGGTGTGTCATGAGGGTTTAGGGGTGTGGTGGGAGGTGTAGGTGTGTGGTGGGGTGTAGGTGTGTGGTGGGGTGTAGGTGTGTGGTGGGTGTTTAGGGATGCTAAAGATTGTGAGGTGCCGCTCTGCAAGACAACCCTACACCTCCACCACAAACCACCTACACCCCCACCACACACACCATCAACCCCCACCACACACACCTACACCCCCACCACATCCCTAAGCCCCCACCACACACCCCTAAATCCCCATGCACCCCAACCACACACACCAAAATTCTCACACTTGATAGTAGAAGGAACTGCTTCTATTCAACCAAAGCATTACAGAGACCGGCATCGTGCACCATCTGACGAGAGACTCATGCAAACTGAAAGGTCCTCATTAGTATATTATATCGATTAGTATATACCTATATATATATATATATATATATATATATATATATATATATATAGAATATAGATACACATATATTATGTTTATACAAGTACAGTTACTAATGAAATTTCGTAGATGCCAAAATATCAACCATTAAACAAGATTTCTTTGTGAGGGAAATATTTATAGTAGTAGGCCTACCTATTTTCAGCGACCCCTCTGATAGGCGAACACTGCCATTTACGGACAATTTGTCAATGCGTAAACTGTCTTTGTTTCATTTGGCTGTTCCTCCGATGACAACACACCTACTACGTCAGGACAACATTGGTCAGTATGTGTCTAGGCTTAACTGATACAATGAGTGTACCTTCAGTGTGGCGGGTGCCATTTGATCAAATAGGTTGCCAGAAGGTGTAAGAAAGGTAGCATCTCATGAACAATTTGAATTTGTTTTCACTACTCATTTGATGGTAAATAAAATTTCTCTATCCTTCTATTGCAGCCAATTTGTAAATATTTCATATCCTTATTTTACTGCAGGCCAACTGTGCCTTAAAATTGGCCCTGATAGGGAGGGTGCGCAATTAAATTTACTTAATTATCATTATTATTACTATTAATTGTTAAAGCTGTCCTTTGAACATCGGTACCAAGACTGGCGCAGGTGGGTTGGCGCGCTCCATAGCACACTGCATAGACTACTTGATCCATGCCCCCTACCCGATTACAGCCTCAAATCTAGGTTAACTGGAAGCGATGCAGTGTGACTCTACAGGTCCTCCCCCGACCCTATTGGCTCATGCGCGTTTGTTTACTGTTTACATTGTCTGTGAATAACAGGGCTAATCCAGGTTGAAGTTAACAGTGTCCCTCTTACACACTCCCACACACCCACCCGCCTCACCTATATGGAGGGTTAACCGTGCTGAGTTAATACAACTAATCCCAACCAGCTCATACAATAGTAGGCCTGGTGTGTAGTCGGTAGCGGAAACCCGCCAGTCACTGCCCGTCTGTCCCTCAACACTCCCCGGGGGCAAGGGAAGGCGCCGTCCCGGGGAAAGGCAGCAACAACAACAACGCAAACACCCCTCTCCAATTCCAAAACCACATGACCCTGCTACTTACCAATCAATGGCAGATGTGGCCTCTCCTCCCGTTAGTGAAACACCACATGTATGCGTCGGTTCCTCTGTATCCGTCACCAATAACCTTGAATAGGTGGCGCTCCTTTGGGTTGGAGAGTAAGTGTTAAGTGCAGGCTGGTTGGTTGACGTGCGGGCATCTGGCTGGCAGGCTGTCACCGGCTTGTTGTGGTCGGGGCGTCCCGGCGTGCCTGGCCGTCAGGGCCGTATGAAGCAGACCGGTCCGCTCTGTGTTCCCCCAACACCCGGCGCCAACTCACGTGTGCAGTGGGCAGGCAGGCAGTCTGAGTCTTACTCAAACTCATACAGAGAAGACTGCAGGACCAGGCCATAAGTTTGGACATCTGTGGGAAGGGAGCGGTGCGGTGGCGGGGTGTGTATGTGTACGTGAGGTGGGGGTATGTGTATTGGGGTATTGGTGAGTGTGGGTGCATGGGTGCGAGTGTGTATATGGGTGGATGAGTGTGCATATATATGTATGGGTGTGAGTGTGGGCGTGTGGAGGTGATGTGGGTGGGTGAGTGTGCATTAATGTATGGGTGTGAGTGTGTGTGTGGAGGTGAAGTGGGTGGATGAGTATGTATAGTGTGCTTTTTATGTATGAGTGTGAGTGTGGGTGTGTGGAGGTGAAGTGGGTGGGTGAGTGTGATTCTGATGTATGGATATGAGTGGAGGTGATGTGGGTGGGTGAGTGTATTAATGTATGGGTGTGAGAGTGTGTGTGTGCGGAGGTGAGTTGGGTATATGGGTCTAACTCTAAGTGTGTATAGGTGTGTGGGGGTGAATAGATGCGTGTGTAAAGATGTGGTGGGCGTATGTGTGTAAGTATGTATTGATTAATATGTGGGTGGGTGTATAACTATGGGTGCATGTGTGCAGATGAGTGTAAGTGTGTTGAGTGTGGGTGTATGGGTTGTTGTGTGGAGGTGAGGTGTGTGTTGGTGAGCTTGAGTATGGAGGTATGTGTGTGGAGGCGTGCGTGTGTAGAGGTGAGTTGGAAGGATGGGTGTGAGCGTGCATTTGTTAAGTGAGTGTGAGTGTGCGGGTGTTGTAAAGAAGTCCGAACTCGAGGAGATCCAAACAGTTATTAAAATAAAATCCGGTCCTGTCGATTACATGTGACCTCTGACCTCAGCCCACTCTCGGGAACCAGCCGTGGAGTTGTATGCTTGGGTGGGGCCCTGTACCTTTATTTTTTCTCTCGCTTTGTTCTCGTTGCTGGAACCACCGCTGCACCCATCTTTACCCGCCCTTCCTCGAAACCCTTGCGCTGTCGACTGGATACAAGTGCTCAACTACCGCTGCACCGAAGAGATTTGGGGCCGCCTCAACGCTTCGCCGTTACAATGTTGTAAAGATGTCCCCAGCTTCTACAACCGTCCCTACTGAAGATTAATCTTCAACCAAAGATTGGGGCGATTTATCAGAGCCTCTCTATAATGTTGCAGTTCTGCAACCAGTAACTGGTGTAAGGTTACAAACCACCCCCGAAGTCAAGTATGCCACATGCATTACAGGTGCCACATACATTACAGGTGTACGTGGGTGTGTGGATGTGTCTGAGTGTGTATTTGGTGTGTATGGTGTAATATGTGATGAGTGTGGTATGAGTGTATGTGTGGGGTAGGGTGTGTGAGTGTGTATTTGGTGTGTATGGTGTAATATGGAGTGTGTGGTGTGAGTGTATGTGTGGGGTGTGTGAGTGTGTATTTGGTGTGCATGATGTAATATGGGGTGTGTGGTGTGAGTGTATGTGTTGGATGGGGTGTGAGTGTGTATTTGGTGTGCATGATGTGATATGGGTGTATGTGGTGTGAGTGTATGTGTGGAGTGGGATGCGTGAGTGTGTATTTGGTGTGCATGATGTAATATGTGGGGTGTGTGGTGTGAGTGTATGTGTGGAGTGGGATGCATGAGTGTGTATTTGGTGTGCATGATGTAATATGTGGGGGGTGTTGTGTGAGTATGTGTGGAGTGGGATGCGTGAGTGTGTATTTGGTGTGCATGATGTAATATGTGGGGGGTGTGAGTGTATGTGTGGGGTGGGGTGTGTGAGTGTGTATTTCTTGTGTATGGTGTAATATGGGGGGGGGGTGTGAGTGTATGTGTGGGGTGTGGTGTGTGAGTGTGTATTTGGTGTACATGAGGTAATATGGGGTGTGTGTGGTGTGAGTGTATGTGTGGGGTGGGGGTGAGTGTGTATTTGGTGTGCATGATGTGATATGCGGTGTATGTGGTGTGAGTGTATGTGTGGAGTGTGGTGTGTGAGTGTGTATTTGGTGTTCATGGTGTAATATGGGTGTATGTGGTGTGAGTGTATGTGTGGGGTGGGGTGTGTGAGTGTGTATTTGGTGTGCATGGTGTAATATGGGGTGTGTCGTGTGAGTGTATGTGTGGAGTGGGATGTGTGAGTGTGTATTTGGTGTACATGGTGTAATATGGGGTGTGCGTGGTGTAAGTGTATGTGTGAGGTGGGGTGGGTGGGGTGTGTGAGTGTGTATTTGGTGTGTATGGTGTACTATGGGGTGTGTGGTGTGAGTGTATGTGTGGGGTGGGGTGTGTGAGTGTGCATTTGGTGTGCATGATGTGATATGGGGTGTGTGTGGTGTGAGTGTATGTGTTGGATGGGGTGTGTGACTGTGTATGAACGTGGGTGTGGATACACGCGTGTGCATGCAAGTCATTCGGTAGAGAAATTATATAAAATTATGCCCCCCCCCTTCTGACGCCTAGGTAAAGGTCGCATTCCTTACACGCGTAATGCGTAAAGGGCGCATTCCATATACACGTAATGCAAATGCGAATGTGAATGCGAATGCGACAAAAAATCTGAACGCCTTGAAACCTATGAGCTACATTCCTTACACGCGTAATGCGTAATGCGAATGCGAATGAAATCCATTATCCCGATCGCTCCATGTAGCGATCGGTGCGTAATGCGTAAAGGTGGTGCGAATAGAAAAGCATCAGTCGCATTTGTCCATTGATATAAGGCTGGAGGAGGCGACTGATAATTACGGACAGCCGGGACAAGGTGGAGCGCGGACCTGTTAGGAAGCAGTCTCCAAGGCTGCTGAGTGGAAACATATGGTAGTGCTGGTGGTGGGGGTTCGGGTTGCTAAAAATGCTACCAGAGCCACAAAAATATGAATACTTATCTATAATTTGGTTATAATAAAGGTAGGAACCCCCATGTGACGTACAAAAATATTTGGTCATATACAGAGCAGTATGGAGAATAATTGTTTATTTTTATTTTTTAAATATAGCCAGTCGTGTGCCGCATAACGCATTACGCATTAAGGGCGCATTCCATATACGCGTAATGCGTTATGCGTTATGCAAATGCCATCATTCCATACACGCGTTATGCGTTATGCAGTGAAGTATATAAAAAGTATGGTGCAAACATGTAGGTTTATGCGGCGGACCTGTTAGGAAGCAGTCTTCATGAGAAATATGAAGAATGGGACTGTGCAAACATGTAGGTTTATGCGGCGGACCTGTTAGGAAGCAGTCTTCATGAGAAATATGAAGAATGTGACGGACCAAACATGGCTCAGTTTAGCTTGCTTAGAGGGATGTTAGGACCGTCCCAAATATGAAGACTGCTTCCTAACAGGTCCGCCGCATAAACCTACATGTTTGCACCGTCCCATTCTTCATATTTCTCATGAAGACTGCTTCCTAACAGGTCCGCCGCATAAACCTACATGTTTGCACTGTCCCATTCTTCATATTTCTCATGAAGACTGCTTCCTAACAGGTCCGCCGCATAAACCTACATGTTTGCACTGTCCCATTCTTCATATTTCTCATGAAGACCGGCTGTCTGTAATTATCAGTCGCCTCCTCCAGCCTTATATCAATGGACAAATGCGACTGATGCTTTTCTGTTTGCACCACCTTGTCCCGGCTGTCCGTAATTATCAGTCGCCTCCTCCAGCCTTATATCAATGGACAAATGCGACTGATGCTTTTCTATTCGCACCACCTTTACGCATTACGAATTACGCACCGATCGCTATATGGAGCGATCGGGATAATGGATTTCTTTCGCATTCGCATTCGCATTCTGCATTACGCGTGTATGGAATGTAGCTCATAGGTTTCAAGGCGTTTCGATTTTTTGTCACATTCGCATTACGCATTACGCGTATATGGAATGCGCCCTTTACGCGTGTATGGAATGATGGCATTCGCATAACGCATAATGCATTACGCGTATATGGAATGCGCCCTTTATGCGTAATGCATTATGCGTTATGCGAATGCCATCATTCCTTACACACGTTATGGGTAATGCGTTATGCGGCACACGACTGGCTATATTTAGCCGGGGGAAGAGGAATTGCGGCACTTGCGGCACAACGATGCCGTTCAAACCGGCCAGGGGCCGCTGCTACATCCTAGTCGACAAGGACCAGGCATCCGTCGACGCGACCCAACTGGTTCCGAACCCGTTCCCGGACCTGGGCGCCTCCAGGGAGAGCTGGGCGACTGTCTCCGGGTCGAGCCGCAGTGACCTGGAGCCGGTGGCCGAGTTGGATTACAGCTACGTGATCGGCGACATGCCGCACGTTGGCAGCCCGTTGTCAGGTCAGCTGGAGCAGGTGATGGCCTATGTGAGCACAGACCCGCCGTCATAGCTGACATTCAGCGATCACATCCAGGAAGCCGCCAACAGAGCTACTGGAATACTGGCTATCATTTGAAGATCGTAAACATACCTAGACGAGGATGTTGTACGCAGACTGTACACATCCCTTGCACGTCCACTTTTGGAATATGGAAATGTTGTGTGGACACCACTCTACAGGAAGGATGCTGAGTCAATTGAGAGGATCCAAAGAAGGGCAACGAAGCTTGTACATGGATTTGATGCAATACCCTATGAACAACGTATGCGTCATTTGAAGATCCCAAGCATGTACTACAGACGGGCCCGGGGTGATATGATTGAAGTATTCAAATATCTCCATGGTATCTACAAGACAGGCGGCCCCCTTATCAGAGACTCCAACACCAGGACCAGAGGGCACTCCCTGAAGCTGAGGAAGCGGTACTCCAGACTGGACCTGCGACACAACTTTTTCGGCTTTAGGGTGGTTGACCTGTGGAATGACCTGCCGGAGAGTGTCGTAGCAGCAGAGTTGGTGAACTGTTTCAAGTCCCGACTGGATGCATACTGGTCAAGCATTACATATATCTTGGAGCCAGTGACAGTTGCTGCGATCGACCACATCTGAAGAACTGTCTCCATTTCTATTAATTAAGAGCGGCTAACAGGTCCAAGGCCTATTATAGCTGTATCCTATTGATTGATAGCAAGACGCCGCCATTGACAGCGGAAACAGTGACAGTGTCATGTGACACCGCCACATCACAGTGACACCGCCACCTCGCAGCAGCAAAGACACCAACGACGACAACAACGCACATAATGTAATGACACAAGCAGATGATTTGTGTAAGGAAAGCTGAGTTTTCTACCACTAGTTAAGCCTATGCAGGGGGCCTAGCTTGGGTCTTTCAGGTGGTTCCACATGTAGAATAAAATGCGATGGAATAAAACGCTGTCAAGCATCATATGTTTTAATACGTTTTTTTTTTAAATATGTGTAATATCAGCTGCGTACCTGTGATTACATAATGGAAGCTAGGCTCCTGCTATGCGTACAAGTATGCACTGGGTTTGTTTGTTTTTGTTTTCATTGCACATGTACAAAGTTATCTGAGTATTTACTGTGGAACTATATTCTTAATATCATAACTTCATACGGCACTAGTGTAGTTCGGCCGAGCAGAAGATACACCCCTGTATCAAAGTAATGTTTGTGCTATAAATAGAGCATGTAAGTCTGGCCACTAGCCTGTAGCCCGGTGTGGCCGTCTCAGCTGCCACAAGGCTGATATGCCAAATGTCGCTTCTGCGCATGCGTCAGAATCCAACAGCGTCGTCTGCGCATGCGTCAAAACTGGGCCAGTCTCAAAGGCCGTAATCTCTGTTTTTAATACTTTCAGCGTAAATTGCTCTTAGGTGACATTAAATACTTCAGATCTTCCTCTTCAATCGCGCATTAAGATATTTTTAATCGATCCAATGAAAGCTTTTAAACTTATTTTACAAAAATAAATGCCCCACATAGACATAGAATTGCCGTATTTTACCACCCGCGAAGGGTAAACACTGCAGCAATGCTATGTCTATGCAGAGCATTTATTTTAGCAAAATTAATTTAAAAGCTTTCACTGAGTCGATTAAAAATATATTAATGCGCAATTGAAGAGGAAGATCTGAAGTATTTAATTTAACTTAAGGGTAATTTTCTCTGAAAGTATTAAAAACAGAGATAATAGTGAAAGTTGGGCATGGCAAATCAGCCTTGTGGCAGCTGAGACGGCCACACCGGTGACGTACCGTGTGCACGTGACCCAAGCCGCTGGTCGGCCTGCTGAAGGAAGGAGAGATAAGGACGTCATGGAAGCCAGCCAGTCTGCAGATACAAGAGGGAAGGGGGTAAAGGTTTCTGAGATAACACAAGACCGGAGAGGGTCGCCACATCATGTTACTAGTGCAGCTCATTGAGGTGGTTGAAAAGCATGTTGCTAAGTAAACATATATTGTATTGGCAGCTGCCTTGGCTACTGAACCTCTAGCTATATATAGCATATCCTACTTGAATGGTCATTGGTGGTATATTTTGATTGTAGAAAGGTGTTATGGTGTAAGATTTTATATTTCAAGATTTTCCTTCAAGTGTCAGCTGTGGTGAACTGATGTGATGAAAGAATAAATACAGTTCCAGGGTAACGGAGTTAGTTCCATGTGTCAGTGTGTTACATCAGTGACATGTGTGCCATGATACTGATAGTCGCAATTTCCCAGATATGATAGTGTAGTGGTCTGCACTGACCTCTCAGGCAAGGAGCCGCATAGACAGGTAGGCGTGGGTAGTGTGTTGATATCAGGGAGCCTATTTTCATCACCCCCACGACAATACTTTCGGTAAAGCTTCTTAAAGCCATTCACACAAAGTCATATCAGACACCAGAGTTTACACGGTTCTGGCTTTACTGTTGCTACTTTGTAAACTTAGTATTTTCACGGCATGGGTATCGGTTTTCCATGTGGTACTCCCAGTGTTTTGGGTAAAGGGTATTTAGCTTTGAGAAATAAAGAAAAGAGATAGATAAGAAAGTTCTTGGATAGTGTCTATTCATTTTCTCAGTTATGCTGTCTGACTCAATACTACTTAATATTGTTGCATAGTTGTAAATTTGTTGAATCATTTTAAACTACTACATTGTTGTTTTGTTTGTGTGTGTATTAGCCCTTATGGTATTGCCACAGACCGTACTTCAGTAATACACTGCCAACAACGGTATCTAACGTAGGCCTACCGTAGTATATGAACAAGAATGTTATTATTTTCTATGGATTTTAATTTCAAATTCGACCTCGCTCTTCTGAAACTGTTGGTGATTTTAGGTAGATGATTGCTCAGATTTCTAGACAGGTGTGCTGTTTCATAGTTGGACTTCAGTATCTCATGTCTATGCATATAGCATGGCTACTTGCTGTATGTACCTTCAGAAGTACCGTATTCACCCTATTCACGCCGTGGCCATGTTGAAACCAGACCGAGGGCACTTAGGTGTCTGCGAGGCGCCGTTGTATGAAAAGTCATGTGAATACTTTTTTGTCGACCAAAACCTCTCGAAATCACTCAAATCTGAGCGTATTCATTTTTTAAACTACCATATTCATCTTTGCACACTTGTTTTCTATCTATTGGCCAATTTCCACGAAGATTGGGTGACCTTTGCATGGTGATTTTTCCCATTCTTTAACTACAATGTGACTGTCAACTTCAAGTCTGCATAGTTATGGTGGTATCCTGTAATGCAGCACTGTCAGTGTAGTTATCTGTGCAACACAGTTAAACAACTAGTCTTAGTAATTACAAATTAATAAAAGCTTTAAAAGGGTTAAAATATATTTGTTAAATATATCTATATTGAGAAAGTAATGCAATTTTGAATTTAAGAAAAGATTGGCAGCCAAGGTGAGCGACTTTGTTACTGAAATGCATCTGATCATCACTCAATCTTCATGAAAATGGACCAATAAATAGAAAAAAGGTAAGCAAAAATGATTATGATAGTTTCAAAAGTTAATATCTTCTAATTTTACTCCTTTAATTTATGTAGTAGTTCATACACATCGGCACACAGTAGTGTCTTATGGCCATTTCCAATACCGACGCCTACGCGTGAATTGTCTCGACTATTAGCACCTCATCGGAGGAATCTCGCTAGAATAGAATGGTAGTCAGGGAGAGCCTTAAAATCAGTAAAAGTAGCAGCTACTGATCGAGGTAATATGACACTCTATAGTGTCACAGTATGCGCATACTCAGATGTTTCATCAGATACAAAGACAACACTTGCTTCAGTAAGAACAGACACTAGTTCTTGCGCATTTCCAGGATTTGATAACAGTTCATGAAAATCCTTGTCCTGCGAATATTTTCAACTCGTTTCTATGATTTTTCCCGATCACAGTGTTTAAAAAAAAACTTGTGAATGTTATTTTGATAATTGCCGATTCTTAGACATTCGGCCACTAAAAAACGTGCTTTCTGTTGCAGGCAAGCAAAAAGTTAGGGTAGGTAGGGATTTGTTGGGTTTATTTTTACTATGAATCCCTTGACCGTGATGTAATTTGATGTATACCAAAGGTACAACCCATGTACTTTGTCAGAAATTGTTATTGCAACAAGGAACGCGTTATCACCAGGTACCTGTGATTGTCTGAAACGGTTTATTTCTAAAGATTAAATAATTTTATCAGAAAAACTTACAATACACGATATTCACACGCATGCGCTGTGGCAACAGTCCCACAACAGTAGTGTTTGTCGTCGCCATCAGATGTCACATGCGTTGTGAATATTATATATTAATAGTGACTGACTAGTTTGGTACCCATAACCAGACGGGATGGCCAAATGAGTTAGAGCGTCCGTCTCCCGTGTTGGTAGACCGTGGGTTCGAACCCTGGTCGAGTCAAACCAATGACTTAAAAATTGATACGTGTCGCTTCCTAGCCAGGCGCTCGGCATTATTAGGATAGGGCAAGGACTGGTTGGCTCAGTATCAGGATAATGTGACTGAGTGGGATATCAGGTCATGGTGCTGGTGGCCTGGTCTCCCAGTGGGGCAGCACTATAAAAGTCACCATGAGTGTGCACTGTCACAAGTCGGTACACGTCCTGATATGACCTTAGATGTTGCTAGGACGTAAAACAACAGTTTGGTACCCTCCTAAAATTTTCAAAAGGGTCCAAACATGAAAATTTTAGCAATATACTTTTGGAATTTTCAAAATATCCCTAAATTTGACTGACATAGGTGCATTTGAAAGGTAGTAATTTCCATAGCTTTTGTATGCGCTGTGGCAACGGTCCCCACAACCGTAGTGTTTGTTGTCGCCGTCAGATGTCACATGCATTGGGAATATTGTGTATTGGCAATTTTTTGCTGGGTCGCTTACACAACCAGAAACACTTTTCTTGTACGGGCCTTACTGATCTGATTAGATAATCCTTGGTTAATAATGCTAAAGTAATCAAATGGTGACAACCTCTGTATTATCCAGTGCTGAGAATCCTCAAATAATACATGAACCGCTATGGGGTGTCACTTTATTTTTAAATCGCACAACCAGTCAAAACAGGAGACCTATCTCCACTGCAGATCAGCACGAGTGTCGCTTCTTATACGCTTAAGGAACCTCTTCCACAAGGCCAGTAAGAACACGAAGATGGGTAGTTTAATCTTGTCGTGTGCAACTTCAGCCTGAGATTGTGTGAAGGGATTATATTGGAATATATCAAAGGTCGCCGTGTTCATGTCAGACTTCCCCCGTGTGTATAGACGAGATGATGCTCTATACATTATTCTGAGAGAGATATAGACCTATTCTAGACAGATAATATATATGCCTATATATGCCTATATATATATATATCAGGCTGTGTTATTCATGACACTATACCAACCACAGTATTATATTGACTGTTAATATCGCCCAAGTGGAGACTTGATAGCTACTGTTTTAAGATATTCATAAAGTTGTCTTTTAGGATAATCCTGTTTTTCTCAAAAGGTTTCACTCCCCTCCCATCCCAGACATTAAAACTGCACAGGCATCCGAACGAGTGGTGGAAAGAATTAACAGTTAGGTTGTTTTTTTACCTGTACAGGCAGTAGGCCTTATGATGTACAGCCTGATGCAATTTGAATTAACTTAAATAAAGAAGCATTTAGCCAATATTTACGACTGGCTTATTAAGTATTCATATCGAAATTAAAAGCGAATCATTGATAACATGCATTATTATTATTATTATTATTATAAACGGTTATTTGATTCTAACTTGGCTTGGACAAAGTTGGTGATGGGTTCTTCCTCAATGCTGGTCCTAATTGGTTAGTCATTGATGTCGGAACTGTTTTCTTCTAAATCAATTCTCCTTTTCACAACAGATGGAGACAATTCTTATTGTTATACCTCCCAAGAAGCAATGAGAAAAATGCAGTGATAAAATTGTCGTTTATTTACCATCGGTAAAATAGATTGCCTAGGAAATAATGAAGGTCTTTTTCTAAATATTACAGTTTCATTTTGTGTCACGCTGAAATATGTGTGGTGCTCTCCATTGCAACCACCATGACTTACAGGCGGGGTCCGAACTGCTTTTCTTTTAATTGTGCCCTAAATTTGGATGTATGTGGAGTTTTACGTACTGGCAACATCTAAGGTCACATCAGGATCCAGCATTGAAGAAGAACCCTGATACTTAAAGAATATAAAACAAATAGGACACTTGCTGGAATTATAGGTTCGATTGTGTTGTAAAGAGCTTACTTCGTAATTGGCTCGCGAACTGACCTAATTGTGTGCAATCAATAGGAGGTCACATCAACAGCTGGTTGGTTTCCAAGTACCCACCAACAAGTGGCACAGCAGCTAGCCACGAATCAATGTTATAAGACAGGGATGAAGTTAAACAGCATAAACATTGTCTCTGAGGTATATGTAATATAATATATCAAAAGAGGTGTTGGGTTGGATGTTTTGATGAAATTAGATAGTTTCTTTTCCAAGCACCAAAATGATTTCTGTCTAGATATAAACCACATTTCAAACCCACTTGTGGGTTCGGGGTCGTAGCTGGCGGGAGAGAAAGGTTCAGTTCCACCAAACCCTCTCCCACACACAAAATAAAAACAGCATGTAACCGCCCTGAAATGGCTGGATATAGCATGTGAGGGCCTTTAGATTTCAAAATTCCCTTGGTGGGGGGGGGGAGGGGGATTCCCATAGACTTCCCTAGTGCTTCATGTCTTTGGCACTTGTTCGTTCCAAGAATTTATCCCGCCCCTCAAACAAATCTGACATCACAAATAACAATTCCTAGCTACGGCCCTGGGGCTTTGTGGGCACGTTTGGGAGCAAAAGTAGATTATGTTAATTCGTAGCTTTACACCTATTTGGTGATTTCCTACCCTCCTTAGACATTTAAATAAGCGAGCCATCAGCAGTGGTGAAGATTACATGTTTAATATTTAAATCCATGTGCATATCTCTGTAATGTTAAATTCTCATCATAATCATTGGTGAGACTCCTGTGGAAGTTATGTGCGACAAGTTATCAAAGCAGAGAAACTAAGCTCCACATGTCGCCTTGTCACTCATATAGACACTAAATGTGCACCCACGATTCATGCAAAAGGTTATGACGTGATAATATCTAAATGGTAGCCTACCTCCAACATCATACTATTAAACGCGGTGTAATGGTTATCTATCCATTAAGGCTGTGGTATTCTGGGATTATTGATTAGATTCACAGATGGCTTAACTCATTTTGCATCTATTTGGTGTATAGCCACAAAGACCCTATAATACTAAGACAGCTCACTCCCTATCTCTCCAATGGTAATGTAAATTTTGTAGTGTCACCTTGTGGTGGGTTTGATCAGCCGGCTTCTGGTTGGTGTTTCACATGTAAACATATACAATTATATTACACATGGGATAGGTAAGTATGAATACACATCAATATGAAATTGCTATGAACAAATACCCAGCATCATCAGCATCATCATCAGCATCACCATCATCACACATCTTTCACATTCATATATACATTTATACATATACTATAGCACCTGTTTAACCAAGAGAACAGCCAGCGCACCAAGTGGTGGGTTTGATCATTTTGATTACACAGTACAGGCTGAGTGAGCCGTCTTAGTATTATAGGGTCTTTGATAGCCACATGGGTGTATATTTTTTCCAAGTAACCCTGTCAGTGACCGGCTGTTGGTGGAAGGAAGCGTGACCACTTGGCAGCAGGATAGGCCGCTTAAAGCTGCATAGTCCGATGAAGCATCAAATTTTCAAAACCAAAACAATTATTTAGATTTGATTCTACATATCTAACTTAGAATACTGGTGCCCTTATTAAGCACTTGTTTCCACATCGAAGGGATTACTGAGTCAATTTAATTTTTGTTTAGACATGTTACTGCTGAAGCCTATGGTGTCAGAGTTTTGGCGTGCTTGCCAACACTAATTTTACATGTTCGCACTTCAAATATCTCAATAGTTAGCCATTTAAGATGAAAATGACTTCAAACTAAAGTAAGGTAGGTTATAACAATCAATTAAACAATTTTTTTTTTTTAATTGACGGAAAGTCAAAACCATCGGACTATGCAACTTTAACACTGGGGATGGTCACTAGGTGATGAGGGAGCCAGCTAGTTCGTTCCTAAACGTCAGGTTACAGGACCCATTGGTGGTAGCTTTGTTCCTCTTATTTTATTTGTTGTGGTTTTTACATAAGGTCATATAAGAATCGACCTGTGTCAGTGCGCACTGACTTTATAGTGCTTCTCCGCTGGAAGACCAGGCCGCTGGCACCATGACCCAATTTCCCACTCAGGCACATTATCCTGATACCTAGCTTACCAGTCCTTGCACTATCTTAGTAATGCCATGTGCCAGTCTAGGTAGCAAAAAGTATCAATTTTGTATGTCGTTGGTTTGACTCTGCATGGATTCAAACTCCCGAACTTCTATATGGGAAGCCTGCGCTGTTTGTGACAGGGCTCATTGAAGATGTTGCTTGAACGCTGTCCTTCATATGACCTTGGCCAAAGGGTATCCAGTTTGCACACTCCCCAACCCCTTACTGCTAAATTCGCTTAAATCCACTGAAAAAGAATCGCTATGGTGCGCATGCGTATATTACGGTTTGTTCTTGGTCAGAAAAAAGTTGGTATTAGTTATAAGCCGATTTTACTATCAGCTTTTAATGTGATATGAATCAATTGAGGTAATGTGGATGTTCTATTCGTTAGAAAGAGGGCGCATACCTGACATTGGCTTCAAACTGTAGTGCTGTAGTGGTTATCTATCCAGTGAAGCTGGCATCGTCTTGGGACTGTTGATTAAATTCGTAGATGAGTTAACCTATTTTGCATCTATTTGGAGAATAGTGTAGGTGTATATATTTTCAATAGTAATCTAGTGGTTTTTAATTGAATCCTTAATTTGAATTACATGACAAGCAATAGGCATGTCTATAGCAATAACCATTAGAAACCTCCTTCCCTTGTGTACTGGTTAACCTTAGTTTGTAGATTTGATCTAATTTGTTCTTGGTGTTTGGATTCAGAATATCTCAATTCACACTTGTTAAGTAGTGTAGATGATTTTATATATAAAGTGGGAAAGCAATTCCAAAAACAACTGATGACGACAGAGAAACGGCTTTGATCTTGCCTGAGATATCCACATAACAACTATTAAACCCAGATTGTAACCAGTTTTCTTTTCATCAATTAAGGAACCACCAATATCTATCTCTAATCAAGACTTTTCTACACTCACAAAACAAAGCATCTCAAATATGATATCCCGATGCAAATATGCAAGTTTGTTTGGAACAATGTAATGTTTTCCAGGTATGTTTTGTATTTATAAAGGTATTCTACATTTACTGTAGATATGTGTATAGTAATATACTGGGTAGGTAAGATGTCTGATTAATATAGAAAGTATGTGATAACCGTGTTCCTGTATCGCTGATTACTTGTGGGGGAGATTAGGGTACAAACCTTTTAACTCTGCAATCACTGCCCACATCACAGGGGTCGGAAGCAGAGGTAGGCGGTGGCCATATTCTCATATTTTCAGACCGCTGTAGACTTGATGAGAGCAGGGTCGGCCTGAGGAGCTGCGGGTCCATTTTTGGTACTGTCCCCCAGGTACACCACTGTTCACAGCCATGGTCTGTTTTAGTGAAATGATTTACATTATTAGAGTAGTATGGGCTCCCCTTGGGTGTGGGGCCCAATGGGTAACAATTGGTTAATGCCTGCCCTGGTTGAAAATTGTCTGGTTTTTAATCATGCTAAAATAGTAAAAATGATAATCAATATTTCGCCGAAAATTAAAAATATACAGGATGTTAAAGCTGCATAGTCCGATGAAAACATAAAATTGTCAAAACCTAAACACTTACCTACATTTGATCCTATGTACCTAACTTAGATAATGGTGCACTTATTAAGGATCTGTTGCCCGCATAGAACTTAGAAGGCACTACTACATCAATTTAATAGAACCTGTTATTGCTTAAGCTTTTGGTGTCAGTTTTGGTATGCTTGCCAAAATTAAGTTGGCATGTTTTCACTTCAAGTATCTCCAAAGTTAACCATTTAAAATTAGTTATTTCAAACTAGAGAAAAGTATATCATAACAATCAGTCTAATGTCTTCATCTCAGAAAATTGCAGAAACTCAAAAACCATCGGACTGGGCAACTTCAATGATGTTTTCTCTGCATGTCTACAGTGAGTTGAGTGCAATGTTCGATCTCTTTGCAAAACAGGTCGCCCACTCAGTCACATCATAACGTCAGAGACGCCTACGCGCACATAGATAACAGATTCACAAGATACTTGTAGTACATGGGTGAACGACAACGTAGTGTAAATACGGGCGAAAATAGCTTTAGTATGGAACAGGAAGTAGAATGCCTGGCACCAGTGTCAAATGGTTACTTATATCAACACAGAGTTGGTGAAATGGGAGAGAATGCAAAGAGACAAGATGGCGGCCAGAGAACCCCGTTGATTTCACTTTTAAATTGCATTAAAGTATATGTTTTATTATATTTTCCAACTCAAAAGTAGCGGGTAAATATGAAGACGTACATAAAGAATATATTGTGCTTCTTAAATTAAGAATTTACCAGCTCAGTTACTTAACCCAGCATGTCGAAATTCTTCGCCAGCTTTTCTAATGGGTTGGTTTTCACCCCTGTACTGTAAGTATGGGGTGAATCTTTTATCTAATGCGCACACTGAGTGGTAGGCATGCATTTATTTGTTGGTGTTTACAACTCAAAGATAAACACAGCATTGGCCACTGACTATTGAAGAGTGTGTGGTAAGAGGTTAATGTGATTTCTGCGTCAAGTGATTGTACCGTGTTGTCTTAAAGTTAAAGCAGAGTGGTGGTCAAATAGCTAATCGATAATTACAAGACTACTGTCGTCAAATCACTAGTTCACTGTCACGTGCACATATCCGATGTAGAGGGCCCTTTGACGAGGGCTACACTTGCACTTGTTGAAACGGTCATATTTTGAACCAAATACTCTCTAGAACGATGTCACATTACCAAAATGTTGATTATGTGTTGCTGTTTGCTTTAGAAGGTCAATCCAAAATGCAATGTGAAGTTATTCTGGATGTCTCAAGATATATTTATAAAAACTGTTCATGTTGACGGTAAACAACATCTGTGGGCATGATAAATAAATGGTAAATTGTCAATGAAAGAATTGTATACTTGTTGTTTATCGAGTCTTTATAATATTGTTCTCTCCCATTTACTCTGCTACTATGGATAAACACTGCTTGCTGGAACCAGCTCCTCCACCTCTTCTTTACAGTTGATTCCTATCAAAGCAGTTTTCTGCTCGGGTTTGACAGAGATGGGGATGTATGACAACTCAATTGGGGTGAATATTTTATCTAGGGAGATCCATCACAGGCGGACCACTGACCCAATTCCGGCCGACACAGAGATTCTGAGGCTGGGTTAAATGCTTCAAGACTTTCTGGAATAGTAAGCCTACAAGCATAAACTACATATAATAGACCCCGCCAGTTAAGCTGGAAACTACCCGACTAAAGTAGTTCCAGATTCTGCCGATATATGTTACTAGCTTAAATACAATATAGGATAAGAGCTTAATGCATGTTGCGATATGAATATCTTAATATAATCAAGAATTTTATAATTTTTCGAAGCATTCGTTAAGTAGATATAGCATGTGAAGTCATAGGGGGGCGTAATCGATTAATCAACTCGGGTCACCCGAGTCACTTTTTGGCGCATGCGCACATCCTCAGTACAGACTCGGGGTGAATAAACGAATACGTTTCTCCATGCTCTGGGTGGAAAAAATGGTGGCTTAATCTGATATGGAGTACTGGATATGCGACGAAGAAGGAAGAGGAGGTGGGGGTGGAAAAAACAGCACTTTATTCAATAGTGCGAAGGGAGAAAAGTACAGGACAATGTAGAACAATGTAATCACTGAATAAGGCAGACGGTAAATAGGACAATGCATATGAAGAACAAGAGATCAAAAGAAAGTCAGCACACATGGCGAGAGGCCAGGGGGGGGGGGGGGGGGCCCCGAAGAGCCCGTCACCCTATGAAGGGAGATGGGAGAGTAAGTATGGGTGGGTGGGTGGAAAAGGAAGGCAGGAGAGCATGAAGGGAGGAGAGCTGGAGGCGGAGTGGCTGGAGGCAGCTCTGGGCCCGGTGTGGCGGTCTCCGATGCCACAAGGCTGCCGTGCCAAATGGCGCTTCTGCGCATGCGCGGATTCGAGTGACACATCGGCGTGAAACGTCCTTACGTGCAAATAGACAATAAAATAGACAATAAAATCTCCTGGCACACAAAGAAACATAGAATAAGTGATAGAGAGATAGTTTAATTAGTTAATACATAAAGTCTGCATCCCAGTAGTGTGTTGACACTTGGCGCTTCAGTTTTCTGATCTATTTGGGCGTAATCGATTAATCGACTCTGGTCACCCGAGCCACTTTTTGGCGCATGCGCACATCCTACAGACTCGGGTCGAATAATCGAATAGCATTTGAAATTCTGACGACTCGGGTGGCCCGAGTGGCTCGGATGGTGTTAATCGATTACGGCCAAACTAGAGACTTGACGCATGCGCAGACGACGCTGTTGGATTCTGACGCATGCGCAGAAGCGCCATTTGGCACGGCAGCCTTGTGGCATCGGAGACCGCCACACCGGGTTATAAGGGTGGGACCTGGGGGAGGGGGGGGGGCGTGATGCAATAGCCAACGGTCGCGAGAGGAAGCAGGGAGGGGGGCACTCCTACTTTGCTGTGAATCACACGCAATACAAGCATTACGACCGATATGCGACGAAGTAGGAAGAGGAGGCGGGAGTGGAAAAAAACAGCACTTTATTCAATAGTGCGAAGGGAGACAAGTACAGGACAATGTATCAAAATCAATCAAAGATCAAAAGAAAGTCAGAGCACATGGCGAGAGTCCGGGGGGTGGGGGGGGGGGGGGGTGGGGGGGGGGGGGGGGGAGGGGGGGAGAGGAGGCCCCGAAGAGCCATCCACCAAAAGGGAGGAGAGGGCATGAGGGGCACCAGAAAGGGCGAGGCGGGCCAGGTAGGCCTGCACTGCCTGCGAAGTCCAGGTGCCCTGCACCATGATGTCCGGGAGCGGGACCCCGGCACGCTGGCAGGCCTGGGGGGCACCTCGCCGGAGGCTGTGGAGCATGAAGGCTTCAGGGGCCGACACGGAGACGGCCCGGAGGGCACCGCGGAAGATGGCCATTAGCGTCCGAGGGTCCAGCGGTTGGCCCGAGGGCATGATGAAGGCCGGGTCGGCCGGCACAGTCGGGACCAGGGCGACGGCGGCATTCCAGGCGGTGACGGGGCACAGGACGTGCACCGAGGCCCGCTCACCGCGGCAGCAGACGTCTCGCGTGAGGCGGGAGCCGAATCCCGAGGTGGCACCGCTGGCAGCCTCAACCCAGGACCAGGCGCCGGAGAGGGCGGCAGCGTATGCGGCCACCTCGAAGTCGGTGAGCACGAGAGGGTCGAGGTCATGGGCCGACATAAACGTGACGTAGCCCTCGGCCTGGCGGCGACGGTTCCTCCACATTGAGGGCGCCAGGGAGGCGAGGCGGGGCCCATCAACCACGGCGACCTCCAGGGTGGTGAAGCCTGGAATTAGAGGCCCGGGTGATAGGGGAAGTCGTCATGTCGGGGGTGGAGGCAGGCCGGTCTGAGGCGGGCGACGTCCGTCCAGGCCACCTCGGCCCAGGGTACGGCGAGGAGGGCGCGGTTGAGGGCGTCAGCGAGAACGAGGTCCGCCCCGGGCTTGTGGACTATGGAGAGGGTGAAAGACTCCAGGGAGGCGGCGGAGGCCATGTTGTCGGTGTTGACAACCACTAAAGCCCTGTTCACACCCTCAACTTTAGGCCAAACTAGATAAGGCAAACTAGATGAGGCAAACTAGGCGTGAAAGTGTGTCGTGTCCACACATGCAGTACTTGGGGCGGTTTAAGCCGGAAATCGATATCTGCGCATGAGCAAGTCCATACTAACCAGCGCCACTTTCGGTTAGTCGACGTCGCCACGAGAGAGTGTGGGTTCGACCTAGATATGTATAGACTGAGTCATATTGTTTTGGAACGGTCAAAACCTCTGCTGGGCAATGAAAACCTAAAAATAAATGATGAAAAAAATATCTGTGCACAGCTAGTGGTTTCATAGACCAAATTATATAATATGCACTTTTGATCGACCGGAAAGTCAACAAACTCAGGTCTCGACTGCGCATACGTGTGACGTGCTTAAGCCGCCTCAAAGTAAACCGCTATCGTCCACACAAGCAAGGTGGGCCGACTTAAGCTAGTTCGCTTCATTTATACTACCTCGCGACGTGGTTTACTTGAGGCAAACTGGATGAATCGACTCAGCCCTAATCCGCTTCAGCGTCGCGTCCACACGGCCAATGTGAGCTGAACTAGTTGAGGCAACTTAACGACCGTGTGTGAACGGGGCTTAATTGGTTTGACTCCACCGGGAACCAAACTCCCGACCGTCCGCACGCGAGACCCGCACTCTACCGATTAGGCCACCGCGCCCAGTCACCACAGAGCATGTGCCCTCAGCTAACACAATGAGTGTTGGTGGTGATGTCAACATCAGCCTAAGTAAGTGAAGCGACCAGTTGTTTTATGGGGAATTGGATGTTTCTTAGGTCAAAATGCTTAATGATGGATAACTATGTCTTATATATTTAATTGTTTGTTTAAATAGAAATACAGAAGTTTAGTTCTGCGCATATAGGCAAACCCAATGAGCATGTGCATTTGTTTTGCTTTGGACGCCGTTGACAGCGCATGCGCGGTTGGCCTTACGAACTGGTATATTATGTGGTAAGTGTTTAAGCTGCGTTTACACGGCCAAAAGTAAAACGTTTTAAGACAAAGCGTTCTACCTGAAACGTTTCAGCTGGAACGTTCCGCGTATACCACCTACCTAAGCCATGTTTACACGGGCGATTTAAAACGTTTCATATGAAACCACTTGCCTAGATCGACACACATTTGGCGTGTAAACGCGATGCTGTGGCGTTTTAGGGTTGAATCGCTTCATATGAAATGTTTCATCTATACTACCTCGGGAGGTGGTTTATATGAAGCGATTCAGCTGGTTCCTGGGCGGCGATAGTATAAAATAGTAGTGCTTGCCAGCTACAGGCAGAGCAGTAACTAATCGCTGGTGCCCGGCAGTGTTAGGGCCCGATTACGCCGAAATCTAGTGAATGCGATCATATTTAACAGAAATACAGACTCAAATAATGAAATTTAATTAAATTAACCTTAAATTCCAAGCGATATTAACGTAGCAGCTACATCGGCGTCGAATCGACGTGTGTAAACTAAACAAATAGCAGTGCTTGCCGGCTACAGGCGCCTGCTGGTTCCCGGCGCCGACACACTTTCCAACTCCGCCGTGTAAACACACATCTAAAACGCTTCATATAAATCGCCTTGTCTAGAACGTTTCACAATTCCCCGTGTAAACACGGCTCTAGATGGTATACGCGGAACGTTCCAGCTGAAACGTTTCAGCCCTAAAACGCCCCAGTGGCGCGTTTACACGGACACATTTAAAACGATCTAGGCAACTGGTTCCAGTTGGGGCGTTTTAACTCGCCCGTGTAAACGCAGCTTAAATGATGCTTACAGTGCTTGCAATGTATATGCATGTGAGTTTTGTTATTAATGATGCAGCTCGTACAACAGTCAGGGTGAGCTCAAACTTAACACCGTCAATCAGTTTAGCCTGTTGAAAAACATAGCACCATCTTTGTGAAGTAATTCTTCCAAATATAAATTCTTGTCTTACACCACTATTTTTACTTTAGGTTTAACCCAAACTCCCTTACTATCCAGTTTACGCGGTCAATACGTATCATTATGAGCCATTTCAAACATCGATTAGGTCTTTTGGGTTCCGTGGTGTAGTGGTTATCACGGCTGTTTTACACGCAGTAGGTTGCCAGTTCGATCCTCGCCGGTATCTAACCAAATTTCTTATGTATTTCTTTTTTGTTGTTTACACAATCAATAAGTATCGTTATTAGCTATTTCGAACATTACTTGTATAATTAAGTTTATGTGGTGTAGTGGTTATCACGTCTGCTTTACGCGTATAAGGTCACGAGTTCGAACCTCGTCGGTAACTAACCAAATTTCTTGTGCTTTTCTTTTTATTTGTTAACACAAACAATAAGTACCGTTATTAGCTATTTCAAACCTTGATTACATAAGTAGGGTTATGTGATGTAGTGGTTATCACACCTGCTTCACATGCAGAAGGTCGCGAGTTCGATCCTCGCCGGTACCTCACCAAATTTCTTATGCATTTCTTTTTTTCTTTACAAAATCAAAAAGTATCGTTATTAGCTATTTCGAACAATAATTGCATAAGTCGGGTTTCGTGGTGTAGTGGTTATCACGTCTGCTTTACACGCAGAAGGCCATGAGTCCTGAGCCGTGGTGCTACTTTTAGATATCTGGGCCGCGTTCAGGGTCCGTCTCGGAGGCGCCTCGGCGACGTCTCGGCGATGCTTTTTGGCCTATTTGCGTTCAGGGTCTGTCTCGGCGACGTCTCGGCGACGCCTCCCTTTTCAGGTTGGAGACAAAAAGCGTCTCGAAAATGGCCGCCGGGCTCAGTGGTTTCATCCAATCAGAGCGCAGCATTTCGATTGCAAATGGCCGCCGCCTATGGGGGCGGCCATTTTCGAGGCGACCAACTGCTATTGTTGTTCAGACTAGCCTGACGTCACGGGCGCCTCCGAGACGGAGCCTGAACGCGGCCCAGGTAACAATTCATGGGGGGAGGGGGGGGGTGGTTTAATATGGATTTCCAGAATATATTTGGTAGGGGGGTGGGGGGTCTTCTCGATATCATTTCGGCTCAACCTCTCCCTTTCTCATGAATATGGTATATAAAGGAGCGGGAGATACAGTAAGAATGCATGACAAACAACATATAAACATCCGGGAGAAAACTATGCATATGTAACTGGCGTCTTCATCTTTAAAACTATATGTATATATTTTTTTGATTTATACCGAGTAAATAAGAAGTGACTCTGCCGGGGTCGTTGTGAAGTAGGCTTCTGGCAGACCGCTCCTAAGAGTAGCTGAAAAGTCATAGCAGCCAATGAGTGGTTCAATAGTAGGCTACAGACTGCAGCGTTTAATTTGGATGAATTCAAACTAATTCGGCGGCCGTGTGATCTGCCGATAAGGTAAAAGAGGGTGTTTGGTTCCACGCTTTGACACAACTTCGGCACCTTCTGTAGTTCACACGGGGACCAGTGTTGCGATTTGGCTAGAGACGCTGGACTGAGGCCTGTTGAAAAGTTTTCGGTTATGGGGTTTGTCTTTCGGTGCAAACTTTTTTCAGTGTCTCAAATGAGGTTGTTTTGTATTTGACGATAACTCACTCCGGTTACAATGCACGGTGGTGTCAATTGTATCATAATCAACGGATCATACACCTACAATAGGACATGTGTAGTTTGTAACGGTGCTTCCGAAGAAAAGGCAGAGAAGTGGTATTTAGATAAATGTGGTTACGCCGACTTTGAGTGTATAGCTGTATTCACACGGGAAAAGTTTAAAGCAATTTAGACAAGGCGAATCATATGAATCGATTTAGACGCGCATTCACACGGGCAGTACTTGGGCCGGAAATCGATATCAGCGCATGAGCAAGTCGATACTAACCAGTGCCAGTTTGGGTTCGTCGACGTCGCCACGAGTGAGTGTGGGTTCGACCTAGATATGTATGGACTGAATCGTATTGGTTTGGAAGGGTCAAAACTTCTGCAGGGCAGTGAAACCCTAAAAATAAATGATGAAAAAAATATCTGTGCACAGCTAGCGGTTTCATAGACTAAATTATATAATATGCGCTTTTGATCGACCGGAAAGTCAACAAACCAAGGTCTCGACTGCGCATGCGTGTGACGTCATAAATTGCTTCATATGTGTTCACACGGACAAGATAAAACGATTCAGCGTAGATCGGTTCCTGTAGACCACCTTGCGAAGCGTTTTACATTAAATGATTTATATGAATCGTTTCAGCCCTAAAACGCCTCAACTGCGCATTCACACGGCAAATGTGAGTCGAACTAGGCAAGTCGATTTATATGAATCGATTTAACTTCCCCGTGTGAATACAGCTTATAATGATGTGCTATTAATTGCTTTTTATAGATACATGCGCATGCAAACACCATTTAAAAGCCTCGTATCAACTGTTCATGTCAATGTGCTTCGCTATGGTTTAATTTGGTGATATATATACTTGCTTGCTTGCTTGGGGTGGTTTGTAACCTTATGACGGTTACTGGTTGCAGAACTGCAACATTATAGAGAGGCTCCGATAAATCAGCCCAATCTTTGGTTGAAGATTAATCTTTAGTAGGGACGGTTGTAGAAGCTGGAGACATCTTTAGTACTGGTTGCAGAACTGCAACATTATAGAGAGGCTCCGATAAATCGGCGCAATCTTTGGTTGAAGATTAATCTTCAGTAGGGACAGTTGTAGAAGCTGGGGAAAGCTTTACAATGTTGTAACGGCGAAGCGTTGGGGCGACCCCAAATCTCTTTGGTTGGGCAGTAGTTGAGCACTTGTATCCAGCAGACAGCAGCAAGGGTTTCGAGGAAGGGCGGGTAAAGATGGGTGCAGCGGTGGTTCCAGCAATGAGAACAAAGTGAGAGAAACGTAATGGTACAATACTTGCTTTGGGGGTGGTTTGTAACCTTACGACGGTTACTGGTTGCAGAACTGCAACATTTATAGAGAGGCCCCAATAAATAGGCCCAATCATTGGTTGAAGATTAATCTTCAGTAGGGAGTGTTGTAGAAGCTGGGGACATCTTTACAACGTTGTAACGGCGAAGCATTGAGGCGGCCCCGAATCTCTTCAGTCCGGCGGTTGTTGAGCGGTAGTTGAGCACTTGTATCCAGTCGACAGCAGCATGGTTTCGAGGAAGGGCAGGTAAAGATGGGTGCAGCGGTGGTTCATGCAACGAGAACAAAGCGAGAGAAAACGTAAAGGTACAGGGCCCCACCCAAGCACACAACTCCCCTGGTCAGGGGGAGGAGTATGCCTGGGGGAAAAAAAGAGGGTAGAGTCTAGGAAAGAGAAATGAGGAGAGTTGAGTCAAAGGACCATGTTTATTTGCTCTATGGTGACCAACCAGCGAGCCATAAGCCGTGTTTACAGGGGGAATTGTAAAGCGAATCAGGCAAAGTGATTTATATGAAGCGAATTAGTGGCACGTTTACACAGAACGAGTTTGAAAGTGTTTCGGCGCCGGGAACCAGCAGCCTTAGTGGTCCGCCTGTAGCCGGCGAGCACTGCTGTTTGTTTAGTTTACACTCGGCGATTCGATGCCGATGTAGCTGCTACGTTAATATCGCTTGGAATTTAAGGTTAATTTAATTAAATTTCATTATTTGAGTATGTAATTCTGTTAAATATGATCGCATTCAAGAGATTTCGGCCTAATCGGTCCCTAACACTGCTGGGCACCAGCGATAGTTACAGCTGAGCTTGTAGCCGGCGAGCACCGCTATTTTACACTATCGCCGCCCGGGAACAAGCTGTATCGCTTCATATAAACCACCTCGCAAGGTGGTTTACATAAAGTGAATCATATGAAGCGAATCAGCCCTAATCCGCCTCAGAGTCCTGTTTACATGGCAAATGTGAAATGAACTAGGCAAGGTGCATTACATGTGCCGTTTTAATTCGCCCGTGTAAACACAGCTATAGACACGGACAGAGTAAGAGTAGAAAGTGAAATGCCGGCGGGCTCCCCCTCCTGGAACTCTTTTCAGACATATCAATGAGGAGCAAGGCCAGCGGAGAGGAGATAGAGAGGTGTGGACGAAGTGTGATCCAGATAGCTTTTTTTGTTGTTGAAGATTTTTACTGCCTATCATGGATAAGCCTGAATAGGCTTGTTTTCACCATTAGACAGTTTGTCGATAGAAAGCCCGAGCCTACACTTTTACTGACCCAAGGGATTTTTTACCTCCCACACCACATAGACATGGTATGAGAGCAACTGGCCTTTGATGACGCTGTAAGTTATACACAGCGGTGGAAATCCAAATTGGCAGAGGTGGGGGCACAGGGAATCGAACCACTGACCTTCAGATTAGGAGTCCGACCTAGAAAAAAGTCAGACACTCTAACCACTCCACCACAGAGAACACCACAGCAAGGCGGTATTAATAAATCCCATTTCAGCGATACATCCCACGGGCGTTTGATGCCGCCATTTGCCTTACGTCGGTCCTATGTTCTCTGACTGGATACAGGCTCGCATATGCAATGGGGAGCTTTCAGTTTGCATGACTCTCTCATGCATGACTCTCTGGCAGTAAATCGCAAACCCCTGGAAATTGCACACCCCGGGGTTTGCGATTTACTAGGAAATCACAAACCCCCCCTGGAAATTACAAACCCCCCCATGCTTTGTAGCATTTATCACCACAAGCAGGGCAGCTATACGCCTATGTTTGATTTTGAACTTCTAATAAAATGGATTCAAGGAGGATCAAGATGGATTAATTATCATGCTGTCACAGCAAAGGCCTTTTTCACTGCTATTGATCACTCACAAGAAGGATAAGGGACCAGATCAATTTTTGTCAAAGATACTAAACCACAACATTAAGAAAAGCCAGCACAACTTATTTAAACACTTTGAACTAACAAATATCCAATTCCCTACAAAACTATCAGGCACTTTGCACATACATAGGCTGCACATACATAGGCTGCCACATTTATTTTCATATAAGGGGATCCCTCACGAGATGGATTAATTGATTATTTTTAATTTCATGCCTCTCACAGCAAGGGCCATATTCACTGCCATAAGAAGGCTAGGGGACCAGATCAATTTGTTGTCAAAGATACTAGACTACATCAATAAGAACAACCAGAAAAACTATCTGTATCATTAATATGGGGGGTTTGTGATCTCCAGGGGGATATGTGATTTCCTAGGAAATCGCAAACCCCCCATGCCCATATATGGCATGGGGGTTTGTGATTTCCTAGGAAATCACAAGTGGGGGTTTGCGATTTACAGGGTTTGCGATTTCCTGCTACACCGGTCTCTGTAATGCTTTGGTTGGATAGAAGCATATCCTTCTACTATCAAGTGTGTGTAAATATGAGGGGGTGGAATGGGTGTTGAGGGGGCTGTAGTAGGGGTTGAGGGGTGTAGGTGTGTATGGTGTGGGCATATGTTTATGTGGTGGGTGTGTAGGGGTGTGTGGTGAGTGTGTGGGGGTATGTGGTGAGTGTGTATGGTGGGGTGGCGGTGGTTGGGGTTTAGGTGTGTGGTGGGGGTGTATGTTTGTGTGGTGGAGGTATAGGGGTGTGGTGAGGTTGTATGGTGGGGTTGTATGGTGGGGGGTGTATGGATTTAGGGGTGTGTGGTGGGGGTGTAGGGATGTGTGGTGAGTGGGTATGATGGGGTGTATGGGTGTGGTGGGGCTTTGGGATGTGGTGGGGGCTCAGGGGTGTGGTGGGGGTGTAGGTGTGTGTGGTGGGAGTGTATGGGGATTTAGGGGTGTGTGGTGAGTGGGTATGGTGGGGTGGGTATGGTGGGGTGGGTATGGTGGGGTGTATGGTTGTGGTGGGGGCTTAGGGATGTGGTGGGGGTGGAGGGATGTAGGAATGTGGTAGGGGTGTTGGTGTGTGTGGTGTGGGTGTAGGTGGTTTGGTGGAGGTGTAGGGGTGTCTTGCTGAGTGGCACCTCACAATCTTTAGCATCCCTAAACCCCCACCACACACATACACCCCCACCACAGCCCGAAATCCCACAACAAACATCCCACCAGACACACACCGATACTCCATACATCCCACCACACACACATATACCCCCAGTACCCCTTACACCCCACCCCACACCCCCACACCTACACTCCCACCCCACACACCTACACCCCCACCCCTCACACCTACACCCCCACCCCACACGGCTACACCCCCACCCCACACACCTACACCCACACCTCACACACCTACACCACACTCCACTACACCCCCACTCAACACACCTACACCCCACCCTTAACACCCAACACCACACTCCTACACCCCAACCCAACACCACACCCCTACACCCCCACCCACCCCTACACCCCCACCCACACCTACACCTCCACCACACACCTACATCATCATCATCATCATCATCATCATGATGTTGGTCGCGATGCGACAAAGACTGCTTTCATTACTTGACTGCCGCTCTCCATTTAGCTCTCTGCTGTGAGAGTTGCGTCCATGAGTCGGTCTTAATGTCTCTCAGCTTCAGGTTTCTCTTGATGGTATCCTTGAACCCGGAGACGAGGGCGCCCTCTCTTTCTGTAACCAGAAGACAGTTGAGAATAGAGGATCTGCTTTGGTAGCCTGTTTGATGACATCCTCATGAGGTGTCCAGTCCACCGGAGATTCTTTTTGATCAGAAGATCTTCCATAGAGGGCAGCCCCGTCGATTCGAGTATTTCCTTATTTGTCACTTTGTCCTTCCAGGTTAGCCTCATGATTGAACGCAGATGTTGCATCATGAAGGCATGCAGCTTTTTCACCTGTCGTCTGTACACTGTCCAGGCCTCGGCTCCGTATAGTAGGGTGGATAGCACGATTGCACAGTAGATCTTGCCTTTGACCCGAATGGACACATGGTGGTTGTTCCAGAGTCTCTGGCGTAGTCGGCCGAAAGATGCACTAGCCTTGGCCATCCTCCTCTGTATTTCAGCATCAATGCGTCCATCACTTGATATAGTGCTTCCGAGGTAGGTGAATTCCGGAACAGAGTTCAGCTTGTTTCCGTCAACCATGATCTCCTCCTCTCGGGTTCTTGTAGAGTTGGGTTGGTACAGCACCTCCGTCTTCTTGATGTTAATCTTCAGGCCAAACTTCTTTGATGCATTGGAGAAAGCATCCACTATTTTCTGGATCTCTTCAGCAGAGGGGGCAACCAGTGCACTGTCATCTGCGAATAGTAGCTCTCTCACCAGTATCCGAGTACTCTTGGTCTTCACTCTGAAGTGTGCGACATTGAATAGGTCAGCGCTCTGTCTGGACTATATATCGATGCCATCCCCCATGTCTCGGAAAGCCTCGTCGAGCATTGCTGATAGGAAGTTGGAGAAGAGCGTGGGGGCTACACACCTACACCCCCCACCAAACACCTACACCCCCACCACACACACCTACACCCCCACCACACACATACCTACACCCCCACCACATCCCTAAACCCCCACCACACACCTACACCGCCTACACATACACACCTACACCTTTCTATCCAACCATGATGGCCGACTTGGGTCTCTTGCAGAGCATCACCTCACAATCTTTAGCATCCCTAAACCCCCACCACACACCTACACCACCACCACAGCCCTAAACCCCATGACACACCCCACCAGACACACACCTATATCCCATAACACACCCCACCAGACACACACCTATACCCCATAACACACCCCACCACACACACACCTATACCCTCAGTACTTCACCACACACACCTATACCCCATACAGCCCCACCACACACATACCTATACCCCATACACCCCCACCACACACACCTATACCCTCAGTAAACATTACACCACCACACACACACCTATAGCCCCAGTACCCCTTACACCCCCACGACACACCCCTATACCCGCAGTACCGTTTACACCCCCACCACACACCCCTATAGCCCAGTACCCCTTACACCCCCACACACACCCCTATAACCCCAGAACCCCTTACACCCCCACCACACACCCCTACACCCCCCACATCCCTACAACATCTCTACACCTCACCACATCCCTAAATCCCCACCACATCCCTAAACCCCCCACCACATCCCTAAACCCCCACCACATCCCTAAGCCCCCATCCCCCACCTACACACACACACCGACACCCTTCTATCCAACCATGATGGCCGACTTGGACCGGGAACGGGTGCTGCCACCAAGAGTATAGCGAGAGAAATGACTCATGAAAGGTCCCCATTTGGCATGTGCGGTATATTTACATGATTAATATCATATTCCAGAAAATATTTAGTGACATTAGCTTACAATTTTACAATATATCGGATAATTATACGATACTTACATTAGTATAGTTGACATATAATAGACGAGTTAGTCCTGCAGCCAAGAAGGACTAACTCGTCTGGACAGATTTAGTTTGTTTCTTTGTTTATAATTCATGTTTAGGGTCTTTATAATCATATCTGAGGGGGGGGGGGGTGGAGTTTTCACCAAATGTTGAGGAATTTTATTTACCCCGGAAATTTAAAATGGCTAGCATGCCAATTGACAAAATTCATAATTTGGTCATATCTTCATGATTATTTGAGCTAGAAACGTACGTAATTCAAGTGTATAATCCTATGTTTGTGGTATCTTGGAATTGAATAGAACCAACAGTTATGTGTTATCGGTGGTTAGACATCTTGAAATTCAAAATGATTGCCCCAAAAATGTATAAAGCACATGAGTGCTGGCCAAAAATAAGCCATATATTTATATAACATAGTTGAAGTGAACATAATATACCACAGTTTGATATTACACATATATATTTGTCATTAAACATGAATAAGTTGAACATGGAGTGGAATAAAAAATAATATTACAGTTTTATTAAAGTTTCAGAATTTGTTTAATGAATGGAATTTGGAGTAAAAATGCCAATAAGAAACTAAGACAATCTGTGATATCCTATAAACATTTAAAGAAATAATTCTACATGATCAACATATATTTATAATTTTGTTTAGTTAACATATCATCATCAAAACATTCCCTTGAGTGAGTACCCGGCATAGTGCACATGCCCTGCAGCAAAGAATAGAGGAAGCATTGCTTCTACCACACATAGATGCAGGGGAAGAGTCAGACTCTCTCTCATCATGATGAGCACTGGTTTAACTAAGCAGTTTATCCATAAACAGGAGGTGTGACTCGGAGTAGCCAGATCATCCAAGATGTGAAACAGTTCAGCCATGGAATGGATTTCGTCATGTTCCTGGAATACTGGTCTCAAAAGTTCTTTAGTCAATAGTCTCAACGCTCTGACATTTTGGGGGTACTGCTTGCCTGACAGCATCTTTGCAACATCTCCAAAAGCAGCACTCAATATGTCATCCAAGCCATTCTCAACCATCAATGTGCCGACTGAACCAACATAGCTCATTAGTAAGTGCATGCCTCCAAGCCATAAGTATACATTATTGATGACAGGATTATCCCACTTACCTTGAAGCACTACTCAATAAAGTTGTTGAATAGCACATATTCTTGGCCAATCTTTTGACATATGTGTTGTGCTTTCACCATAGATAATGAACATGGTAGATGGGTGTGTAGGTGGCAAGTCTATCAGGGGACGGTACACAATCTTTGTTTTCAATGCAATTGTAGGACCTTGCTCCGTGCATAGCCTTGTATTATAGCCATTGAATTGTACACATCTTTTGTGCATTAATACATCATGAAGAAAAGCCAAGTTGTTTTCATCAGATCGTCTTTGTGACATAGTTTGTAACTCCTGAAATTCAGCTGATACTGTACTCACGGGCATGCAGGGCAGTTCTGGTTTCTTGGGACTATTGGTTTCTTGGGAACACTTCAACCGCATGCAGAGTCGGTCTGCCGACTCTATTCACCATGCCCTGACCTAATACACGATTTTCGCGATGCATGCGCAGAGCGTAATCCAAACTGGACTTGTGGGTAACAGAGTCTGTGGAGAGGCAGTTGAGGCTGTTAACACTGGCTTCATATTGAGCAACTGACATTCTTTTCAGCACAAATGTGGATTTATAGAGAAACCATACTTACCATTTTTTAATAATTTTTGATAATTATAGCTGTATCCTATTGATTGATTGATAATCTCGATCGTCAGTGTAAAACAACACAGTAATACACTGTTGACCCACAACACAAGTGTCGTTGCCTATCACCAGGTGTTTTATTAGTCGCGGAAATCGTGTATTAACCAATATTTTCATATACCACTGACTTACTTTTCCTCAAGTATGGCGCTTGTTATATATGATCATTTTATGTGACTTGGTTCATGCTAACCTATAACCAGTTCTGTCTCTAAAATTTGGCAACACTTCCCGGAACTTAACTGCCACTCCTGTAGATTTAAGACATTTTAATCTCTTGAGTTGATCACTAAATATTGGCTTCTTAATCGCCCATTTGTATCACCAGACAAAAGGTTTTCTCTTTCAGGGCTGGTAACCCTGTTGGGGCAGCCATGGTCTCAGCTAGACAACCGAGATTGGACATGCGCAGAGCTCTTGGAGGACATGGAACTGCTGGTTCGACTTAGTACAGGCGATATGGTTAAACTTGAATCGAAATATCACAATGAATGTTTTTTTTTGGTCCATTAGTTGTTTAAGCAGGGGAAATTTCAGTCATAGATGACTGGTGTTCCTCATTCCACTGCTGGTCGATAGAAAGCCCGAGCCTACACTTTTACCGACCCAAGGGATTTTTAACCTCCCACACCACATAGACATGGTATGAGAGCAACCGGCCTTTGATGACGCTGTAAGTTATACACAGCGGTGGAAATCCAAATTGACAGAGCTGGGGGCACAGGGAATCGAACCTTCGACCCTCAGATTAGGAGTGTGGTTGTAATGGGGATATATCAGAATATACCTATGAAAAAACAGAAAAGGGGTCACTCCTCTTCCGGTCCGCCGAGAAAGTAGATACGGCGACAAGAACCACCTTGCGGAGACCGCAAGAAACGTTGCGGCGACACAAACCGCAAGTGATTCCTAATGGCGGTGACCGCACAATTTATGAATAGATGAACCACAGACCGCAACATTTGCATAAACCACAAGACACACTCCAGACCGCAGCACGTATAGTGGCCGCAGCATGTGTGACCTAGGCATGACTGAGGCCATATGACTGAAGCCACGTGACTGAGGCAACATGACTGAGGCCACACGACTGAGGCAACATGCTATGGCGTAAAATCACAATTACTCACTCTCGACCTCTTTCCAGGCAGCATGTGTGACCTAGGCATGACTGAGGCCATATGACTGAAGCCACGTGACTGAGGCAACATGACTGAGGCCACACGACTGAGGCCCCATGCTATGGCGTAAAATCACAATTACTCACTCTCGACCTAGCATTCATGATTGGTATGTCATCAAAGGGATTAGTAGTAATATTTTAGTTATACTAGACTTACTTGTAAGTTTTGGTATTAGTAAGATTCTTATGAATCTATGAATACAAAGGTAAGGAGCAGGGTAGAGGATAAGCTGGCACAGTCCCGGAAGTAGCCTCGAAGTTGGAGGGACCAAAAGACCTACTAATTACCTATTCAGGAAACCTACCAACCTACCCACCTCCTTCTCCTGTTTTCTGAATCTTTTAATATTTTTATACTCGAGTATACTTGATTAATTTTTTAACAGGTGAGGGTGGGGGGGGGGGGCTGCTCCTTACCTTCGAATTCATAGATCTGTAAGAATCTTAGTAATTCCACAAGTAAGTCTAGTATAACTAAAATATTCTTACTTCATCTTCCGAATACCGGAAGTTAAGTACCCGGGGAGAGTCTTTGTAGCATGGTTTTTTTGCTTGCCGACTTCTCCACCTTGTACTTATTCTTCCCTCTTATTACCCAAATCCGTCTCATTTCTCTTACCACTGTATTATATGACCACCCTTCGTCGGTATTCAGTATTAACTTAAACCACACACATTTTTTAGACCTTGTCATTTTCTTTATGAAAATTCACTGTTTTATTTTAACATTTTGTATTAACTTACTTATGCAAATTCTGTCCCTATGAAATACACACGACCACAGCTGTGACCAACCAAACGACTTTAGTCACACTCTTAACGCTTAGCTCTGTTAAGTAATGTCTTTTGCACCTTGCCAGGGTCCTCCAATGACTTATGATAAAACCTAGCGAAACTTGTACTATTTCTCCATGAGGCATTACGCATAATTGCGTTGAGACTCGTGCCTAGTGCCGACGCCAAGGAGGCGGATGCCACCCTTGTGCTGTGTCCCTTGTACTTAGCAGTGTCTATCCCTGCTAGTTCCAGGCCATTAAGTGTCCACCTAGCTAACGTGGCTCTGGATATCGGTCCAGATGGACCGATATAAGATATCAATTTCTCCATGAGGCATTACGCATAATTGCATTGAGACTTGCGACTATTGCCTTTGTCGAGGAGGCTGATGCTCTCCTTTTGCTGGGTCCCTTGTACTTAGCAGTGTCTATCCCTGCTAGTTCCAGGCCATTAAGTGTCCACCTAGTCAAAGTGGCTCTGGATATCGGTCCATGTGGACCTATATAAGATATCAACAATTGCTTACAGTCTCTTCTTAAGTTTGCTGTCCTTGTTAAGTAGCTCTTGATAGATCTCACTCCACACAGTTTTCTATTGTCCTTATATTCATCAAATCTGACCGAGTCCAACGGTTGACCCAGTTGATTATGTTTTAACAAACTTTTCATTTTAAACACAATCGAATCTTCTTCAATCCTCATCCAGTCTATGGACAGGCCAAGGATGATTTGTCCCCTTTGAGAGGAGACTAACAACAAAACGTTAATTTATAAGACAGTAACTTTAAAGTTAACACTGTATGGCTAAATAGGCTTTCTATCCAGCCTAACACTGTCCCCACATTCCAGAAAGTGTCATATATGGGTTGTGGTGGTCTCTGTTCATGACAACTCTTACAGAACCATTTAACCAGGTAGTGATCTCCTACTGTTGATCCATCTACCCTCGGGAGGATCAGGCTCAGAGCGCATCTGGCTGCATTTATGGCCCCATATCCAACTCCCGACTCAAAATATATACTTTAATACTTCTGCCAGGAGGGGGTTCATAACACTTACCCCTCTCTATACCGCACATATAGTGAAGTAAGAATTATTAGTAGCAGAAACACTTATACTAATTTACTAGTGAAAGTGACCATGTAGTATTGTGATATTGCTGTCATGATCTGCCGCACAAGAACATGACCGATAATGGATAGATAAAGGATTCACCCTGTACTCGCAGTACACGGGTGAATACCAACCTTATATAAAAGCTGTCGAAAAAGCGGGATAATGAAATGAGAGCCTAAATTCCCAATCTAAGAAGCAACACTTATTCTTTGTATGTCTTCATATTTCCCCGCTATCTTTGAGTTGGAAAATATATTTGATACTGGAGCTAGGCATTCCACTTCCTGTTCCATGCTAAAGCTATTTTCGACCGTATTTATACTACTTTGTCGTTCACCAAGTACAGGGTGAATCTGTTATCGAGATAATAGATAGATCCATGTCCGAGGTTATTTGGATTTTGTCTGAAAGGAGGGAGCAGGCGGGGGACAATTCTAGTGTGAACTTGGACACTGATGATCATCATTAAACCTGGTCCATACAAAACGTTGTCACTGACAATGTCAATACTACCTACTAGTACTTCTAGGCTACTGCACTGTCACGCCACTGGTACTTGAAAATGGAGTGTCCTCAGGCGACTGTAAAATCACCAAGTTCAGCCGCTGATGTTGGCCTCCGAGGACGACTTGAATGACTGAAAAGGAGTCTGGGAAGTTGATCCGGTGTGGCGTTTTCAGCGCCCGGTCATGCTCAGCGACCTGTCGTGGCTTCTGCGCATGCGGGGATTTTCGCACGTTGCGGCGAGCACTGCTATTTGTTTTGTTTACTGCTACGTTGTTAGCTGCTACGTTAATATCGCTTGGAATTTAAGGTTAATTTCAGTTATTACACGCTGTTAGGCCCCGAGACGATCTTGACTGATCTGAATCAAGGTACAGATTTTCGGGAAGCTTCGACATCTTTAAACAAAAAGAAACCCACGGCTGTCTTGTATTGTCAGACGCAGACCACGGATGAAGGGTGCTAAAGATTCATAGCGGCATCTGCAGACTCATGTCGTGGCATGTTTCATGCTGACGCATAGACGACACGGATCTTTACAACACGACTATGCGACGGCGATATCACGGCTAGTCTATGTATTCGAATGTTTAGTCAATCTCACATCGAGTAAGACGGCGATTCGAACGCTGCCGCAGTGCTACGTATCATTACTCGCAATCGGAATCTCCACAGGTTAGATTTCATTTAAATATACAGATATGTTGAGTAGTAATCTGTTAAATATGATCGCGGCATTAAGCAAGTAGATTTCGGCCTTAATCGTCAAGATTGGGGTAATTGCCACTAACTCACATCCAGGGAGGGGGGTTCAGTAGTTACCAAGTGCGTGACTGCTGAGCTTGTAGGCGGTCGGAAGGGCAGGGGTATTTTGCAATGTCTTAATAATCCGGCCATGCGCAGAAGCCTGACAGGTCCGTGACGCATGACCGGGCGCTGGAAGAACACGACAGCATTCTGCATGTGACTGTGCGTTATTGGCCGTGCGGCGGGGGGTGGGCGTTGGGGGCGTGGGGGTGGGGGTGGGGGGGTGTTGGACAATCTCAAAGTAACGCCCGTCAGGCCACTGTAGTTCACGTCTTTCTCACCAGGTGGCAATGATGATACACGATGACGATGAGTTCCCTGACCTTTCAAGAGAGGCCGCCCATACTGTTAACAATGCATTTGAATGGAAGTGTCCCTGGCAAACTGGTGTCCCTCGGAATCCGCATCACCGCCACTGTGGTCGCACTCAGGCGCAACCTAGCTGAAAACATGAGTACTGGAACCCGACTACGCAAAGGCTGTAGAAGTTCACGTCTTTCTCGCCAGGGGGCAATGACGGTACGTCACGAATATAGCCACTAGTATATATAGCCTCGTTCTGGAGTTCTGGCGTGCCTAGTAACAGTGACTACCGACTCAATCCGCAGATAACTTGTGGAGAGATCGGTTGTGCTTCGCCAGAAGCCAAGTCGGGTAGCGGCGGGCAACCGCCGTCTTCCCGACAACTTGGCGAAGCTTTACCGTCGAGAGTGTTGCAACTGGTAGGTTGGTTAATTGGAGTTAATGTGCTATATTTACTGCTTACTCGCGACAAAACAGTAGCGCTTTATCAACGAATCGCTGAAAGCCTTTGACCGATTCGTGTCCTCGTTAATACAAATTTCCCCAACGATTGTCATGCAAAAAAAGCTAATCTTGTGATTTTATATTGATGAAATGAAAATAGTAATGTTTATTAGTTTAACTGTGGTGTCGTGTGATCCAATAGCAATGCGTAAACTGATGACCGACCTCGTTCAAAAAGATGATCCATGACCATGTCCGATGTAGTCTCCCTAAACTTCCCTCTGCCCTATCTCGGCTAAATGTCAGTACCTAGTACAAGCTATCAAATATGCGCATACCCAGCTAGCTATCCCATTCATAACATTACTTTTGTTATGGATGGGATAACAATAGTCACTGATATTATCCACTAATGCCGTAATGGGCGTGGTTGTTATTGTGAGTTGTATTTTTATGTCACAATCGGAGGTTTTAAGTGTCAAGTTTTTGTAATACAGTAGCAATTGTTTTACAAATATCAATATCTATATCTATATACCCTATTGTATTAAATAAGCATTGCAGAATGACGAAATGGATGAGTAGCTATTACTCATTACAACTGTGGTATTGCTAGTGTTTTGTTTTGGGTGTTGTGTTGGTTTTCGCCTCTGGACAGTAATACTCTCGTGGTTCACCTTGTTTTGTCACTTTCAGTTGTTGTGTAGCTATCTACTGCACGAATTCTTTCTCTGTTTGTGGATATTTTCCTACACCTCCCTCCTGTATGTAAGCTTGTTGGTTCTACAATTGGTTGGTTGTTTGGTTACCAATAGTTAACTTCCTTGACAACCTTCACCTTGCTGTGTTGGTGGCCATTAGATTTTGGTTTTACAGTTTTAAGTTTACCTCCTGGGTGTATCACGCCTGGCATTTATACCCTCCAGGAGTGGGGTTTTAATTATCAGTGTATTTATTTGTCGGGGTGGGGGTGGGGTTAGTCTAGTAGGGCATTTAGCTCCATTTTGATTCCTTTAACATATATATGTTTCCATTGTCTTCTTCTCCCAGTGCATTCCATTCCCTTGCTTTCGTGTAGGCCTACTCAGTACTCTTCTCATATGATCTGTTTTTGGCTCGGTTTATTATCAATCGGGGGACATCACCCCATCTTGTTGCCCTGTTTGCCACTTGCATCTTTCCAGGCTTCTCTGTATCCCTGAATGCTGCTATTTTGAGATATGTGTTTTTCTTCTGTCACTTAGTAGGCCTATGTTGACTCTTATTTGCCTATGGAGATCATCAGTTGGGTGTTTATGTTCCACCATCAGACATATCTTACGTGCTCTATTTTGTAGTCTTACATCAACATAGTCGAAATATGGTACTATTGGTAGTATCATGGGATTAAGTATTTTCTGGTTTTCGCTGAAATCCAGACTTTGTGGTTTTCAATAGCCACTGATATCATCCACTATAGGCATGGTTCTTATTGGGCTGCTTTACTTTTTTTCGGGGGAGGGGGGAGGCTATGTCATAGTCGGAGGTTTCAAGTGTCAAGTTTTTGTAATACAATGGCGATTGTTTGGCAAATATCAATACCTACATATGCTATAGAATATGCATAGTGACGCAACAATTACATTAGCTATTTCTAACTCTAACTATGGCACTGCTAGTTACTGACACGATGTCAATAGTCACAGATACCATCCACTGATGGGCGTGGTTGCTATTGTGCATTGTTTCTCCATGTCATGGTGGGAACTTTCAAATGACAAGTTCATGTAATACAGTGGCGATTGTTTGGCAAATGTCAACACGTACATATGCAATCGAATAAGCACAGTACAATGGCGCAAATAACATTAGTTATTTCTCACTCGAGGGCTTACTGCTAGTTACGGACACGATGACAATAGTCACTGATATCATCCACTAATGGGTGTGGTTGTCATTGGCCCTAGTTTCTTTATGTTATGTTGAGAGGTTTCAAATGACAAGTTTCTGTAATACAATAACAATTGTTTGTTTAGCGACCACAATGGCAGACCTGGTGGCCAGTGAAGATGCTGCGGCTGCAGCAGTAAACACTGACACCAGGGCCTCCAATGCGAGCAACCTGGTGGCCAGTGAAGATGCTGCGGCTGCAGCAGTAAACACTGACACCAGGGCCTCCAATGCGAGCAACCTGGTGGCCAGTGAAGATGCTGCGGCTGCAGCAGTAAACACTGACACCGGGGCCTCCAATGCGAGCAACCTGGTGGCCAGTGAAGATGCTGCGGCTGCAGCAGTAAACACTGACACCGGGGCCTCCAATGCGAGCAACCTGGTGGCCAGTGAAGATGCTGCGGCTGCAGCAGTAAACACTGACACCAGGGCCTCCAATGCGAGCAACCTGGTGGCCAGTGAAGATGCTGCGGCTGCAGCAGTAAACACTGACACCAGGGCCTCCAATGCGAGCAACATTCCCGTTATGAGTGCCTCCAGGAAAGAGCGACCCAAGAGGCGCCGCAAGAGCAAAACAACCGGAAATTCGTTTTGTTGTGGGGTTGCCTTAAAGCATGGCAAAGGGCGTGAACCTAGGTGGTAAGGACAATTTTATCCACCCAACCGTGAACATGTTTTCTGCCATATCTCTGTTAAATAACTTCACCATAAAACGACACGTCGAAAATATCCCTTTAAACCAAATACACTGAATAAATGATACCTTCAAATTATTGCTATTTACTCCACATAACCGATGTATCTCATGTATGATGTTTTGTTTAAACAATCATTTCCATGACATAGCTGTTATGAGCCATCACCCTTATTCTTTTATTTTGTATAAACAATCATTTACATGAGATTCCTGTATGCATCCTCTGCACTTTCCTAACTTGTGGTTTATCCTGATGTTATTGGTAAACTGCCAAATATTGTTGAGTCTACAAGCAGAAAGATTACCCCTTGGGGGATAGCAACCAAGAACACCCTACCATGTTTTATTGTAACATACAATTTTATCCAATTCAAAATAAACAAAGCCCACCCACAGCAGAACTAACACTACCATTAACAAACATATCCACTAAGGCTGGTCTTGCAGGCTATATTGAAATGTGAATGAGAAGAATAAATAATCAATAACATTAACATACAAGCAGTCACATAGCATTCTCCATTCTATTAATTAATTCGAGTGGGTAAATTGTTTTTGTTAAATGTGTGCAATGACTGGAAGAGCAGTGTATCAATGGTGACACTGGCATTGGGCATTGAACTAACATGTAAGCTAACATTTAACATGAATAACGATTTGAACCGAAAATAATGATTTAGCCATAACTTAAATATATCCGAGACATTCCTTTTATATAGCAAAGTAGATACCTTAACAGCATTTTGATATTCTTTTATATTCTTATTTAACACCATATTTAGTGTGAATGCTTTACACCGACATGGTAATTGATAGGAAGTTTAATCAATGTTAGCACAATACAGCTACTATGAATAACTGTTTTAAAAGTGGTTATTTAGCTATATGTCGCTATTCATTTGAGCATGGTTCCACTGTACTAACATTTCAGTTCAACCCCGCCGCCTATACTGAGCGCCGTCGATCTAATGATAAAGCGCCAATGGCAAGACGCCTCCCCCAACATACACAAGTTCATTCGTGAGGCCTTTAACAAACGCCTGAAGAAAAATCGCGGCTCCGTGCGCAAGTGTGGGTCCTGCCTGCTGGACGTTGTCCTGGCGAAGAACTGCCCATACAAGCCGCCCACCATGCCCAGGCGCGCCGAAGTACAGAAACTGGTGGATCCCCTTATCAAGATTGCCAGAAAGTTCGAAGGGAAGTTGGATGGGGTCCATGGGAAAGCACGGTAAGCTATACAGTCATTATTATAGCAAAGTAAGCTATACAGTAATTATTATTATAGCACGGTAAGCTATTAGTATTAATTATTATTAGTGCTTGGAAAAACCCTAGTCAATCATAATGGCTATTGTGCTTGTTAGTAGTAGTAGACTAGCATTGGCGGACATAACCCTCGAATTTATCGTATCCTCCCTTCAACTACAACTAAGTATTAGCATTATTAGTAGTAGTGGATGTAACGCCCCAACCAACCATACTCTCCCAACTACTACCACTGCTTATTACTAGTCGTAGTAACATCCCAATCACAATCCCCCACCAAACTACTTATTATCATGCACAGTAGTAGTGTGTGTAGTTGTTGTAGTAATGGACATAAACATCCATATCAGGCAATAAACTAACTAGTTTGCAAATGATGTGTGTATATATGGGTGTGAGGTCTGGAGCTGGTTATTGGGCAGGACACCATTCAGGTGGCACCAGTAGCACAGACAACAGGGGCAGGGCGAATAAAGCTACGGACAGACAGGACGCGTGCGTCGGGCGTGTGTCAAGTACAAGCGGGCGTCATGCGGTTCTCACGCGCAAATAGCGAACACACTGGATGCGTTTGCCACACATCAACGGTCATATCAGGACACACACATAGCACACTGTGTGGTACACACACATAGCACACTGTGTGGTACACACACATAACACACTGTGCGTTACACACATAACACACTGTGTGGTACACACATAACACAATGTGTGGTACACAGATAACACACTGTGTGTTGCACACACATAGCACACTGTGTGGTACACACACATAACACACTGTGTGTTACACACATAACACACTGTGTGGTACACACACATAACACACTGTGTGGTGCACACACATAACACACTGTGTGGTACACACACATAACACACTGTGTGTCATACACATAAGACACTGTATGGTACACACACAGAACACACTGTTTGTTACACACATAACAGACTGTGTGGTACTAACACATAACACACTGTGTGTTATACACATAACACACTGTGTGGTATAAACACATAGCACACTGTGTGTTACACACATAACACTGTGTGGTACACACACATAACACAATGTGTGGTACACAAACATAACACACTGTGTTACACACATAACACACTGTGTTACACACACATTACACACTGTGTGGTACACACATAACACACTGTGTGGGAAACACATATAACACACACATAACACACTGTGTGGTACACACACATAACACACTGTGTTACACACATAACACACGGTGTGGTACACACACATAACACAATGTGTGGTGCACAGATAACACACTGTGTGGGAAACACATATAACACACACATAACACACTGTGTGGTACAGACATAACACAATGTGTGGTACACACACATAACACAATGTGTGGTGCACAGATAACACACTGTGTGGGAAACACATATAACACACACATAACACACTGTGTGGTACAGACATAACACAATGTGTGGTACACAGACATAACACACTATGTGGGACACACATATAACACGCTGTGTGGTATACACACATAACACACTGTGTGTTACACACATAACACACTGTGTGGTACACACATACCACAATGTGTTGTACATACATAACACACTGTGTGTTGCACACACATAGCACACTGTGTGGTAAACACACATAACACACTGTGTATTGCACACATATAGCACACTGTGTGCTACACACATAACACACTGTGTATTGCACAGACATAGCACACTGTGTGCTACACACATAACACACTGTGTGTTACACACATAACACACTGGGTGGTACACACACATAACACAATGTGTGGTACACACATAACACACTGTGCATTGCACACACATAGCACACTGTGTGGTAAACACATATAACACACTGTGTGGTACACACACATAACACACTGTGTGGTACACACATAACACACTGTGTGTTACACACACATAACACACTGTGTTACACACACATAACACACTGTGTGGTACACACATAACACACTGTGTGTTACACACATAGCACACTGTGTGGTACACACACATAAAACACTGTGTGGTATACACATATAACACAATGTGTATCATACACATAACACCTTGTGTGTTACACACATAACACACTGTGTGGTACACACACATAACACACTGTGTGGTACACACACATAACACACTGTGTGTTGCACACACAGAGCACACTGTGTGGTACACACACATACCACACTGTGTGGTACACAGACATAACACATTGGGTGGTACACAAACATAACACAATGTGTGTTACACACATAACACACTGCGTGTTGCACACACATAGCACACTGTGTGGTACAAATACATAACCCACTGTGTGGTACACACATATAACACACTGTGTGGTACACACACATAACAAATTGTGTTTTACACACATAACACACTGTGTGGTACACACATAACAATGTGTGGTACACACACATAACACAATGTGTCTTAATCACATAACACACTGTGTGGTACACACACATAACACACTGTCTGTTGCACACACAGAGGACACTGTGTGCTACACACATAACACACTGTGTGGTACACACATATAACACAATGTGTGGTACATACACATAACACAATGTGTGGTACACACATAACACACTGTGTGTTGCACACTCATAGCACACTGTGTGGTACACACACATAACACACTGTGTGGTACACACATAACACACTGTGTGGTACACACATATCACACTGTGTGGTACACACACATAACACACTGTGTGGTACACACATATAACACAATGTGTGTCACACACATAACACATTGTGTGTTACACACATAACACACTGTGTGGTACACACAGATAACCCACTGTGTGGTACACACACATAACACATTGTGTGCTACACATACATAACACAATGTGTGTTACACACATAACACACTGTGTGTTGCACACACATAGCACACTGTGTGGCACAAATACATAACCCACTGTGTGGTACACACACATAACACAATGTGTGGTGCACACACATAACACATTGTCTGTTCCACACATAACACACTGTGTGGTACACACATAACAATGTGTGGTACACCAACATAACACAATGTGTCTTAATCACATAACACACTGTTTGGTACACACACATAACACACCGTGTGTTACACACACATAGCACACTGTGTGTTACACACACATAAGACACTGTGTGGTACACACATAACACACTGTGTGGTACACACATATCACACTGTGTGGTACACACATAACACACAGATATAACACAATGTGGGTCACACACATAACACATTGTGTGTTACACACATAACACACTGTGTGGTACACACATAACACACTGTGTGGTACACACACATAACACACTGTGTGTTGCACACACATATCACACTGTGTGCTACACACACATAACCCACTGTGTGGTACACACACATAACACACTGTGTGGTACACACACATAACACATTGTGTGTTACACACATAACACACTGTGTGGTACACGCATAACAATGGGTGGTACACAAACATAACACAATGTGTCTTAATCACATAACACACTGTGTGGTACACACACATAACACACTGTGTGTTGCACACACATAGCACCCTGTGTGCTACACACATAACACACTGTGTGGTACACACATATAACACAATGTGTGGTACACACACATAACACAATGTGTGTTACACATATAACACACTGTGTGTTGCACACATATAGCACACTGTGTGGTATACACACATAACACAATGTGTGGTACACACATAAAACACTGTGTGTTACACACATAACCCACTGTGTGGTACACACATAACACACTGTGTGTTCCACACACATAGCACACTGTGTGGTACACACACATAACATACTGTGTGTTGCACACATATAGCACACTGTGTGCTACACATAACACTGTGTATTACACACATAACAGACTGTGTGGTACACACACAGAACACACTGTGTGGTACACATATAACACACTGTGTGTTGAAAACACATAGCACACTGTATGATACACACACATAACACACTGGGTGGTACACACATAACACACTTTGTGTTATACACATAACACACTGTGTGGCACACACACATAACACACCGTGTGTTACACACATAACAATGTGTGGTACACACAACATAACACACGGTGTGGTACACACACATAACACACTGTTTGTTATACACATAACCCACTGTGTGGTACACACACATAAGAACCTGTGTGGTACACATATAACACATTGTGTGTTGCACACACATAGCACACTGTGTGGTACACACATAACACACTGTGTTTTGCACACACATAACACACTGTGTGTTCTACACATAACACACTGTGTGGTACACACACATAACACACACAGTGTTGCACACACATAGCACACTGTGTGGTACACACACATAACACAGTGTTGCACAGACATAGCACACTGTGTTCTACACACATAACACACTGCATGTTACACACATAACACACTGTGTGGTACACATACATAACACACTGTGTGTTACACACATAACAGACTGTGTGGTACACACACATAACACACTGTGTGTTCTACACATAACACACTGTGTGGTACACACACATAACACAATGTGTGGTACACACACATAACACACTGTGTGTTACACACATAACACACTGTGTGGTACAAAAACATAACACAATGTGTGGTAGACACATAACACACTGTCTGTTGGACACACACATCACACTGTGTGGTACACACACATAACACACTGTGTATTGCACACACATAGCACACTGTGTGCTACACACATAACACACTGTGTGTTACACACATAAGACACTGTGTGGTACTCACACATAACACAATGTATGGTACACACGTAAGACACTGTGTGTTGCACACTCATAGCACACTGTGTGGTACACACACATAACACAATGTGTGGTACACATATAACACACTGTGTATTGCACACACATAGCACACTGTGTGGTACACACATATAACACAATGTGTGGTACACACACATAACACATTGTGTGGTACACACATAACACACTGTGTGTTACACACACATAACACAGTCTGTTACACACATCTAACACACTGTGTGGTACAGACATAACACACTGTGTGTTACACACATAGCAAACTGTGTGGTACACACATAACACACTGTGTGGTACACACTTATAACACAATGTGTGTCACACACATAACACACTGTGTGGTACACACATAACACACTGTACACACACATAACACAGTGTGTTACACACACATAGCACACTGTATGCTACACACACATAACACACTGTGTGGTACACACACATAACACATTGTGTGGTACACATTGTGTTATGTGTGTACCACACATTGTGTTATGTGTGTGTATCACAGACAATTTGTGATACACACACATAACACAATGTGTGTTACACACATAACACACTGTGTGGTACACACACATAACACAATGTGTGGTGCACACACATAACACACTGTGTGTTGCACACACATAGCACACCGTGTGGTTCACATACATAACACACTGTGTGTTGCACACACAGAGGACACTGTGTGCTACACAAATAACACACTGTGTGGTACACACATATAACACAATGTGTGGTACACAGACATAACACAATGTGTGTTACACACATAACACACTGTGTGTTGCACACACATAGCACATTGTGTGGTATACACACATAACACAATGTGTGGTACACACATAACACACTGTGTGTTACACACATAACCCACTGTGTGGTACACACATATAACACAATGTGTGGTACACACATAACACACTGTGTGTTGCACACACATAGCACACTGTGTGGTATACACACATAACATACTGTGTGTTGCACACACATAGCACACTGTGCTACACACATAACACTGTGTATTACACACATAACAGACACTGTGGTAAACACACAGAACAGACTGTGTGGTATACATATAACACACTGTGCGTTGAACACACATAGCACACTGTATGATACACACACATAACACACTGTGTGTTACACACATAACACACTGTGTGATACACACACATAACACACTGTGTGTACACACATAACACACTGTGTGTTATACACATAACACACTGTGTGGTACACACTCATAACACACTGTGTGTTACACACATAACAGACTGTGTGGTACACACATAACACACTTTGTGTTATACACATAAGACACTGTGTGGTACACACACATAAGACACTGTGTGTTACACACATAACAATGTGTGGCACACACAACATAACACACGGTGTGGTACACACACATAACACACTGTGTGTTATACACATAACACACTGTGTGGTACACACACATAACACACTGTGTGGTACACATATAACACACTGTGTGTTGCACATGCATAGCACACTGTGTGGTACACACATAACACAGTGTGTGTTGCACAGTGTGTGGTATACACACATAACACACTGTGTGGTACACACACATAACACACTGTGTGGTACACACACATAACACACTGTGTGTTACACACCCATAACACACTGTGTGTTGCACACACATATCACACTGTGTGGTACACACACATACCACACTGTCTGTTAAACACATAACACACTGTGTGGTACATACACAACACAATGTGTGGTACACACATAACACACTGTGTCTTGCACACACATAGCACACTGTGTGGTACACACACATAACACACTGTGTGTTGCACACACATAGCACACTGTGTGCTACACACATAACACGCTGTACACACTCTGTGATCGGGCAAAGTCAGGCAAATTCAGTCAAAAGCCATGCGTCACGCGTAAAAAATCGCTCCAAAAGCGATTCGTGACTCACCCGCGACGCATGCACGAGAGCTGCACGCGCCAGTGTATTCGAGTTCTCTTTATTACATACATTTTGATTTTTGACGCACGCGCGACACTTGACGCACGCGCCAGTTACGGGTCCAGTGTGTTCGCAGCTTTAGGTAAAATAGATTGTTGACATAAGGTACAGGGTATATACAAATACAAAGAATAGTGGTACATTAGTATAATACAATGAAAAATGGATGTATGTACACGTAGATTTTTACTTGAAAATAATTCTAATTTTCACTAATTCCACTTGTCTTATGATCACATGGTTATGGAGCAATGAACTAAACAGAAAGCATCTTAAGAAAATTACTTTTTGTGGGACCGAACCCGATGCTTATCTCAATTTGTTGATTGGCGTTTACGGTGTTTTGTCCCTGAATTCTTCATATATATCCTACTACTTATATATAACTTATATATAACACGACATTAAGACCGACTCATGGACACAACTCTCACAGCAGAGAGCTAAATGGAGAGCGGCAGTCAAGTAATGAAAGCAGTCTTTGTCGCATCGCGACCGACAGCATGATGATGATGATATATATATTTATGAACAATTTGGCACGCATACACTCGGATTAGAAGAAACAAGTACAGGGCAATAGAAACATATAAACATTAATCAAAAGAGAGCTAAATACACTGCTAGACTAATGACAACAACAAATAAAATGAATTAAAAAAGAAAAAGAAAGATAAATAAATAAATAAATAGAAAATACACTGATAATTCAAGCAAAGTTTTAGAGGGTATAGATGCTAGTTATGATACATACAAAAGGTAAACTTTAAACTTTAAACCAAAACCTAATGACCACTAACACAGCATTCAGAGAAATTAACTATTGGTAACCAAACAATTATCCAATTGTAGAACGAACAAACTCACAGAGGTTTGGGGGATGTGGGAGAATGCTTACAAACAGAGAAAGGATGCATGCAGTCGTTAGCTACACAACAAATGAAAATGATAAAAAGAAGGGGAGTCACAAGACAAGTACTCTCTAGTGGCAAAAACAAGTCATTAGACTTATCCGTTACAGGCAGCATAAATACACCCATCACAAAAAAAAAAAAAAAAAAAACAGATAGGTCCAGGACATATTTGGATAGGAAGATAATTACTGTCAGGATGGATTTGGTTAACATTTAGTGCATAGCATGGTATTAATTTAGCAGTCCCGCTTATTATAAACGGTAGTAAAATAATACATTAAATTGTGAGCCCACTGGCTTGGTCACCTTCAGTAAAACGGCAGAATCAGATTTCATATTGTCATACAAGGACAAGCCACACAAGCTCACATGGCGCAATAATAGCCAGCAGAAGCAATGGCATGAACAAACACCGGTACCTTACTTCCATGAATAGATTGCGTCATGTAAGTTGTGATGGGTCGTAGTGTAAGTTTTTTAGTGTAGGTTGTTTATGGTAAGTTTGTAGTGTAAGCTTTGCACTTCAAGCTATGTGGTGTAGATATAAATCTTAAGTTCTGTACAATAAGGTTTGTAAAGTAAGTTGGGTATGGTCTGGTGTGAGTAACAGGCTGTGTAGTGTAAGTTATGATGGCTAAGTTGTAGTTCAGTCATTTAGCATAGGTAGTTTATAGTAACTGTTTTATCGAAAGCTTTGTAGTGCAATATATGCGGTGTAGTCTATGTAGAATAAGTTTTGTAAAGGCCCTGTCACACTACGACGTAACGACGTCAGCATAGGGAGAACGTGAAAAACGTCAAACTTCTCGGCGTAGTATGCAAATTTATGCACAAATTGAACGTGGATGCAACGTAGTTGACGAGAGCGTAAAGCGTAGTGCTAGCGTCATTCAACGAGAGAGGACAACATAATGACGCTGACGGAACGTTATGTACGTTATTCCATCGCCAGAACTACGTTGCGTTACGTGACATTACATGTCATGACACGGTGGCGAAACATTGAACGTACATTGGACATACGTTTGGCGTACGTTCTCCTGACATTCCCATTACGCCGCATAGATGTTTCCACTGGCTTTAATGTGGGTCAATGTAGTGGAACGTAGTGAGCAGCATTTGACTAACGTCCGTCTAACGTCATTGACATTCGCCGAAAGTGTACAGAACGTACGGCGAACGTAAACCCTTACATTCGAGTTACGTCGAAAGTTTTGAACAGATTCAAAACCTTGATGCGCGTCGACGTAACACGACATAACATGACGTAGCTCAACGTCAGTCTAACGTCATTCTGACGTCATCATAACGTAACCCAACGTACGTCAACGTAATGACGAAACATGACCACGTGAGGCTTACATTTAGTTACGTCGAAAGTTTTGAACAGGTTCAAAATCTTGATGCGCGTCGACGTAACACGACATAATGTGACGTAGCTCAACGTCAGTCTAATGTCATTCTGACGTCATCATAACGTAACCCAACGTATGTCAACGTAATGACGAAACGTGACCACGTGAGGCTTACATTGGCTCGTTACGTCGTAGTGTGACAGGGGTATAAGGTACGTTAAGTATGGCTCGGACAAACACTGGGACCTTACTTCCACGAATAGAATGTGTCGGGTAAGTTTGATGGGTTGTAGTGTAAGTTGCTTAGTGTAGGTTGTTTATGGTAAGATTTATACTGTAAGCTTTGCACTACAAGCTATGTGGTGTAGATATAAATTTTAAGGATAAGGTTTGTAAGGTAACTTGGGTATGGTCTGGTGTGAGTAAAGGCTGTGTTGTGTAAGTTATGATGATTAAGTTGTAGTGTAAGTCGTTTAGCATATGTAGTTTATGGTAACTGTTTTAGCAACAGCTTTGTAGCACAAGATATGCGGTGTAAGTCATAAAGTCTATGTAGAATAAGTTTTGTAAGGTAAGTTTAAGTATGGCTTGGTGTGAGTAACAAACTGTGTAGGGTAAGTTGTGGTGGGTAAGTTATAGTGCAAGTTGTTTAACATAGGTTGTTTATGGTAAGTTGTAGTGTGAGTTGTTAGTTTAAGTTGTTTATGGTAATTGTAGTGCAAGCTTTAGCGTGGAAGCCATGCTGTGTAAATTATCAAGTTTAGGTTTGTACGATAAGTTCTGTAAGGTAAGTTATGTATGGCCTGATATGTATGAGAGGATGTGTACGGTAAGTTGTGCATAATAAGCTTGTAAAGTAATTTGTACTTCGTAACCAGACGGGATGGCCGAATGAGTTAGAATGTCCGTCTACCTTGGTTGAGTCAAACCGATGACTTAAAAATTGATACTTGTCACTTCCTAGCCTGACGCTTGGCATTATTAGGATAGGGCAAGGAGCAGTGGAATGAGGAAGACCAATCGTCCATGATTGAAATTTCCCCTGCTTAATCAACTAATGTACAACAAAAAGCGGAGTGGACTGATTACATAAGAACCCCCAATAATGTGACTCATTATACAAATACTACAGGTCTGACGATGAAGTGTTTACATAATACTCCAGTATAATGAGACTCATCATACAAATACTTCGGACTATGTACCTTTAAGGACATGGAGCCACTAAGGTCAGGTCTGACGATGAAGTGTTTACATAATACTCCAGTATAATGAGACTCATTATACAAATACTTCGGACTATGTACCTTTAAGGACATGGAGCCACTAAGGTCAGGTCTGACGATGAAGTGTTTTACATAATACTCCAGTATAATGTGACTCATTATACAAATACTTCGGACTATGTACCTTTAAGGACATGGAGCCACTAAGGTCAGGTCTGACGATGAAGTGTTTACATAATACTCCAGTATAATGAGACTCATTATACAAATACTTCGGACTATGTACCTTTAAGGACATGGAGCCACTAAGGTCAGGTCTGACGATGAAGTGTTTACATAATACTCCAGTATAATGAGACTCATTATACAAATACTTCGGACTATGTACCTTTAAGGACATGGAGCCACTAAGGTCAGGTCTGACGATGAAGTGTTTACATAATACTCCAGTATAATGAGACTCATTATACAAATACTTCGGACTATGTAGCTTTAAGGATATGGAGTCACTAAGGTCAGGTCTGAAGATGAAGTGATTACACAAGAATCCCATATAATGTGACTCCATTTATAGGGACCATGTAGCTTTAAGGATATGGAGGTACTAAGGGCAGGTGTGAGGATGAGGTGATTACATAAGTATCCGCTATAATGTCACTTCTTATATTAATACTACGGACTATGCAGCTATGAGGAAATGCTAAACTGTATCGTTCAAATTGTGTGGCGTATGTGGTTTTAGGTACGATACATTAGGTAAAAACGGTAGGATAAATTTCTCATTGTAAGTGGTCTACGGTAATTTGTGTAGCGTAACAACTTGCGCAGGACAAGCAGTGGAGGTTACGATGTGCACGTGTGTTGTGTAGAGTGAGGTATTCAGTGACGTATTCAGTGGCTTTGAACAATATAGTATAAATGATTATAATGAGTCACATCCATTTAAATGCATTGCCAATGGCCGTGAGCAAATCTTCATACAGAAAAAGTCAAATATCTCTCAAATTACACCACCTAGCCCTAGAAACAAATCACTTGGTACACATATAGAAAACATCTTTACCATAAATATTATATTAAATTTATAAGGTTAGGGTTCTTGAGGTCTAATAATTTTGAATAAAACTGATGTTTTGCACTGGGCGTACCATCAAACTCGAGGCATTGTCAATGGCCGTGAGCAATCTTCATACAGAAAAAGTTAAATATCTCTAAAACGACACCACCTAGAAACAAATCGCTTGGTACACATATAGAAAACATGTTTACCAGTAATTGTTTAATGCTCTTTACAGAGACGGTTCCGGTGTCGACCGAAAGATCTGGGCTGATGCTGACATTGCTGACAGAGAGTCTCTGGAGAAAGTAGCCCGTGAAATGACCGAGACTGTTGACCTTGAGGCCAGAGAGGTCACCACGGAAAAGTGTGTACAGATTCATTATTCTCACATTGCAAATTCACATTTGTTAGGTGTTTTTTTCCTTAGTTAATTACATATATTTTGTATTATTAATCTTATAAGTTAATTTACACTTGATATCCCGCTTCAGTTTAGTGTTTTGTGTTCCTTCAGACTGCTAGCCATTTCTCTTCTATTTCTTGCCAGAGAAATAAAACCAAAAGAGATTGAAAGAAAATATAGCCTTTATAAAGTGCTAATCAAATCAAATTGAAATCAAACATAGCTCAGATGTAAATGCTCATATAATCCGCAAAGGAAATAAAAATGGAACAGTGTTGACAGCCAAGGAAGAAGCAAGCGGTCATGCCTACAATTCTCCATTCTGATATGACATTAGATGTTGCTAGGACATAAAATGTCAACAAGGAAAACTGAGACAATTACTGTTGTATTCCAGAAAAAAGAGGGCGAGGACCAAGCGGCAAGCGAGGAGGAAAATCGAGCAACACTACCCTCATCCCCACAAGCCTGAAGACTCAGACAGGTATGTGTAGTTTCAATATTTACAGAAAAATAATAATCTGCTTATTCCACATTGATAAGTGGTTTGGCCAGTCTGAAAAGCAGCTTCTGTTAGCATATAATTCAATGAAATTAAAGTTAAGTCAATGATGGTTGAAGTCAGTCAAATGCTCTCTAGTGTAGGCCTATATTTGCATAACTTTGTGTTCACATATCTTAGTGTCACTTGTGCATGGTCAGTAACTTGTGAGGGCACACAGTAATTGCTTAATGCTCTTAATATTATGGTGGTCACATTACGATGCTTCTCGCCAAACACGCGTCGACGTATGCAATTTTTTGGCTGAACGTCAGGATACATCAGGAAGTGTTACGCGCGCATTAGGCGCGCATTGGTATTCGTTGATGGACGGCAATGGTCGGCGAGGATCGGCGGCGCGCTTCATCGCACGTCAAAAGTTTTGTGCTTGCACAAAACTTTGGACGTGCTATGATGCGTGGGTGCCAACATTATGGCGACGTTAGGGGCATGTCGAGATACGTTAAATGCGCTGGTAGATCGTTATGCGAACGGTAAGCACACGCCGCACGTGAGTCTCGTTCCCAAACATTGCGCCAAACAGTTGCTTTTTGTTGTGTTACGTCCTACCAACATCTAAGGTCATATCAGGACGGCACGCCAAACCTTTACTACAACGTCGGCCGCACGCTACCAATACGTTGTCCTGATGCCGAAAGGTTTGACGTCTCTCGGCGATTAAAAGTGATTTTGCGCGTTGGCACCGTGCCCGCAAGAAGTGTCGTAATGTGACAGCACCATAATAGAGATGGTTCCCGTCTCAACCAAAAGGTCTGGACTGGTGTTGGCGTTGCCGACAGAGGCTCCGGTGAGAGTAGCCCATGAAAAAAGCAAGACAGTTGACCGTGAGGCCAGAGATGTCGCCACTGAAAAGTGTGTACAGATTCATTATTCTCACATCACAAATTCACATTTGTTAGATGGTTTTCTTTCTTATTTAATAACCTATATTTTGTATTGTTAATCTTATACTTTAACTTACACTTGATATCCCACTTCAGTTTAGTGTTTTGTGTTCCTTCAGACTGCTAGCCATTTCTCTTCTATTTCTCGCCAGAGAAATAAAACCAAAAGAGATTGAAAGAAAATATAGCCTATTTAAAGTGCTAACCAAATCAAATTGAAATCAAACATAGCTCAGATGTAAATGCTCATATAATCCGCAAAGGAAATAAAAATGGAACAGTGTTGACAGCCAAGGAAGAAGCAAGCGGTCATGCCTACAATTCTCCATTCTGATATGACATTAGATGTTGCTAGGACATAAAATGTCAACAAAGAAAACTGAGACAATTACTGTTGTATTCCAGAAACGAGGAGGCGACGACCAACAGGCAAGTGAGAACAAGGAAAGTGGAGCAACACTACCCTCATCCCCACAAGCCTGAAGACTCAGACAGGTATGTGTAGTTTCAATATTTACCGGAAAATAATAATCTGCTTATTCCACATTAAAAAGTGGTTTGGCCAGTCTGAAAAGCACCTTCTGTTAGCATATAATTCAATGAAATTAAAGTTAAGTCAATGATGGTTGCAGTCCATCAAATGCTCTCTAGTGTAGGCCTATATTTGCATAACTTTGTGTTCACATATCTTAGTGTCACTTGTGCATGGTCAGTAAGTTGTGAGGGCACACAGTAATTGTTTAATGCTCTTTACAGAGACGGTTCCGGTGTCGACCGAAAGATCTCGGCTGATGTTGACATTGCCGACAGAGAGTCTCTGGAGAAAGTAGCCCGTGAAATGACCGAGACAGTTGACCTTGAGGCCAGAGAGGTCACCACGGAAAAGTGTGTACAGATTCATTATTCTCACATCGCAAATTCACATTTGTTAGGTGTTTTTTTTCCTTAGTTAATTACCTATATTTTGTATTATTAATCTTATAAGTTAATTTACACTTGATATCCCGCTTCAGTTTAGTGTTTTGTGTTCCTTCAGACTGCTAGCCATTTCTCTTCTATTTCTTGCCAGAGAAATAAAACCAAAAGAGATTGAAAGAAAATATAGCCTTTATAAAGTGCAAAACAAATCAAATTGAAATCAAACATAGCTCAGATGTAAATGCTCATATAATCCGCATAGGAAATAAAAATGGAACAGTATTGACAGCCAAGGAAGAAGCAAGCGGTCATGCCTACAATTCTCCATTCTGATATGACATTATATGTTGCTAGGACATAAAATGTCAACAAGGAAAACTGAGACAATTACTGTTGTATTGCAGACACGAGGAGGCGAGGACCAACAGGAAAGTGAGAACGAGGAAAATGGAGCAACACTATCCTCATCCCCACAAGCCTGAAGACTCAGACAGGTATGTGTAGTTTCAATATTTACAGGAAAATAATAATCTGCTTATTTCACATTAAAAAGTGGTTTGGCCAGTCTGAAAAGCACCTTCTGTTAGCATATAATTCAATGAAATTAAAGTTAAGTCAATGATGGTTGAAGTCCGTCAAATGCTCTCTAGTGTAGGCCTATATTTGCATAACTTTGTGTTCACATATCTTAGTGTCACTTGTGCATGGTCAGTAACTTGTGAGGGCACACAGTAATTGTTTAATGCTCTTTACAGAGACGGTTTCTGTGTCGACCAAAAGGTCTGGAATGGTGTTGTGGTTGCCGACAGAGAGTCTCCGGTGAGAGTAGCCCTTGAAACAACCAAGACAGTTGACCGTGAGGCCAGAGAGGTCACCACTGAAAAGTGTGGACAGATTCATTATTCTCACATTGCAAATTCACATTTGTTAGGGGGTTTCTTTTCTTAAGTTAATTACCTATATTTTGTATTGTTAATCTTATACGTTAACTTACACTTGATATCCCACTTCAGTTTAGTGTTTTGTGTTCCTTCAGACTGCTAACCATTTCTCTTCTATTTCTCACCAGAGAAATAAAACCAAGAGATTGAAAGAAATTATAGCCTATTTAAAGTGCTAACCAAATCAAATTGAAATCAAACATAGCTCAGATGTAAAGGCTCATATAATCCGCATAGGAAATAAAAATGGAACAGTGTTGACAGCCAAGGAAGAAGCAAGCGGTCATGCCTACAATTCTCCATTCTGATATGACATTAGATGTTGCTAGGACATAAAATGTCAACAAAGAAAACTGAGACAATTACTGTTGTATTCCAGAAACGAGGAGGCGAGGACCAACAGGAAAGTGAGAACGAGGAAAATGGAGCAACACTACCCTCATCCCCACAAGCCTGAAGACTCAGACAGGTATGTGTAGTTTCAATATTTACAGGAAAATAATAATCTGCTTATTCCACATTAATAAGTGGTTTGGCCAGTCTGAAAAGCACCTTCTGTTAGCATATAATTCATTATTCTCACATCGCAAATTCACATTTGTTAGGGGGTTTCTTTTCTTAGTTAATTGTCCATATTGCTGCGGCAATATGGGTAATTCGGGATAGAGGCGGACGGCCCTCCCTCCCCTCTCCTTCCCCCCTCCCCCACCTCCCCTACTGCCCTCCCCCGGCACTCACCCTACCCGACTTAACTCCAGGTGGCGCCACCATCACCCCCGTGTCGGTGCCGCGCTGTCCACCCTCCCCCTCCACTCACCCTCTCCGACTTAACTCCAGGCGGCCACACCATCGCCCCCGTGCTGGTGCCGCCGCTGGTACCCTCCCACCCCGGCTTCACTTCCCATACTCCTTCCACTTCTCCACCCGACGCCGGACCAGCAAGACCCATTTTTCACTCGCCTTCCCTGGCTGCTCTCCAAGACCTCATCACCACCACCATGCCGGCATGCAAATCCACCCGACGATCTGTAGCAACCCCTGCGGCACCGGCCGACGACACCACACGAACACCACGCCAGAGAGGATGACCACGCTCCGCTATAGTTCAAACCAAACCTGTAACGGACGAAAACAACTGACGACGAGATATCGGCGGTGGCGCAGATGTCGCTACTCCGCCAATCTGTGACTGACTCGATTAAGCAGCAATCCGACCTAGCGAGGACCATGTCGGACAGGATCCAGGCCCTGGAAACTGTCGGCATGAGTAAGTGCTCAAAGAGCAGCTCGTCCGATGACAGGCCCGTCAAAAGACGCAGGAGGCGCGACACCACGGACTCACCCCGATCGCCACGTGCCCGCTCGCCACGCCACCGCTCTCCACGCACACAATCGCCACGACCAACGCCACGCAGCCACTGCACCCAAAAGGACAGACGCGACAGGTCAGATTCCGAGGAACGGCCCAGACACAGGAGGTCGTGGCACGCACCACGAACCGCCGCCACCTACTCCAGCGAAGACGACTACCAACAACGGGATGTCATTGATGCCATCATCGGCTCCAACGTCGACGGACGACCAAACAGACGAGGTAGGGCTCAACTCCTTCCCCACACCTACGTTATACGAGATGAGAAGAAAGGGAAAGTAGGCCCAGGAGAGAGCATTTGGCATGAGTACTTTGCGGCACTCTCTCGCATGCGAAAAGACCCAAAGGTGCCGCAATCGTGGATCAAGCCCATCCTGGAACATCAGGACGAGATGTTTGAGATGGCAGCGGACTGGAGGTGGGATACCTGCCTCGCATGGTCGGAGAAGGTATTCGCAATGATTGACGACGGCCGCCTCCATAGGGGATGGCGGGACGACCAAGCGATCAAAGACCTGCAAAGAGCCGCCTGCCTGGCCGGCATTCGGAAGGAGGAAGAAAAACGGTCGGCACAGGGCAACCAACCAAGATCCGACGAACAGCACACAACGACGAACAGTACCCCATATAAGCGCCCTGAGTTTAACCATGACAGGCACGGCCACCCCTGCCACAGATGGAATTGGGGCACGGACTGTGGACATACGGCATCACATGGCATAGGCAGTGAGCACCTCGCACACGTGTGCGCATGGTGCGCAAACAAGTACAGGAAGGCGAACCCACACAAGGAGCAAGACTGTAATAACAAAAAGCGCCAGAACGAACGAAAAGCGGCGGCACTGGAGACTGACGAGTCGTCCAGAACGGATTTTTAGTAACTGGCCCCGGCGAGGCTGGAGAAAGCGCCAACCAACCATCACCTGACATGGACACGGAAACGGACACAGAAACGCCACAGCGACTCGTACTGCAGTTAATATCCTCGACCCGCAGGATAGTCGCTCAACCCGCACCCTGGACCATAGCGCCTAACGGCATGCGCACTGGCACAGACCCGATACGCATAGACGCGGAAAAATGCGGCTTTCTCGCCAAAACCACCCCCTGCGGCACCCCCGACCTCGCACCTCCCCCAACCCACGCGGAAGGGGACGCGCGCGACGACCCACCAACGGACTTTCCCGCCAATGACCAGAGCAGCTCGCCGCTCACATCCACACACACCAGCACCCGCTGCGCCCCCCAAGACGCCAACGACCACCACCCTCCCTCAGATACCACCGCCAGCAGCCCATTAGTCGCCACCGGCGACCCCGACGCCGCTGCTAACGACCACGGTAATGGCCGTTATGCTCCTCACCCCCCGACACCACAGACGCGCCACGGACCCATAACGGCCTCGTAACTGCCGCTTCACATGACGGCTCTGTCTCGCCTCCCCGCCCCCACCTGGCGACCACCCCTCCCGACCACCCGTCATCACCTCGCGGCACCCCTACAGGAAACGGGAACCCCGGCCTTGGACCGGTTGTGGAATTCTGCCTCCACCCGGCAAACAGCCCCACCGACAACCCCTTCACTCCTATCCCACCCCCCAACCCCCAACCCCCACCCACTCACCCCCCCACACACAGCCCCAGCGACAAACGAACCACGCCCCCCGCCGACACGCCACTGCCACCACCGACGTCGTCGTCCGATATGAACCGACCGGTGCCACCATCGCCTGAATACAACCCTTCAACACCAGCACCAACGACCTTACAAGAGCCGACATCAACACCGACGCCGCCGAGGACCCCGACACCCTGCTCATATACCACGAGAGGGAGCACGCGTCGGAGGATGTCGATGACATAACGGATGATCAAGAAGGCACCCCCTCCCCCCCACACCCCCCTATCATACAAGCCGATACTCCACAAGATCTGGCCAAACTCCGCCCCCCTGGCATGGGGCAACAAAATTGATAGATATATCTATGACCAAGTCAGGGCTACGGCACTCCCCAACCATGTCGCCGCATGCATACCGGTCCCATCCGCTCTGAGGATTGACCGCTGGAGGGACCTACTCTCTGGCTACCACGACAGTGAGCTGCTCGACTTCCTCGAGTTTGGTTGGCCGGTCGACTACACGGCCGACTCCCCTCCCGTCCCGTCGACCGCCAACCACCGGGAAGACCCAGAACACCTGAAATGGATAAAGAAGTACGTCATCGACGAAGCCGCACGAGGCGTGCTGCTGGGCCCTTCACAGAACCACCGTTCGTCCCCTGGGCGCAGACGAGCCCGATAATGACCAGAGTGAAGAAAAACACAGACGAACACCGGGTCATCGTCAACCTCAGTTACCCCAGGGGTGCAAGCGTGAATGCGGGCATACGGAAAGGCCATTACCAAGGAAGACCTGTTACCTACACCCTGCCCAACATTACGAACCTCACCGACGAACTGACACGGTTGGGACAGGGCGCCTACAAATGAACTATCGACCTCGCCCGTGCTTACCGCCAGCTCAGGACCTGCCCCCTCTCAGTCCCACTCTTAGGCATAACGATCGACGACCAAACATACTACGACATCCCCCCCCCTTTGGCTGCCGGACCTCGTCCATGGCATGCGCCCGCACCACCAACGCGGTTACCTACCTACTACGACACAAGAACCACTTCACGCTCTGCTATCTGGACGACTTCATCGGGGCAGCCAGCACAGAACAAGAGGCCGTCGTTGCATACCTCGACGCCATCCACCTCGCCGCCGACCTCGGACTGGCGCTCTCACCACACAAGTGCATACGACCCATGCAAAAAAACGAGTGGCTAGGGTTCGACGTCGACATGGTCGACATGATGGTATGGATACCGACGGCCAAGCTCGACGACGTGGTCAGAGAGTGTGCCAAGTGGGGCCCCGGTACCAGAGCGTCCAGGAAGGACCTTCAGCGCCTTGTCGGTCAGCTCCAACACGTGGCCAAGTGCGTTCGGCCTGCCAGACGGTTTATGAACCGCATACCCGCGGCCCTAAGGAGCGCCCCTTACACCGGCAAACACGCCATAACCCACGAGATGACCCTCGACATAGATAGGTTCAAGGCGTATGCACACACTTCCAACGGAGTCGTCCTCCTCCGCCCACCACCGAAGGGCGAGTGGATAATAGAGTGTGACTCCTCCCTTCTCGCCGGCAGAGCACACTCACCAGCCAGATACATCACCGAAGAATACCAGCCAGGGTACCTCGGGGACGGGCACAACATCGCCCAACTCGAGGCCATAAACCTAGTCGTGGCGCTCCACGCCCTCACCCCCCCAACCCCCAAGACTATGCCATCATCGTGAATACCGATAACTAGGCATCGCAAATCGTCCTCACCCTCTGCGCATGCGCCCGCGCGATCTGGAGATTCGCAGCTCTCAACTCCTGCGAGGTCCAGGTCGTCCACAAACCCGGGGCCGAGATCGCCTTCGCCGACGCTCTCAGCAGGGCCCCTTTCGCTCAAGCCGCACGGCAGAGGGCAGACCGGTTTGTGGACGACATGGACCTCGTCCGTATACGTGTCCACCACGACTCGTCAATTGTCGCCGACACTGTATAGCCTGGGAAGAGATATTAATTTGCCTCTCTCCCCAGGCACACACCAAGACCACCAGGACGTAGTCCACCTATTCCGCGACGGCCTCGCCCGCGGCACATGGCGAAACAAACACCTCCAGCTCAAGGCTCACCACGCCCGGACCCGGGACTACGACCCTCTACCCCTGAGCCACCTCGACATAGCCTCATACCTGGCGCACCTCTCCGCCTCACTCAGGTCGCCCGGGGCCATCATGAACTACCTCAGCACGGCCTGGACCTGGGTGAGGCAGAGGGACGGCAGGACACGCGGCTTCGATTCATACCTGATCTCCGTAATCAAGCGCGGCGTCGTCCGGTCTTCGACCCACCTTCCGCGCCAAGTTCCGCCACTGACGACCCACCATCTCATCACCATCGTACGCTACTTCGACCGGGCCGGGACCCGGGCCAAGGTTCTAACCCCCGCTCTCCTCGTCGGTTTCTTCTCCCTACTCTGACAAGGGAACCTCCTGGTCACCGGGTGCCCCGACGACCCCGGGCACACCCTGAGATACGCCAACATCCTGGACGACACCATCCACTTAACCATCAAGGTCCGCTCCACCAAGACCTCCAGGTCCCCCTCGGACGCCTTCACCATAAGGATCCCCAGGATCCCCACGTCCGAGTGCTGTCCCGTACGCGCTTGGCGATGATACGTGATCACCACCTGGCGTTCTCCTCTCGAGCCAGCATTCTTGACCCCCGACGGCACACCACTCACTGTCCGGACACTCACCACCGCGCTACGCGCTGCCCTCCAACACACTGGGTGCCCCGACCCGCAGACCTACACACTACACAGCCTTCGACGAGGGGCCGCCCAGGCCTGTGCAGCTGCCGGCGCACCCCTCCAAGGCGTCAGCGACCTTGGCCACTGGCGCTCGTCAGCCGTCCACCGCTATGTCCCCGCCCACGCCTTCACCGTGGCGACCTGGGCACTCTCCACACTATTTGGTTGAGGCCTGGGTCACCAACAGACTTTATTTCATTACGACTCACTACTCACTTAACTTACCGACCTGATTACACTGATTACTACTGATTACTGATTGATTATCACTCATTCTACTAGACATTGATTCACTATTACATTGATTATTTACTGACTACTGATTGATTATCACTCATTCTACTAGACATTCACTCACTACTCATTACCTTACCTATTTGATTACTTCTTGATTACTGATTATCTCGTCATTTTACTACACTTTGATTAATAAATTCCATACTATGTAGTTCCGCCTCTTGTTCTGAATTGTCCATATTGCTGCGGCAATATGGGTAATTCGGGATAGAGGTGGACGACCCTCCCTCTCCGCTCCTTCCCCCCCTCTACCGCCCTCCCCCGGCACACTCACCCTACCCGACTTAACTCCAGGCGGCGCCACCGTCACCCCCGCGTCGGTGCCGCGCTGTCCACCCTCCCCCTCCACTCACCCTCTCCGACTTAACTCCAGGCGGCGACACCGTCACCCCCCGCTGGTACCCTCCCACCCCGGTCTCACTTCCGCCCTTCCCATACTCCATCCACTTCTCCACCCGACGCCAGACCAGCAAGACCCATTTTTCACCAGCCCACCCACCCAACTTACATCTTAAGGGTTGAGGCCCGGGTCACCAACAGACTTTATTTCATTACGACTCACTACTCACTTAACTTACCGACCTGATTACTTACTGATTACACTGATTACTGATTGATTATCACTCATTCTACTAGACATTGATTCACTATTACATTGGTTATTTACTGACTACTGATTGATTATCACTCATTCTACTAGACATTCACTCACTACTCATTACCTTACTTATTTGATTACTTCTTGATTACTGATTATCTTGTCATTTTACTACACTTTGATTAATAAATTCCATACTATGTAGTTCCGCCTCTTGTTCTGAATTACCTATATTTTGTATTTTTAATCTTCTAAGTTAACTTACACTTGATATCCCGCTGCAGTTTAGTGTTTTGTGTTCCTTCAGACTGCTAGCCATTTCTCTTCTATTTCTTGCCAGAGAAATAAAACCAAAAGAGATTGAAATAAAATATAGCCTATTTAAAGTGCTAACCAAATCAAATTGAAATCAAACATAGCTCAGATGTAAATGCTCATATAATCCGCATAGGAAATAAAAATGGAACAGTGTTGACAGCCAAGGAAGAAGCAAGCGGTCATGCCTACAATTCTCCATTCTGATATGACATTATATGTTGCTAGGACATAAACTGTCAACAAAGAAAACTGAGCCAATTGCTGTTGTATTCCAGAAACAAGGAGGCGAGGACCAACAGGCAAGTGAGAATGAGGAAAATGGAGCAACACTACCCTCATCCCCACAAGCCTGAAGACTCAGACAGGTATGTGTAGTTTCAATATTTACCGGAAAATAATAATCTGCTTATCCCACATTAAAAAGTGGTTTGGCCAGTCTGAAAAGCAGCTTCTGTTAGCATATAATTCAATGAAATTAAAGTTAAGTCAATGATGGTTGAAGTCCGTCAAATGCTCTCTAGTGTAGCCCTATATTTGCATAACTTTGTGTTCACATATCTTAGTGTCACTTGTGCATGGACAGTAACTTGTGAGGGCACACAGTAATTGTTTAATGCTCTTTACAGAAACGGTTTCTGTGTCAACCAAAAGGTCTGGAATGGTGTTGTGGTTGCCGACAGAGAGTCTCCGGTGAGAGTAGCCCGTAATACAACCAAGACAGTTGACCGTGAGGCCAGAGAGGTCACCACTGAAAAGTGTGGACAGATTCATTATTCTCACATCGCAAATTCACATTTGTTAGGGGGTTTCTTTTCTTAGTTAATTGCCTATATTTTGTATTGTTAATCTTATAAGCTAACTTACACTTGATATCCCGCTTCAGTTGAGTGTTTTGTGTTCCTTCAGACTGCTAGCCATTTCATTTCTATTTCTTGCCAGAGAAATAAGACAAAAAGAGATTGAAAGAAAATATAGCCTATTTAAAGTGCTAACCAAATCAAATTGAAATCAAACACAGCTCAGATGTAAATGCTCATATAATCCGCATAGGAAATAAAAATGGAACAGTATTGACAGCCAAGGAAGAAGCAAGCGGTCATGCCTACAATTCTCCATTCTGATATGACATTAGATGTTGCTAGGACATAAAATGTCAACAAAGAAAACTGAGCCAATTGCTGTTGTATTCCAGAAATGAGGAGGCGAGGACCAACAGGCAAGTGAGAATGAGGAAAATGGAGCAACACTACCCTCATCCCCACAAGCCTGAAGACTCAGACAGGTATGTGTAGTTTCAATATTTACCGGAAAATAATAATCTGCTTATTTCACATTAAAAAGTGGTTTGGCCAGTCTGAAAAGCAGCTTCTGTTAGCATATAATTCAATGAAATTAAAGTTAAGTCAATGATGGTTGAAGTCCGTCAAATGCTCTCTAGTGTAGGCCTATATTTGCATAACTTTGTGTTCACATATCTTAGTGTCACTTGTGCATGGTCAGTAACTTGTGAGGGCACACAGTAATTGTTTAATGCTCTTTACAGAAACGGTTTCTGTGTCGACCAAAAGGTCTGGAATGGTGTTGTGGTTGCCGACAGAGAGTCTCCGGTGAGAGTAGCCCGTGAAACAACCAAGACAGTTGACCGTGAGGCCAGAGAGGTCACCACTGAAAAGTGTGGACAGATTCATTATTCTCACATCGCAAATTCACATTTGTTAGGGGGTTTCTTTTCTTAGTTAATTGCCTATATTTTGTATTGTTAATCTTATAAGTTAACTCCGGTGAGAGTAGCCCGTGAAACAACCAAGACAGTTGACCGTGAGGCCAGAGAGGTCACCACTGAAAAGTGTGGACAGATTCATTATTCTCACATCGCAAATTCACATTTGTTAGGGGGTTTCTTTTCTTAGTTAATTGCCTATATTTTGTATTGTTAATCTTATAAGTTAACTTACACTTGATATCCCGCTTCAGTTTAGTGTTTTGTGTTCCTTCAGACTGCTAGCCATTTCATTTCTATTTCTTGCCAGAGAAATAAGACAAAAAGAGATTGAAAGAAATTATAGCCTATTTAAAGTGCTAATCAAATCAAATTGAAATCAAACATAGCTCAGATGTAAATGCTCATATAATCCGCATAGGAAATAAAAATGGAACAGTGTTGACAGCCAAGGAAGAAGCAAGTGGTCATGCCTACAATTCTCCATTCTGATATGACATTAGATGTTGCTAGGACATAAAATGTCAACAAAGAAAACTGAGACAATTACTGTTGTATTCCAGAAACGAGGAGGCGAGGACCAACAGGAAAGTGAGAACGAGGAAAATGGAGCAACACTACCCTCATCCCCACAAGCCTGAAGACTCAGACAGGTATGTGTAGTTTCAATATTTACAGGAAAATAATAATCTGCTTATTCCACATTAATAAGTGGTTTGGCCAGTCTGAAAAGCAGCTTCTGTTAGCATATAATTCAATGAAATTAAAGTTAAGTCAATGATGGTTGAAGTCCGTCAAATGCTCTGTAGTGTAGGCCTATATTTGCATAACTTTGTGTTCACATACCTATATTTTGTATTGTTAATCTTATAAGTTAACTTACACTTGATATCCTGCTTCAGTTTAGTGTTCTGTGTTCCTTCAGACTGCTAGCCATTTCTCTTCTATTTCTTGCCAGAGAAATAAAACCAAAAGAGATTGAAAGAAAATCTAGCCTATTCATATAATCCGCATAGGAAATAAAAATGGAACAGTATTGACAGCCATGGAAGAAGCAAGCAGTCATGCCTACAATTCTCCATTCTGATATGACATTAGATGTTGCTAGGACATAAAATGTCAACAAAGAAAACTGAGACAATTACTGTTGTATTCCAGAAACAAGGAGGCGAGGACCAACAGGCAAATGAGAATGAGGAAAATGGAGCAACACTACCCTCATCCCCACAAGCCTGAAGACTCAGACAGGTATGTGTTGTTTCGATATTTACAGAAAAATAATAATCTGCTTATTCCACATTAATAAGTGGTTTGGCCAGTCTGAAAAGCAGCTTCTGTTAGCATATAATTCAATGAAATTAAAGTTAAGTCAATGATGGTTGAAGTCCGTCAAATGCTCTCTAGTGTAGGCCTATATTTGCATAACTTTGTGTTCATATATCTAAACATGTGCTAGGAGAGTCATAAGAGGTGGGTGGGCGAGTGCGAGGGTCTGAGTGGTTGAGTGGGTGAGTGAGTTAGTGAGTGAGTGATCAGTCAGTCAGTGTGTGAGTGAAATTGAGTGAATTAGTGTGTGAGTGAGACTGAGTGAATAAGTGAGTGAGTGCGGTGAGTGAGAAAGTGAGAAAAGAGGGAGCGGGGGAGGATGGAAACGATAGTGCGTAGGAGGGAGAGAAAAAATGGAGGGGGAGGAGGGAGAGAAAGGACAGAAGAGAGAGAGAGACACACAGACAGACAGGGGGAGGGAGAGTGACCAGCGAGCGAGGGCGGGTGAAAAATGCGGGAGGTGGAGGGGTGGAGAGAGAGGCAGGGAAAGGAGGCAAGCGGGGAAGAAGGGGAGAGGGGTTACAAATAGTACAGCCACACTGATAAAAAAAAGTAACTGAACTTGTTGCTGCATAGTTCAATGACAGCATCAGGTTTTTGAAAGCAAAACACTCATCTATATATTTCACTTTAACAGAACGTCTTACCGCTGAAGCCTATGGTGTCCGTTTTGACATACTTGCCCAAATTAATTTTGCATGTTTGCACTTCAGATATCTCCAAATTTAGCCATTTAAAATAAAGTGTTACTTCAGACTAAAGTAAAGTAGACTAACAATCAAGCTAATGTATTCATCTCAGAATGTAGTAGACATCCAAAACCACCGGCCTTTATGCAGCTTTAACTGTGGCGTTTGTTTACAGTGCTGAAAGGAGCACCTGCGACATGTGGACAAACCCCGGGAGTGCCGCAAGGCGGCATGATGCCGGCCCCGCCCCCGTGCAGCCACTGATGTGTGCAGTGAAATGCGCAGATGATCCACCAAGCCTGATCCCTCACGCGCCAACAAAGCCACGTCTGTCGACAATCCGCGTCTCACCTGTTGGGACGCTGAGACTGGAACAGCCGGGCAAGAACAACAACAGTGGGTCAGAGACAAGGTGAGCACACACACAGACACACGGACACAGACACAGCTATATATAGCACATACGTGACACAAATATCTACATATATATATAGCCTACCCATTTGTGTTTATATATACAGCTATGTATATATCTATAGGGGTAGCTACAAATAATCAAGAGACAAGAGGGGGTAAATGGATTGGCAACTGTTTATACATATATCTCGACCAATGGTTCGGAATACCCGTACCGGTAATAACATAAAATTGAAAAACAAGCGAGTGGGGCGGGGGAGGCGGTCCGACGGCGTATATATAGGCCACGCAGGACCGAAACACCACCGGAACCGGCTCGGAGCAAGTGGCATAGTGCCAGTGGATCTATAGACCATTTCGTAATACTTCGGTCACAATATAACAAGCATGATAATATAGATTTTCCGCCTACCTATACTCGCATAATTACTTATACCCCTTATATGTATATATACATATATATATATATATATATATATATATATGGGTTCTTCTTTGCTGCTGGTCCTAATTGGTTGGTCCTCACATTGTAACTGTTTTCGTCTAAATTAATTCTCCTTTTCATACCAAATGAAGAAAATTCCTTTTATTATACCCCAAATAAGCAATGACAGCAATCCAGTGAGAAAAAAATGTTTGGTTTATTTTTTATTGCAAAAATAGATTCATTTGTCACGCAAATATGACAGCTAAAAATGGGAATGGTGAAACGGTACTACTTGTGTTGGAAACTACTTCATTGTAGACCAAAATATTCAAACATAGCTAGTTTATTTGCAAAGTTGTAACATGCAAAAATGTCAGAAAACTAATTTTAGGACTGTTGAGTGTCTGTGTGTAAAACAATGATGCTTGAAAGTGAGCATAACGCGTGTTTCATGAGATGTCACGTCATGAAACACGCGTTCACCTTCAATTTTCACAATATCCAACCATGCAAGCCAGGAAAAACCCTGCTGCTTTAAATAGGATAGCATCATAGATGCCTAGTTCTGAACACAAAAGTTATAATATTATTTCCTAAAATGCATTAAAAGTGAAATAAAAACTTTGTGTCACGGGTGAAACACCCGTAATGGCGAAAATTTATTTTGCGATACAAAATCCAACAATGGATCAAATCTCTTCTCGCCATGATTTTCAAATATATCGTGGGCATCTATCTACACACCTACTGATGATGTGGTGTCAAGTCATAAACAGGATGTTGCACTATGATGCTATTAGTGTGGCGTGTCACACTTCGATGAAGATGAAACACGCGTAACGGCGAAAATTATTTCGCGATACAAAATCCAATAATGGATCAAATCTCTTCTCACCATGATTTTCAAATATACCATGGGCATCTACACACCTACTGATGATGTGGTGTCAAGTTATAAACAGGATGTTGCGCTATGATGCTATCACACGTTCACCTGTTGTCATCTTCATCCTCTAAGTCATCACAATATGTTTTTCTACATAAGAAAACTTATAACACTCAAAAGAAATATTTGCATACATGTAATGTGTACAAATAATGCCCTGAACAAATACATTTTTTGCATGCTATTAGCAGTGTCTAACCTAAGTCATTATTGAGTGTCACATGAAACATGCGTTACATGTTACATGTGTTACAATTCCAAGAACATCAGAAGTTAGGGAAGTGTTCCAAGATTACTTTTAAATATGTCCACAGCATCAACAACTAATAAGCATAAATATTTTCATCATCTGTTGTGCTTGTTTCATCATGAAGGAACAACTTTTCCTTTCCATGTAACGCATGTTTCAGTGTCACAATTTTATATCTTCTCTGTTCTACTCTCAAGTGGACGAACACTCATAAAATTGCCCTTAGTTACTCCTAGTGACTGCTGTTCAAAACCTAACTAGGAAATAATAAGGGTCTTGTTCTAAATATTACATAATGAAGGTTTTTGTGTCGGCCGAAACACGCGTAACATTCTCCACTTGGTCATGTTCAAAGCCACCCTGACTTGCAGTCTGGGTCCAAATTGTTTTTGTTTTAAATTGTGTCTTAAAATTGGATGTATGAGGAACACAACAAGCCTAATTGGGATAGGCTGTAACATATTTCAGTTTTGACCTCCGATTCCCCCTTTTTAGGACCAAAACTGAAGAAGAACCCATTATAAGCAACTTATAATGCTCAAAAGACATACTTGCATACGTGTAATGTGTAGAAATAATACCCTTAACAAAAACTTTTTTTGTGTGCATACTGTTAGAAATTTCTGAGCCAAGTTATTATTGAGTGTCACATGAAACATGCGTTACAACTCCAATAACATCAGAAGTTATGGAAGTATTACAAAATTACTTTGAAATATGTCCACAGCGTCAAAAACTAATAAGCATAAATACCTTTTCATGCTCTGTGGTGTTTGTTTGATCTTGAAGAAAAAACTTTTCCTTTCCATGTCACACATGTTTCAGTGTCACAATTTTATAAGTCCTCTGTTCTACTCTCAAGTGGACGGACCCTCATAAAATTGCACTTAGTTACTCCTAGTGAGTGCAGTTCAAAACCGTACTAGGAAAAAATAAGGGTTTAGTTCTAAATCTGACACTAGGCGGCTTTTTGTGTCACACCGAGTCAAGTTCAAAGCCACCCTGACGTGCAATCGGGGTCCAAACTGCTTTTCTTTTAATTGTGCCTTAAAATAGGATATATGTGGAACACAACAAGCCTAACTAGGATAAGCTGTGACGTGTTTAAGTTTTTACCCCCGATTCCCCCTTTTTAGGACCAGCAGCAAAGAAGAACCCATATATATATATATATATATATATATATATGGGTACTTCTCTAAAACTAGGAACCACATATTACAATGCTGCTAATTAATTTGTTCTTTTATTGATAGCATGTCAAATAATTATTGTGGCCTCTGTGTATTAAGATTGTTGTTAATACTACATATATCTAATCTATGTCACAAAAGATATCAAAAGTATACTTGAACTATTTTGTGCTAATGTGAAAATTTACACATTGACACCATGCATTTACCCAAAGTTTTTTTTCAAATCCCCGCCCCCCCCCAACCTTTTTCTTGTAAAACACCACCTTGTTTGCTTAACTGTAATCAATCAAATCTTGGTTAACTTTGTTGTGTATGTTAAAATAATGTTCTGTACATTTCATTGATTTTTATGTTACATAATTCATATAAACGCATTGCTCAATTTGAATAAAATCTAAATCAAAAAGTGAAATATATTTTCAAATCTGACATAATTATGCACAGCCTGCAAACATTCACAGGAACATGAATTCTGCTATTATCTGCAATATTTTCTACTACTATTTGATAGGTTTTCACTTTTCGCTTCCTTGTCACACTTTAGTGACCAGTTTCGGAGAATGACCCACATATATATATATATTTAAATTATATTAAAGCATTGAAATTATAAATTAGTCATTACACATATCGACATGTTTGTAAGTGTATGAGTAATTTGTGCTTATTCTATTTCAGAACTGAGGTAGAGCTGAAAATGCAGTCCCAGATGAATATTTCGAAGCAGCCAAAACCACCGGCTATTCAGAAACCAAAGTGTCAGCGGGTGCGAACAGCCACGCGAAGAGCCACCCAGAGGAAACCCAGTGACATTGCTCTCAGACATCTTCCCATCCTGCCAGACAAGCCCCTGCATCCACTCAACAACCATCAGGACAAAGACCAGTACACGTCCTCCAGGGTGAACCACCGAAATGACAGTGAATATTACGCAAATTGTCTCAAGGAATTCGAACGCAGAACTAACCGCCTCACTGATGGCTCACACCGGAGCACAAACCCATACAATAAGTGAGCAGTAGGCCTATGGGGGAAGCAGGGCACACCATGACAAGTGACGAGTACCCAGCCAATCACCAGGAGACCTGCACCCCGGCTTGTACTGCATACCAAGATGAACATGGTTCTCCAGCCTGGAGTCACCAGCAGGCTTAGGCCGCATTCCTTGAGACACTATTTGTGTAAGATATGGGGCCCGTGAATGCACTGAGTGTTATATTTTCAATGAACTTAGTCAGATGAAAGCATCAGGTTTTTGAAAGCAAAACACTCATCTATATATTTCACTTTAACAGAACGTGTTACTGCTGAAGCCTATGGTGTCATTTTGACATACTTCCCCAAATTAATTTTGCTTGTTTGCACTTCAGATATCTCCAAAATTAGCCAGTTAAAATAAAGTGTTACTTCAGACTAAAGTCAAGTAGACTAACAATCAAGCTAATGTATTCATCTCAGAATGTAGTAGACATTCAAAACCACTGGCCTTTATGCAGCTTTAACTGTGGCGTTTGTTTACAGCGCTGAAAGGAGCACCTGCGACATGTGGCCAAATGCTGGAGTGACGCCAGGTGGGGTGACGCTGGCCCCGCCCCCATGCGGCCGCTGATGTGAGCAGTGAAATGCGCAGATGATCCACCGAGCCTGATCCCTCATGCGCCGACAGGGCCACATACGTGTGGGATCCAAGCGCCACCTGTCGGGACGTGGAGACTGGTACAGCCGGTCAAGAACAACAACAGTGGGTCAGAGACAAGGTGAGCACATTCACAGACATACGCACACAGACACACAGCTATATATAGCACATACATGACACAAATATCTACATATATATACCTATTTGTGTTTATATATACAGCTATATATATATATATATGTATGTATATATATATGGGTACTTCTCTAAAACTGGGAACCACATATTTGGTTTCCATATTACAATGCTGCTAATTAATTTGTTCTTTTATTGATAGCATGTAAAATAATTATTGCTATTTTATAGGTTTTCACTTTTGGCTTCCTTGTCACACTTTAGTGACCAGTTTCGGAGAATGACCCACGTATATATATATATATATATATATATATACATAAAATATATTAAAGCATTGAAATTATAAATTAGTCATTACACATATCGACATGCTTGTAAGTGTATGAGTAATTTGTGCTTATTCTATTTCAGAACTGAGGTAGAGCTGAAGAGTCAGTCCCAGATGAAAATGTTGAAGCAGCCAAAACCACCGGCTATTCGGAAACCAACGTATCGGTGGGTGCGAACAGCCACGCGAAATGCCACCCCTGAGGCCACCTTCTCTTCAGACCTGCGGAGGAAACCCATTGACATTGCCGCTCTCAGACATCTTCCCATCCTGCCAGACAAGCCCCTGCATCAACTCAACAACCATCAGGACAAAGACCAGTACACGTCCTCCAGGGTGAACCACCGAAATGACAGTGAATACTACGCAAAGTGTCTCAATGAATTCGAATGCAGAACTAACCGCCTCACTGATGGCTCACACCGGAGCACAAACCCATAAAATAAGTGAGCAGTAGGCCTATGGGGGAAGCAGGGCACACCATGACACGTGATGAGTACCCAGCCAATCACAAGTAGACCTGCACACCGGCTTGTATTGCATACCAAGATGAACATGGTTCTCCAGGCTGGAGCAACCAGCAGGCTTAGGCCGCATTACTTGAGACACTATATATGTGTAAGATATGGAGCACATGAATGCACCGAGTGTTATACTTTCAATGAACTTGACCAACTGCATACAACATTTTCATCAATGTATTATTGGTGTCAAGTTGTTAAATCTCTATAACACACATGATGTGTTATTTATGTGTTATTTATAACATGTGTTTATCAACATATTCTGTTGGGATGAAAATGCTGCACATAACTTCATAAGTATATAGTCCAAAGGCTTTTACATCGTAAGTCTATGTCGTATGTTTAGTATGCTATATATTCACAATCATTTGTAGTGTACATTATCGGAATCATTATAATATATTTGAACATCAAGATCAATTTAATATACTTGTTTCATATTGACATATTTACAACAATGTGCATGTTACGTCATGTAGATGGTGAAATGTTGATTTTGTACAAGATACGTGCATAGTGATAATGAATCCCCTGACATTACATTTATTTGAAAATTGTGTCATATATATATAGAAGATAATTTCATTTAGGTTCTTTTTGGTTCCGATATTTTATAACCTGGACGTAATACCAACACAAGTGATAACACGTGGTGTGTAAATGAACCAGGCATGGAATATTTGTATATCTTATTTGGTATATATGCCGGACAAACATTTTAATTGAGAAATGGTTCAATGTATCAATATATAGAATTTATGTCCATGACATATTGCAAATTATTTTGAAGTGTTATTGATAACGCATGTGTTCATCGACATCTTCTGTTGGTATGGAAATGTAGACATAAATATATAGCCCAAAGGTTTTACATAGTAAGCCTATGTCATATGTGTACATATTTAGTATAATTGCCGACAGACTTGTCTTCAAAGAAAAAGAATCCAGCAATCATTAACCCTCTGTAAATGGTCCTAGGCTGACAGCGGACCCTTAAAAATTGAATTTTTTATTTCCGCCAATGGAAGATTTCTGGATTTTGGCTGAGTTCTTATAGAATGACCCATGTGTTCACAATGATTTGTAGCGTACATTATCAGAATCACTATAATGGGAACATCGAGATCAATTTAATATAATTGTTTCATATTGACTTATTTGACTGCAATATCTTTTTGTATCACTGACCTTGCCATAGTGGTTATGTCATGGTACTCGAGTGTGAGTAGTGTCACACCCGGTTACTTGTTCACTGGGTTCAGGATTACAACATGCAGCATCACACCCTAACACTGCTCTCCAGATCGGCGACTATTATTTACTTTTAAATTCCATTATGTAATAACCATTCCATAGGAATATCTATGATGGAATTATATGCCAATATTGTTGCCACATTATTAAAATCAGAAACCAAATTCCACAATCGTGATACTATATTTTCCTGTGCGTTCTTTGATTTTGTTTTAACAATAGGTTTAAGTAGTTAGAGCTTATTACTTATTAGTATTTAATTCTCTTTGCCGTAGTTGTTTGACGGGGTTGTAAATAAATCATTCAATATACTACGTGTTTATAAATGTATACGGCAGTAGATTTAAATACACAAATATCCATACCATTTAGTACATTTTACATACTCGAGATTTCCCCATAGAACGGGGCTGCGAGATAGCAACTCGTGCATGCAACACAACAAGAAATCGGTGGGTGGTCCAATATATGGGCTGGCCCAATATCGGTGCCTTTCCCCTACTATGTTTCATGTGTACGCTGCAGCAGTACGGGGTGAATCCTGTACCTAATATCAACCCAGCTTCCAAACACTTTTCCGGTGTAAAGATTTCAAATTCCCCCCTTATTCAAGTTCCCCCCCGGGAACTTGAAAACGTTTTCAAATTCCTCCCAGGGGAATTTGAAAACGTTTTCAAGTTCCCTCCCTCGTTTTAACTTTCCCTCCCTCCGGGCAACTTGAAAACGTTTTCAAGTTCCCCCCACAGGAATTTGAAAATGTTTTCCCTCCGTCAATTTAAATTTTCCGCACATATGAGATTATGGTGCTGTTTTATGTATCGTATATTGTAACATAGTACAGTTTATAGTAACAAAGTCTAGTTTATAACGAGTATAGTAATATTGTTATGGTCAAATTCGGAATCGCTAAGTACTGTAATTGTGCATGACCGCGAGATTCCTAGAATGTTAATCAATCAATCAATAGTTCCGTCCTCTAGTCGAGGGTTGGATGCAATGGTTCTCCACTTGTCCCGATGGTGTGCTGTTGAATAATTCAAGCCTGTCCACTGTGAAATATTTGTAAACCATGATGTTCTTGGTCTCCCTCTCCTTCTGCTGCCATTCACCTTCCCTTCCAACAATGTACGGTATTTTGAACTCTGACGAATGATGTGGCCAAAATAAATAAGTTTCTTTGTCTGTATAGTGGCAAATAAGCGTTTCTCATTTTTAATTTTGCTGAGAACTTCTTTGTTGGTGATCTTCTTTGTCCATGATATTTTCAGCATCCTTCGATAAGTCCACATCTCAAATGCTAATGTTAATAGCACATTAGAATCCACACCATCTTAAATAAAAATAAAAATGAGCTACAGACTGACATACACACACAGACATACAAAAATCTCTTAGTTTGTTAAATTCCGTGAAATTCCGCTTTTTTGAATAATTAACTAAATATGGAATTTTTGTGTGAAATTCTTTATTTTCGTGAAATATACATTTTTTTGGTGAATTTTTTACATGAAATTGTTCGACGAACAAAAATTCTTTTTGGGGAAATTTTGGCGACTACTATTACTATTTTTCATGAATTTTCGATCTTTTAAAAACTTTTACATTTTTGGGGAATTTTTTTTAATTTTTTTTTAATTTTTAAACAATTTTAAAGAGGGGGGAATTTGAAAACAGGGGGGGGGAATCTGAAAACAGTTTTGAAGTTCCCCCCCAGGAATCTGAAAACGTTTTTAACTTCCCTCCGGGGAAGTTAAAAACGTTTTCAGATTCCCGGGGGGGAACTTGGGAAGGGGGGAAGTTGAAATCGTTACACTGGGCCTCACCTGTGGAAGGTCGGGAGTTCGGTTCCAGGTCGAGTCAAACCAATGACTTTCAAATTAATACTTGTCGCTTCCTAGACTAGCACATAGCATTAATAGGATAGGGCAAGGACTGGTTAGCTCAGTGTCAGGATAATGTGACTGAGTGGGATATCGAGTCATGGTGCCGACAGCCTGATTTCCCAGTGGGGAAGCACTAAAAAGTCGCCATGAGTGCGCACTGTTACAAGTCGGTACCCATCCTGATATTATCTTAGATGTTGCCAGGACGTAAAACTTGAACAACCAACCAACCCAATACTTTTTCTAATGAGTTGCTGAGGAACCTGTCCTGAATTAAAACGGTGTTGTGGGAGTAACTACAGAAGCCACTGCAGTTATGTCTAATATAACTCATCGATATGAATTTCCTAAAATCAGACATAACTCATTTTGTTATAATGTCACACAATGGCATTAAGAAATTAAGATCTCAACATGCTCTAGTGTCTATTCCATTATTTAATAAATGTATCAGATTTGCAGCACAAGATGACACTGTATGAACTGGAGTGGGGTTTTCTTTCAGGAAGAAATCAAATTATTCACTTTGAACTGAGATCGTCCCATTAAATAGCACTTTCACAATATATTCTGAATGAAATCAGAATACAGAATAATTCATTAACATATTTGCAACATACGCAAGTAATATATGTTGCATTATAGTCTTATATATAGATGATTTTCTCTGTGCAAGCAATGCTTAAAGAAGGCCGTTAAATATGTTGTTGAAACAAAGGCAAGGGACCAGGCTAGTGGATGTGCGACATCAGTTATTGTGCTGGCACTTGGTGGAGAGCAAAAACATGTGTCATAGATTGAAGACATTACTTTTTGTACTATCACCTGGTGGATACCAGCAACATGTCATTAGATTAAAGCCATCATTTACCTGGTGGAGAGCAGTTACGTGTCAGTGGTTGTTAAACATGACTTATTCAAGTTCTTGTGCTGCCACCTGATGGAGAGCATTAATATGTTAATAGTTCTCCCTTTCCTCGCTGTGGACCCTTCTCCTCCCATCGGGAGCATAAGCATATTCAGCGCTAAACGGAGCGACCCAACTAGCCACGGTGCGACCCAACCAGCCACGTTTGAACTCGTTTCAGCTCGTTTAAACTTGTTTCCGGTACAAAGGCTAGGGGACCAGGTTGGAGACTGAGTGATAATAGATGAAAACTCCTGTGCCTCTGCTAAAGCTATGTTTACACGGGGAATTGTGAAACGTTCTAGACAAGGCCATTTATATGAAGCGTTTTAGAAGCGTGTTTACACGGACAGAGTTTGAAAGTGTTTTGGTGCCGGGAACCAGCAGCCTTAGGTCCGCCTGTAGCTGGCGAGCACTGCTATTTTACACTATCGCCGCCCGGGAACCAGCGGCCTTAGGTCCGCCTGTATCCGGCGAGCACTGCTATCCGCCCGGGAACCAGCTGAAACGTTTCTTGGAAACCACCTCCCGAGGTGGTATACGCGGAACGTTCCAGCTGAAACGTTTCAGCCCTAAAACGGCGCAGTGGCGCGTTTACACGGACACATTTAAAACTTTCTAGGCAACTGGTTCCAGCTGGGGCGTTTTAACTCGCCCGTGTAAACGCAGACGAGGGTCCACAGCGACGAAAGGACGAAAAACGAGTTCCCACTGGGTAATATCGAGCATATCCTTGCAGGATGAGTTTCCCATTCATTAAGTAGTGATATTGTGTGATTTAAACAGAAATCAATGTAGATCAATTTCAAATATACTTCAAACAATTTAATCTGTGCAAAAGATACATAAATATCTGATAATGTCTGAACAAACAACAACAACAACATAGTAAAATAATATTTTACTAGACTGCTAGCTCTGTGGAGGTCTAGCCTGGTCCCCTGGCATTTATTTGCTCATGCAGAGGCATAGGAGTTTTCATCTATTATCGCTCAGTTTCCAACCTGGTCCCCTAGCCTTTGTACCAGAAACAAGTTTAAACGAGCTCAAACGAGTTCAACCCCGGCTGGTTGGGTCGCACCGTGGCTAGTTGGGTCGCTCCGTTTAGCGCTGAATATGCTTATGCTCTGCCTGAGCAAATGAATGCCAGGGGACCAGGCTAGACCTCCACAGAGCTAGAATTTCAAATCGAACACCAGGAGTGGAGTAACAAAATACACGCGCAATCATAAAATACTTGCTGTAGTTATATCGGGGGGGGGGGGAATAAATGGATTAAAGTGTTTGAACTATATTTGAAATTTATCTACATCAATTTCTGTTTAAATTACACAATATCAGTAATTACTGAATGGGAAACTATTCGTGCCTGAGACTGCCGCCGGGGAGGACAACAACAAAGGGACAGGCGCGAACAATGGCGGGGGTGGGGGTGGTCGGACCTCTGATAGCTTTGATGTATCGCACCCGGAGTTAGCTATCCGTAACGAGGACTGGCTCAGGGTAATCGGCCCGGAACCAGCCCGCATGGAGAGTGGTGAATTAGTATGCACCTTATGGGTAGTGGACAGGGAGAGTCGCTATAGCTGGACTGAACACTACATTGACATTTTCAATGCTTGTACTATGGGTTATTGTGACGGTGTGTACTATATCGATGGGGCGCTGGCCAAAATAAAACCTTGTCGTGTGTTCTCAGAATGCTTTTGTAGGGGCGATGTGGATCCCGATTGGGAATACGTGTTGCGGGGTGCCTGGTTCGGTTTCAGGGTCATTGATGAATCGTGCGACAGCAACTATAATAAAGCCAATTATGGCTCTATAACTAAGGGCGAGGTCGGTGTAGCAATGTGTGGGAGGTTGCAATCTGAGCTTGATGAACAACTGTTGACTATTGTGGATAAACCATGTGTGTGTATTCATGGCCTAGGCGTGGTGCCTCAGGGTCATGATGATTTCAGAGCCATCGTGGACTGCTCTAGTCCAGATGGTAGATGTGTCAATGATTACACCAACGGCTGTCGGGCAAACTTTTGTTATAACTCAGTGGAATCAGTCACGGATATACTACAGGTAGGGGACTATTTAGCTATGGTCGATATAAGTAATGCCTATAGGGCAGTGAACATCCAGGGAGAAGCAGGGCTTGGCCTGGGACTTCGGGGGAGGCACGGTCTACCTCCGTGATAACCGCTTATGCATGGGGCTGAGCAGCAGTCCGTAGGTATTCTCCAAAGTGATCGAGATGGTAGTTCGTTGTATGGTAAGGGAAGGCTACCCATGCTGCATTAACTACCTAGATAACTTCTGCGTGGTAGCACACACAGAGGGGGAATGCAGGGCTGCACAGCGGGTGCTGGTGAGTATACTGCGTAGACTCGCGTTTTACGTTAGCTATAAAAAACTAGTGTGTCCAAGTCAGACGATACGGTTTGTAGGTATTGACATAGATTCGGTAATGATGGAGTTAAGACTCCCTGCTGACAAACTAGGAAAGTTACAGACACTTCTCAACTGGTTCCTGCGCAAACGGAAGGCATCAAAGAAAGAACTGGAAAGCCTGGCGGGGGTGCTGGCACACTGCTGTAAGGTGATCCATGGTGGAAGAACTTTCTCACGGCATGTCTATGATCTAGTGGCATCAGTGAAGAAAAGCACGCACAGGATTAGGCTAAACGACGAATTTAGGTTAGACCTGAAATGGTGGGTGGAGTTTGCCAGCTCCTTCAACGGGAAAGCCAAGATAATCAAACCATGCGAACCTTGTATCTCGGTGTACAGTGACGCATGTTTGACAGGGTTCGGGGCTACTCATGGGGAGGACTGGTTGGCTGGCACCTTTAACACCAAGGGTGGAAGACAGTTGGGGAAGTGGTTGGGACACCACTACGCGGAAGCGAAGGACGGGGGCTGCAGGACGGCTAACATAAACGTGCTAGAGTTATGGCCAATCCTGGTGGGGGTTCGTAGGTGGGGCCATCTCTGGGAAAACAGGACAGTGATATTTGTGACTGATAACACCCAGGTAAGGGCAGCTCTCAACTCGGGTAGAAGTAAGAATAAGACCACTATGACCTGGCTGAGACTGATATTTTGGTTGTCGATAAAACATAACTTCAATGTTCAATCGGTATACATAAATACACGAGACAATGTAATATCTGACAGCCTAAGCAGGCTGGAAGTGTACAAAAACATTGCGCGCATACGAGATGCAGACGCTGCTAGGGCGATGTGCTGCCATGAACTTTTTTCCTGTTGATTGCAGATTCGGGACGGCTAAAGCTGCGAACACACTGGACGCGTGCGTCGCGCGTGCGTCAAGTACAAGCGTACGTCATGCGGTTCTCACGCGTAAATAGCGAACACACTGGACGCGTCTGCCACGCGTCTAAAGGCTGGTACACACCTCCCATATAAAACCCCCATTCCCCCCTCTTCCATTCCCCCCATTCCCCCTCTTCCATTCCCCCCCATTCCTCCCTCTTCCATTCCCCCATTCCCCCTCTTCAATTCCCCTTCTTCCATTCCTCCTCTTCCATTCCACCCTCTCCCATTCCCCCTCTTCCATTCCCCTCTCTTCCATTCCCTCTCTTCCATCCCCCTCTTTCATTCCCCTTCTTCCATTCCCTCCTCTTCCATTCCCTCCTCTCCCGTGCCCCCTCTTCCGTTCCCCCTCTTCCGTTCCCCCTCTTCCGTTCCCCCTCTTCCGTTCCCCCTCTTCCGTTCCCCCTCTTCCGTTCCCCCTCTTCCGTTCCCCCTCTTCCGTTCCCCCTCTTTCGTTCCCCCTCTTTCGTTCCCCCTCTTTCGTTCCCCCTCTTTCGTTCCCCCTCTTTCGTTCCCCCTCTTTCGTTCCCCCTCTTTCGTTCCCCCTCTTTCGTTCCCCCTCTTTCGTTCCCCCTCTTTCGTTCCCCCTCTTTCGTTCCCCCTCTTCCGTCCCCCTCTTCCGTTCCCCCTCTTCCGTTCCCCCTCTTCCGTTCCCCTCTTCCGTTCCCCCTCTTCCGTTCCCCCTCTTTCGTTCCCCCTCTTTGTTCCCCTCTTGCGTTCCCCTCTTGCGTTCCCCTCTTGCATTCCCCCTGTTGTGTTCCTCCCTGTTGCTTTCCCCCCTCTTGCGTTCCCTCCTCTTGTGTTCCCCCATCTTCCTTTCCCCCTCTTCCATTCCCGCTCTTCCATTCCCCCCTCTCCCATTCCCCCTCTTCCATTCTCCATCTTTCATTCTCCCTCTTCCATTCCCCCCTCTTCCATTCCCCTCTTCCGATCCCCGTCTTCCGTTCCTCCTGTTCCGTCCCTCCTCTTCTGTCCCTCCTCTTCCATTCCCCATTCTCCATCTTCCGTTCCCCCTCTTCCATTCCCCTTCTTCCATTCCTCCTCTTCCATTCCCCCTCTTCCATTCCCCTCTTCCGATCCCCGTCTTCCGTCCCTCCTCTTCTGTCCCTCCTCTTCCGTTCCCCCTCTTCCATCCCTCTTCCATTCCCCACTCTCCCATTCCCCCTCTTCCATTCGCCTCTCTTCCATTCTTCCTCTTACATTCTCCCTCTTCCAATCCCCGTCTTCCGTCCCTCCTCTTCTGTCCCTCCTCTTCCATTCCCCATTCTCCATCTTCCGTTCCCCGTCTTGCATTCCCCATCTTCCATTCCCCATCTTCCATTCCCCATCTTCCATTCCCCCATCTTCTGTTCCCCCCTCTTGCTTTCCCCCTCTTTCATTCCCCCTTCTTGCATTCCCTTCCTCTTGCATTCCGCCTCTTTCATTCCCCAAGAGGGGGAACGAAAGAGGGGGAACGAAAGAGAGGGAACGAAAGAGAGGGAACGGAAGAGAGGGAACGGAAGAGAGGGGAATGGAAGAGGGGGAATGGGAGAGGGGGAATGGAAGAGGGGGAACGAAAGATGGAGAATGGGGAATGGAAGAGGAGGGACAGAAAAGGAGGGACGGAAGAGGAGGAACGGAAGAGGGGGAATGAAAGAGGGGGAACGAAAGAGGGGGAACGAAAGAGGGGGAACGAAAGAGGGGGAACGAAAGAGGGGGAACGAAAGAGGGGGAACGAAAGAGGGGAACGAAAGAGGGGGAACGAAAGAGGGGGGGCGAAAGAGGGGGGACGAAAGAGGGGGAACGAAAGAGGGGGAACGAAAGAGGGGGAACGAAAGAGGGGGAACGAAAGAGGGGGAACGAAAGAGGGGGAACGAAAGAGGGGGAACGAAAGAGGGGGAACGAAAGAGGGGGAACGAAAGAGGGGGAACGAAAGAGGGGGAACGAAAGAGGGGGAACGAAAGAGGGGGAACGAAAGAGGGGGAACGAAAGAGAGGGAACGGAAGAGAGGGGAACGGAAGAGAGGGGAATGGGAGAGGGGGAATGGAAGAGGGGGAACGGAAGATGGAGAATGGGGAAGGAAGAGGACGGAAGAGGAGGAACGGAAGAGGGGGAACAAAAGAGGGGGAACGAAAGAGGGGGAACGAAAGAGGGGGAACGAAAGAGGGGGAACGAAAGAGGGGGAACGGAAGAGGGGGAACGGAAGAGGGGGCACGGGAGAGGAGGGAATGGAAGAGGAGGGAATGGAAGAGGGGGAATGAAAGAGGGGGAATGAAAGAGGGGGAATGAAAGAGGGGGAATGAAAGAGAGGAGATTGGAAGAGGGGGGAATGGAAGAGGAGGAATGAAACAGGGGGAATGAAAGAGGGGGAATGGAAGAGGGGGCATGGGAGAGGAGGAATGGAAGAGGAGGGAATGAAAGAGGGGGAATGAAAGAGGGGGAATGAAAGAGGGGGAATGAAAGCGGGGGAATGAAAGCGGGGGAATGTAAGAGGGGGAATGGAAGAGGGGGCATGGGAGAGGAGGGAATGGAAGAGGAGGGAATGAAAGAGGGGGAATGAAAGAGGGGGAATGGAAGAGGGGGCATGGGAGAGGAAGGAATGGAAGAGGGGGAATGAAAGAGGGGGAATGAAAGAGGGGGAATGAAAGAGGGGGAATGAAAGAGAGGAGATTGGAAGAGGGGGGAATGGAAGAGGAGGAATGAAAGAGGGGGAATGAAAGAGGGGGAATGAAAGAGGGGGAATGAAAGAGGGGGAATGAAAGAGAGGAGATTGGAAGAGGGGGAATGGAAGAGGAGGGAATGGAAGGGGAGGGAATGGAAGAGGAGGGAATGGAAGAGGGCAAAGTCAAGCAAAGTCGGGCAAAGTTGGGCAAAGTCAGGCAAAGTCGGGCAAAGTCGGGCAAATTCGGTCAAAAGCCACGCGTCACCATGCGTCAAGCGTAAATAATTGCTCCAAAAGCGATCCGTGACGCACGCGTGACGCACGCGCGACAAACGCCCATACTTTTAGGCTGCCCAGGGGTGAGAGCTCGGTATCAATGCCCTATTCGTTCTACTTAGCAGCAATAAGGATACTATGTGTGTGGTCGGGTATGAATCCCCTTGAATTCTCCACACACAGCCTGAGGAGGGGTGGTGCCACTTTTCTACGACTATGTAGTGCTTCAATACTCGAGAAAGAAAGGGGCGATTGGAAATCGGATGCGGTGTTCGAGTACCTGAGGGCATCTCTACAAGAGAGACTATCAAGGGACCTGAGGGTGGCCACATTATTGGCCGGGAGATAATCATTAGCTGGTTTGGTGGGTTTGGGCCTTTAGAGGTACCAGCCAGAGGAATGACTCATCTAATTATATATATATCCATGTCTTGTTGCTTTGTTTGCTACGGCGCGTATTAATAATGTGGAGTGTAACATGTTACGCACGTTTTATTAAAAGCTGAGGCTAGGTTATTCGTTGGTGAAATGGTCCGGTGGGATGTTGAAGCCGACGTGGTTTATGCAGCACTGTGCTGCTTTGATGTGTTTGTGAAGCCAGGCACTGCTTTGAAGTGTCCAGGCAGCGCCTAGCAGGCTCTGGCAGCATGCCGGGGCCTTGTGCATCTGCGCGACACTGTATCTGCATTCATTCGGCAGGAAAATTTGCTTCATAAATAAACGGAAGGGCCTTTAGAGGTACCAGCCAGAGGAATGACTCATCCAATTATATATATATCAATGTCTTGTTGCTTTGTTTGCTACGGCGCGTATTAATAATATACAAAATAAAAGCCATAAGCAACGAATGCATAGCGTTGTGTCATGATATAGACAGGTATATGGTTAGATATACACAGAGATAGAAAACAAAACCAATATAAGGGCGCAGTCGCAATACAAAGTAGCGGCTGGCCCTCATGGCCTGATTACCATCATAATATAAAATTCGCCTATTAACATGCAGCAGAATATAGATTATTATGGTAAGAAAGCGGCCACGAGAGGCCAGCGGCCCACCCTTACAGATTATAACGGAAATTGATCAAACCTCCCATAACAACTGCACCCCAATATTGGAAAATAACGATAAAAAATGACGAGAGCTCGACTGAAGGGACATCCTGTAGCCGCTGGCTCCTCGTGGCCCCTTTCTTATTTTTTGGTCTATTAGTTGTTTAAGCAGGGGAAATTTCAGTCTTAGACGTTATACACAGCGGTGGAAATCCAAATTGGCAGAGCCTAGGGCATGGGGAATCGAACCACTGACCCTCAGTTTAGGAGTCTGACCTAGAAAAAAGTCAGACACTCTAACCACTCCGCCACAGAGAACGCCATAATAATCCATATTCTGCTGCATTTTAATAGCAGAATTTTATATGTGCTAGTTTCAGCTCATCTCAGCTCTTGCTTGAAACATAGCCGTGTTCACACGGGCAAAATGTGAGGCGAATCAGGCAAATCGAATCAGGTGAGGTGAATTAGGCGCCCGTTCACACGGACACTGCGCGAGGCGGGAGTGGATATCTGCGCATGAGCAAGTACAGACTAACCAGCGCCATTTTGGGTTCGACGACGCCGTCACCAGAGAGTGTGGGTTCGACCTAGATATGTAATTACTGAATCGTATTGGTTTGGAACGGTCAAAACTTCTGCTGGGCAGTGAAACCCTAAAAATAAATGATAAAAAAAATATCTGTGCAGAGATAGCGGTTTCATTAATTAAATTATATAATATGCGCTCTTGATCGACTGGAAAGTCAACAACCTGAGGTGTCGACTGCGCATGCGTGTGAGGTGCTTAATCCGCCTCAGAGTGTCCACACGGGCAAAATTATCCGCATCACAGGAATCGATTCACGTAGACTACCTCGCTTAGGTGGTTTACACGATGCGCATCACGTGAGTCGAATCAGCCCTAATCCGCCTCAGAGGTCCGTTCACACGGCAAATGTGAGGCGAACTAGGCAAGTCGCTTTCTACGAATCGATTTACATTGCCCGTGTGAACACGGCTTATAGAATACCAACTAAAAATATATATATAACAAATTAAGATGTTAACGTGGCCCGGTATACCTCGTGGCGACGGGAACCGTACTCCGACAAATGCTCTCCAAGCAAAACTCTGATTAGTGTTTATGTTTATATTACCAGATATGTGGAGGGAGTGCTGTAACTCACTGCAACTGAACTGGGTCAGGGAGACTGCTGAGGCTGGGTGAGAAGTGGGTCAGTGCTGAGGTCAGGGTGGGGGTGGGGTGGGGATGGGGGGTCTGAGGCTGGGCCTTTAGCTGGCAGCTGTTGTTTTGAAAATGGATGGGTGAGTGGAGAGAAGGGAGAGTAAAACTGAGGTATTTCAATTTTCTTTAGAGTATTTCAAACAGGAAATATATTTGCTTTAATGTAAAATATATGTTAGTACAATTACATTGCATAATTCAACCAGAAACACATATAGAAAGAAAAACGTTTTTTGTTGTTGAATGTAAAAAGCTGGTAATGCGCGCGTAACGCTTCCCGACACATGCCGATGTTTCGCCCAAAAAGGCAACACGTCGCCGCGCGTTGGTGAGAAATGTCGTAATGTGACAGGGCCTTCACTTGGAGTGGCAGTTGTTAGCGGTGGTTGGCATGATTACTCTCACTGCATTGCAACTTACACATACACAGTACTGCAACTTCAGAGAATCTAAACTAGACTTTGCGCCTAATGTAGTGTGTAATCAACACTGTATGTTACCACTTGGTCGTAATGCTTGCCTTGCATTTGATTCGCAGTGAAGGAGGAGTGCCCCCCCCCCCCCCCCCCCCCCGGCCCACGCCTGCCCGCCATGGACCGTTGGGGTTACATCACCTCCCCCCACTTCTCTGCCTTATAAGCGGTTCCCCTGCCTCCTCCAGCCACGATGCCTCCACGCCCTGCCAGACGCACTCCCTGGTCTTTTTTCTACTTTGGCTCTCCTCGCCTCCACGCTGCCGGTGCCTCCACGCTTCCACCCCTCCGAGATCCACACACTCGCCGGCCTACACCCGCCATGCCACGAACACGAGGCCGACACACCGCATGCCGCGGATCCAGGAGGGCAGCGAAAACGCCGCCGCCCTCCACAACTGACCCCGCCTCCGCGACGTCGGCCCCCTCTTTGCCCCGGCAAACCGCCCGGGAGGAGGCCCCGGACTGGGCGGCGGCAGGCGATGCGCGGATGGACGCCAACGCCCTCGCCGTCGAGCGCCTCACCGGACTCGTTGAGAACCTCATCGCCCAGGGGGGTGCGCAGCCGCCGCCCACCCCCCCCACCTCCCTCGCCCCCTTCAATGCTGGAGCGGTTGGCCGAGTTCGTGGAGGGGCTGACTTTCGATGCCGCGGGCGCTGCCCCCGCGACACACCGCCAGATAGCCCCCGGCAGCCCCGGACATTCACCCATCTACCTCCGCCACATGAGGCACGGTGCCTCCGCGACACAGCAACCCGCCTCCCAGACTCTCCTCACCCCTACCTCCCGGGCCGCCGCTGACCACAGCCCCACCTCTGCAGCCGAGGCGGTACGCAAAATACTCGAGTCTGCCGAGGCACCGGACGCCGCAGAGGGATATCCAGCGGATATAGCTTCCTCCATGACCTCATTGAGCGCGGCCCCGAGGGGAAGGTGGTAAAAAGGGGGAAGGCCACCCTCGAGGAATAAAACCTCGCCCACCGGATGCTTGAGGCGCATCCCGCCTTCCCCTCGGACTCTATCCCGGGCCTGCTCTACCACAACTTGACTGTACAACGCGACTGCGTCTCGCATCCCTGGCCGACAGTCCGCCGGTGGTCCGAGACGATCTTCGCGTGGGTTGCCAATGGACGCTCCCTGACGGATGGCTCGACCCCATCGCCATCAATGCCGTCCACCTCGACGTCATTACCGCCCACGCGAACTTCGTCTCGGCGTCCAGGGCCTCCACCTCACGCTCCTCGGCCGCCCCCCGGCCAGCGGCCGCCCCCCAGCCATGCTCCTCCCAAGCCGAGACCAGGACCCCCTACACCCGTGAGGCCTATGGGCTCCCATGCCCTGCCTGGAACCGTGACTGCGCCTCGTGCGACCTCGCCCCCGCCGGTGAGGCGCACGGCGAGCAGGGGGCTCCGAGGCGCCACGCCTCCGCATACTGCGCCAATATCAGGCGCATACTCACCATGCACAGTGAGGCCATGTGTAACATGAAACGCACGCCCTCACATGCCCCGACCAACCGCCACCATCACACACGTCAGCGTCATCCTGATGACATCACGCCTCGCCCCAACCGTCCACACCCTGTCATCGCCACCCAGGCCGCCCGGGCCGTCTCCCTAAAACCAGAAGCGAAGCGCAAATTAGCATGCCCGAAGTCTCCCACCCCGACGCCGGCCGCACCCCGGGCTTACATAACCCTCGGGGTACGCCCCGTGCCGCAGGCTCTCTCATCTCGCCCGGCGGCGGACGATTACGTAACCACCAGCACTGCTAAACTACCACCAACCCTGCTACCCCTGCCGCCACCCATGCCACCCCTGCCGCCCCTGCATCCCCTGCCTTTCCCCGCCAGCAGTGCTCCACCACCACCGCCCTCCCCCGCCCCCCCGCTCCCGATGCCCTCTCGCACCCTCCCCCGGTGACACCGCCTATCTACACGACCTACCCAGTCTCCCCCCCCCGCCCTCCCCCACCACAGGGCCTATTGACCCCCTCCCCCACCGACTTTGCCCAACCTCTCCCGCGCAACAACAGTGCCTCTTCCCCCCTCCCCCCCATCCCCCCGCCGCCACCCCGCCCCCCTCCGCATCCTTCTCCTCAGCGACTTAGGTGAACCCATCGCCGACATCTCCGGCTCGCGGGCCTACCTGATTTTTTGGCCGCCCGCATCCCACTCCCCTCAGGCCTCCACATCCCCGCTTGGCGCACGCCTCCGGGACTACCACGACGTGGACCTCCTGGAGTTTGGGTTCCCGTCCAATTACTCCGCCATCACCCCTCCCCGCCCCAGCTACACCAACCACCGGGAAGCCCCCGACTTCCACCCCCACCTCCGCGACTTCGTCGCCACCGAGCTCGCGCACAGCGCCCTCGCCGGCCCCTTCCGCGCCCCCCTTCACCCCCTGGGCCCAGGTCTCCCCCATGATGACCCGCCCCAAGTCTGACCCGGGCAAGAGGCGGGTCATCGTCGCCCTCTCACACCCCCCTGGGCTGCAGCGTCAACCCGGCATTCCCAGGCGCGAATTCCTCGGCAGGCCCCACGCATACAAACTGCCCAGCATGGCCGATGTGGGCCGCCGCCTGGTCGGAGAGGGGTCCGGAGCTTACACCTGGACGGCGGACATCTCCCGTGCCTACCGTCACCTCCAGGCCGATCCCCTCTCCTTTTTTCTCCACCCACACACCCATAACTCTACTCTTATCTATAGGGCGGAGGGCTCTTCGGGGCACCTCCCCCCACATGACAATGACATTTGATCCTCATTTGATCCTCATTACCTCACTTTATTATCTCATTACCCTATTGTACATTGCTATATTTATATATACCCTCATTGTACATTGCCCCCCACTTTATATATAATAATGTGTCTTTTCTTTCCACTTCCTGCCTTGACTTCCTCCTTCGCTGCGTATCATATAATACCGGTATATATATGTACGTGTGTGTTAGAGGCTATGTAAAGTCTGGGTAGAGTGTTGGCCTGATGTTGAACTGTATATATATATATGATTGATTGATTGGTGGTTGCTTTACGCCGTGTCGGCAGCATAGGCCATATTCACGGCGAGAAATGTTTTTTTTTGTTCAAACCATTGCCATTACATGTAAAAGCAGACAATCAATTATGTGCCAATAAACACTCATTAAATTAGAAAGCTCACAATCATATATTTGTCGTCAAGGGAAACAAATTCCCATAGAAAAAGAAAGGTTTTATTAATAATTGATGGCTTCATACCTGGATTCGTCATGTTGCTCGAATAGACAATTGTGTGCAGGATTCAATGCATTAGTTTTTATCTTGACTACATATTGCATGGCCAGTTTCATTCTCTTGTTGTTAAGTGATGGTTCATTGGCTTCGACGTAGAGGCTCTGAACCGGTGAGGTGCGGAAGGCCCCAAGGGCCAGGCGCAGTCCCTGGTGGTGTATTGTGTCTAGCAGCCCAATATATGATTTCCTTGAGGAACTGTATACTATGCTGCCGTAATCCACTCGTGACCGAACCAAGGTTCTGTACACGGAGAGCAGAACATCTCTGTCCGCTCCCCACTCTGAGCTGGACAGCACCCTCAGAATATCTAGCGCTTTCAGGCATCTTGTTTTCAGGTACTTTATATGTGGCACAAAAGACAGTTTTACATCAAGAATGAGGCCCAGAAATTTTGTTTTTTCAACGACTTTAATGGGATCCCCATCCAGGGTCAGCTCCGGTTCCACATGCATTCTACGCAGCAGGCAGAAGTGAATGCAGACTGTTTTGGTCTTGGAAAATTTGAAACCGTTCAGAACTGACCATCGATGGATCCCATGTATGCTTGGTTGTAGCTGTCTCTCTATGACATTCATGTTAGTGCCACTGTAATATAAAACAAAGTCGTCCATGAAAAGACTACAGGAGACCCGCTTTACAGCAGCAGCAATACCATTGACCTTGACCCCGAAAAGGGTCACGGCCAGTATGCTGCCTTGAGGTACTCCTAGTTCCTGTGAGTGTAGGCTGGAATAGGTAGTCTTGACACGGATGCGGAAATGCCTGAAGGCTAGAAAGTTCCTGATGAAAATTGGCAGGTGGCCACGAAGGGCAATCGCATGAAGATCCTCCATGATGCCATGATGCCATGCTGCCACGTTGTGTCATAGGCTTTTTCAAGGTCGAAAAAGACAGCCACAACGTGCTCCTTCTTAAGGAAAGCATCTCTTATGAAGGTCTCCATACATATATATATATATGCCCCACCCTCCTCTCCTCAACCACCACCAACCCTGCTACCCCTGCCGCCACCCCTGCTGCCGCTGCCGCCCCTGCATCCCCTGCCTTTCCCCTCCACCACCACCGCCCTCCCCCGCCCCCCCTGCTCCCGCCGCCCTCTCGCACCCTCCCCCGGTGACACCGCCTATCTACACGACCTACCCACGCTCCCCGAGCGTGTTATGCTTGGAATGGGGAGACCGGTTGTTCACGTACTGAGGAGGAGTGTCGTTATGTGCACATCTGCTCCAAATGTGGGGCAAAGTCGCACAAGAGGTTTAAGTGCAAGGAATGACTCGGTGGAAGTAGGGACTATCGCTCGACGGATCGCAGGGTAGCTACAACATCGAACGCACACAGCCAATCAACAGGCCTTAGTGCGGTAACAACTGAGGCAGGATTACGCAATGAAGACGGCGAGGCAGCGCACCGCGACTGGGTCCCAGGCCAGGGCCCGTATGCATGACGCTGTGTTAGCGAGCCAAAACTGGTTTTGGCGGAGATTTCTAGGTTAGCGGCAAAAACTCAGTACACAAAGAGCGGTGTTAGCGCAAACACACCGAGTGTAAGCTAACACTGTATCATGCATACGGGCCCAGCTTGCCCATGGCCTGGTTTACCGAGATGATCGGACGGAGGGATTGTATATCAGCGGTGCCGTTGATGACAGGTGCAGCAGCACCGAAGGAGCAGATCACATGTCAATGGTGGACACGTTGATGGGAGTGCACACCGACACGGGTATGAGTACGATTTCTGCGGTATGGAGTGACAACTGCAATCGTTTTGTTTGTTTGTTGTTGTTTTACATCCTAGCAACATCTAAGGTCATATCAGGACCGGTACCGACTTGTGACTGCAACTTTATAGTGCTGCCCCACTGGAAGACCAGGCCACCAGCACCATGACCTGATATCCCACTCAGTCACATTATCCTGACACTGAGCCAACCAGTCCTTGCCCTATCCTAATCATGTCGAGCGCCAGGCTAGGAAGCAACACGTATCAATTTTTAAGTCATTGGTTTGACTGGACCAGGGTTTGAACCCACGACCCCATGATCTACCAACACGGGAGACGGACGTTCTAACTCATTCGGCCATCCCGTCTGGTCAACTGCAATCGAGGTGATTGTCTGATTAATGTGGACACGGGTGAAGGGATGACCGACGAAACAGTGAGTACTAAAATCCCTATTTCAGCGAGTGAAATTGTCTCTTGTGGAATCTGGAGGCTGCCGGAGGGCGCCTGCATGGACGAGAGACTCGAGGTGCATCGTTGTAAGCATTAAGGAGGATATTCAAGGTGAGGCTATGACTCCGTGACTGACGCTTGTGTCAGAGGAACTTGTGGATGTGTACATTTTGTGGCAGGAGTGAGGGCTCAGCTGAAGCCCTGCCGATGGTTTGCGGAGGCATTCATGAGGGGAATTGTAGACCAGGACCATCTTTACATAACTCTGGGAGTCGCTTTTGGTTTCCATGTGATAAACAATGACTGTGCTTTGACATATGATGCAACTATACCTAAGTGTGTGCCTGTGTGAGAGTCAGGGGTGTTATGTGAGAAATTTAGGGAAGAACTCGACAGTGGGGTTATTTCCAGGACGGACATTAAGCCTCTTTGCACTCACAGGGTGTTTGTTGTACCTAAGGATGATGGCGGGGGCCATACTGTAGTAGATTGCAGCCGACCTCATGGCGAATCTGTTAATAATTGTACTCACAACATTGCTAAAAAGAATTCATATTTATAAAGGGGTTGATGATGTCACTGAGGTAATGGAGTGAGGGGGGACCATCTATACACTGTCGATATTAAAGATGCATACGGGGCAGTTTCAATCCACTCAGATGACAGGCCCAGCCTACTAGGTAGAGTGGACATAGGCGGGGACTATGAGCACTTTATCGATAACCGGCTCTGCATGGGCCTGTCGTCCAGCCCGTACATCTTTTCTCGAATATCTGACTTTGTCCTGAGGTGTGCCGCAAGGGAGGGGGTCCTCTGCATAGTATTACTTAGATGACTTCTGTGTGGTAGGATCGGATAAGCTAGAAGCAGCAAGAGATCAATGGATATTGATGAATGTTTTATGTAGACTAGGGTTCTATATAAGCTTTAAGAAGGTGAGCCCGGTAGATACTACAGTAAGATTCCTTGGGATAAATATCAACTCTTTGACTTAGAGCTAACTCTTCCCCTGGACAAGTTAGACAAGACATTGACTGTACTATATCAGCTCCAGGGACATGGGAAGGCGACTAGAAGGGAGTTAGAGCGAGTGGGAGGTCTTCTAGCGGACTGCGCCAAGGTTATCCGGGGAGCCAGGACTTTCACCAGGCATATATATGACTTGATGGGAACCCTGATAGAACCGTTTCATCGGGCACGATTGAACACGGGGTTAGGGAAGATCTGGCTTGGTGGCTGTCGTTTGCCCGGATGTTTAACGGGAAAGCCAGGATACTTGGGAAGTTTGCACCCGTGATAAGTACTTACAGCGATGCGTCTAAGTGGGGTTACGGTGCGGTGCATGGATGGATGGTAGGGGCATTCAATAAGCAGGATAACGCTAGGCTTGAGGGATAGTAGGCTACCATTATCATGAGGCAGAGGGGAAGGTTTGGAATGCCCACATAAATGTACAGGAAATGTGGGGTGTGTACGCGGGATGCTTGAGATGGTCCCCAGACTGGGTGGATAGCACAGTTCTGATTATTACGGACAGTGCTGTGGTATAGGCCGCGTTAAATACCGGCCGCTTCAGGAGCAAGGAGATCATGTCGTATCTAAGGCGGCTATTCTGGCTAGCGGTGGAGTATAATTTTGTATTCGAGTCTATTTATATAAGGAGCGAGGTGAATGGGGTCTGTGATGCACTGTCCTGCCTAAATGAGCGTAGGAGTGGGGATAAGATCAGAGGTTTAGATCTCGGCTATAGGCTATGCTGCAGTTCTGTATTTGATAAGCCGTTCTTCTCTTACAGGGCTGGCGACTCTGGCAACGGAACAGAAGGCATTCCAAGCGCAGTGTTATGCAAAGAACTCCGTGGATTCCAGGGCTGTTCAAACCAAAAAATATTTAGAGTTTGTTGAGCTACACCTTGATTCATGATCTCCTTTCCCATGTTCGGAAGAGCAGGTGGCTTTGTACGCCTCCTGGTTAGCTCGAACCTTAAAGTATGGGTCGGTTCAGAATTATATCAGTGACTTGAACCACTTTCTCAGAGCTAATGGGGAGCCCTCGATTGATTACACTAACTTTGTCTTATTATCTATGTTAAAGGGTATTAGACGGGCGAAAGGGGATGAGCCGCGAAGTGTGATATATGCGTAATAGCCGTACAGGGGTGTGGTTAATATATGTTAACGAGATGCAGAGGTTGAGACAAAGAGTTATGCAAATGAGATGACGTCATGGAAAGTTTAGCCGGCGGGTCAAGCGTGCCCTAGGCCGTGAATAAACCATTCAGTATCCAGAAGTCAAAGTGTTGAGACATCGTACTTTCACATGGTGTCAGATGAGGAAGAATGCCGCCCGCTAATACGTTGCCTGGTTTGCGGCCTCTTGGTCAGCTTGTCCTCAGCCATAATGCGAGATCGAACTGGAAAACATGGATCAGAGCATATGATATTTACGCTACTGCGGCAGGTGTCGTATTGAAGACAGAACGAGTGCAATGCTGCATCTTTTTTCACGTAGCCGGTGAGAAGGCGCAAAAGGTCTTCGCCAATATGGATATCGCTCTCGGTGATCAAGATAAGATCGTGCCGCTTACGGAAGTGTTTAGGGTTTATTGTGTCAGTAAATGCAGCATCATTATCACGCGATATAAATTTAACTCACATAATCAGGCGTCGGAAAATATGGCTACATATATAACGGCATTGAGAGACAGGGTGAAGGATTGTGAGTATGGTACGGTGGAAGAATCGCTATTGCGCGATATTGTGGCTGGCGTAAGGAATGTGAATTTACGGAACAAACTGCTGCAAACTACGGAGTTAACATTGGGAAAATGTGTCGATATATGTGAGATGAGTGAGTTTAGCTCTGCGCTGTTGGAGGACACCAAGTCAGACATTTAAAGTAAAGAGATTGATTTCATACGGAACTATGCTAATGTGCATACCGGTGCACCGGTGGTTCGGTCATCAGCGACGCCATCTTGGAAATCGCCATCTTGGAATACTGGCGGGGCTGGAGAGTTCAAGATCCTCTGCCAGAACTGTGGGTATGAGCACCGCCGGGGAGTCTGCCCAGCGAAAGGAAAGGCTTGTGTAGCCTGTAGGAAGATCAGGCACTTCGGTAAGGTCTGCAGGAGCAGGCTGGGCAGGGTCAACGAGATTACCATCGAAGAGCCCGACCCTCATAATGCTGAGCAAGACCCGGATCTGGCGGAGGTAAACGTCCTGGCAACGGATCTCTTCATCGGTGCCGTCGACCATGGTGCTGGTCAGGATGCCGAGCTGTGGCACGCGATCGTTCGGGTGGACGGTTGTCCTGTCAAGTTCAAGCTTGACACCGGGTCGGAGGCGAACGTGCTGCTGAGGTACATCTTCAACAGAGTTGCTCCGGGGCGACTGACGAACAAAAGGTGTTCGTTGGTGACGTTCTCCGGTCACCGGATCACGCCTGACGGTGAGGCATTGCTGGACGTCAATGACAGTGTGCTCAAGTTCCAAGTGGTGGCAGATTGCCAGCCTATTTTGGGCAAGCAGGCTTGTGGGACATTGAACCTGCTGGTGCGGGTGGATGAGGTGCACTGCGCTGCGCCGATGAACATTTCCGAGCCGACGAACATACCCGTGTCAACGAACATTTGCGTGCCGACGAACATTGCCGGGCCAACGAACAGTGCCAGTGCTGGGGCGGAGAAGCTGGTAAGCGAATACAAAGATATCTTTCAGGGTTTGGGGTTGATTAAGGCAAATGCTGTCATTCATGTTGATAGATCAGTTCAACCTGTCATTGATCTGCCTAGACGGATTCCGTTTGCCATTCAGGGAAAGGTACGCAGTGAGCTTGATCGCATGGTTGAGTTAGGTGTTATAGTTGAACAAGATGAACCTACCGAGTGGGTTAATTCTATAACGATTGTCAAAAAAACAAACAAGATTAGGATTTGTCTGGATCCGACTAAGTTGAACAAGGCGATAAAGAGAGGGCCTTTCCCTACTAAAACGATTGATGAAATTATTGCCAAAACAGCAGATGCAAAGTATTTTTCAGTTCTGGATGCAAAGACTGGGTATTGGCAGATAGAATTAGATAACGAAAGTTCACGTTTGTGCACATTCAATACTCCGTGGGGCCGGTACAGGTACACCCGGTTGCCTTTTGGTATCAAAACCGCTGGTGACATTTTTATTCAGGAAATGCACCGGGTCATGGGCGATATACCCAGTATTGGGATAGTGATGGACGATATTTTGGCATATGGGTCAACAGTTGAGGAGCACAACGAGCGGCTCCGAGCCGTATTGGATTGAGCTAGGTCGGTTAATCTGAAGTTAAATGATGCTAAATCTTTGTTATGTAAGGCGACAGTAAAATATGTAGGTCATCAACTTACCCAGCAGAAGTGAAGCCTGATCCAGACAGAATACAAGCAATAGTTGACATGCCAGAGCTGCGTGACAAACAAGGCATCCAAAGGTTCCTGGGCATGGTTGGATATGTACACAAGTTTATACCCAAGATGTCCGAGATAGCCAAACCACTACGCGCGCTCCTTGCAAAGGACGTGGTGTGGCACTGGCAAGCCGAACAGCAGAGCGCGTTTGAGAAGTTGAAGGAGAAGTTAAGAACTGCACCTGTGTTGTCATACTACAATGTTAAGAAGCCCATTGTGATTCAGGTAGATACTTGTCAGTCAGGTTTAGGTGCTGCGTTAATGCAAGATGATGAGCCGATCGCACTCGCATCTCGTGCGCTCAACTCAGCGCAGTGTGGATATGCCACGATAGAAAAAGAAATGCTCGCCATATGTTTTGGATGGCAGCGGTTTCATGAGTATATCTTTGGCAAAGAGGTTCAGATTCAAACGGACCACAAGCCGTTAGTGGCGATAATGCAGAAACCAATACATAAACTTTCGGCTAAAATGCAGAGGATGCGGATGCGAATGCAAAATTACAATATTCAGTTATGTCATGTGAAGGGTTCTTTGATGTTTTTTGCAGACACGTTGTCCAGGGCGCATAGCGTCAAAGTAGGTCATGATAGCCTGTTCGATGACACGTTCTGTGTTGCTGCAGTGGACATGCAGTCGTCGAGTTTGTTGAGTAAGATTGTAACTGAATATGAAAAAGATGTGTCCATGTCCATGTTAATTTCACACATTGAAGATGGGTGGCACATGACCCGAATACAGACACCACCATGTCTGAGACAGTACATCCCGTACAAACATGAGCTAACAGTAGAAAACAATCTTGTAATGAATGGCAATCGAGTGGTAGTTCCTCCGGGTCTTCGTGGTGATATGATAGAGGCTTTACATGAAACACACCTTGGGGTGACCAAGTCCAAGCAGTTGGCACGTGACTGTATGTTTTGGCCGAATATGAATAAGCAAATTGAAGATAAGGTCAGTAGGTGTGACACTTGCCAAAACAACCGAAAAAATGTGCATAACGAGCCCTTGATCAGTCACCCGATCGCCTGTCAGCCGTATGAAAACGTTGGTGCTGATTTATTTGAGTTAAATCATAAGAATTACCTGATAACTGTGGATTACTACACGAAGTATCCTGAGGTGACATTGTTGGGCGATACGTCGTCTGTCACTGTTATTGAAGCTTTGAAAGACAGTTTTGCAAGACATGGTATTCCTAGTCAGGTCATGTCGGACAATGGTCCCCAGTTTAAGAGTCATGAGTATAGGGAGTTTGCACTACACTATGGGTTCAAAGCCGTGTATTCCAGTCCTCAGTATCCTCGTAGCAACGGGCAGGTAGAACGGTTTGTGCAGACAGTCAAGGACATGTTAAAGAAGTGCGAGAAAACTGGGTCTGATTTTCAGTTAGCTTTGCTGAATTATCGTAATACTCCGTTGCCCATCCTGAATGCATCTCCGGCTCAGCTGCTCATGAGCAGACAGTTAAGGGGCAGGTTGCCTATGGCGGAGGAAATTTTGGTGCCCAAGACGCAAAATCCAAAGGAAAGACAGATAGCTAAGCGGCAGCGAAGTCAGAAAGTGTTTCATGACCGGAAGTGTGGTACGCCGCATAAGCCTATGAAAGTCGGGGATAATATAAAGTACAAGAATCATGCTGGGGAATGGAAAAAAGGGGTTATTTTGGGACGAAGAGGTGTTTCTGGGAGAGAATATCAGATTTTGAACAAGTCAGGTAACATGTTGTATCGTAACGGGATCAGATTATCAGGGCGCCTGCGGGGGGGCGACCTGAACCCGTCGTGCAGATGCCAACTGGGTCTGCGTCAGTGCCGAATGTAAACAGTGCGGCTTATCTAAGTAGGTCAGGTAGGCTGATAAGGCCGGTGAGCAGGTTAGACCTGTAGTGGGTCAGTGTAGATTGAGTCTGTACACGTATAGGATGTGCATGTAGGTTGGTTTAAGTTGTGTTTCAGCTAGGAGAATATTGTATGATATTGATGGACAATTTATGACGTCAGGCTGACGGCCGGACATTGTAGACTTAAGCGCATTGAGTGCTCAGACGTTGCAAGGACTTGTGTTTCAGTTAAGTACGCATATATGTTGTTTGTTCTTTCGTTGACTATTATGTGATGTTATCGTCATTGTTATTTTGAAATATTTCATGTTTCAGAAATACTTTGAGGGGGGGATGTGATATATGCGTAATAGACGTACAGGGGTGTGGTTAATATATGTTAACGAGATGCAGAGGTTGAGACAAAGAGTTATGCAAATGAGATGACGTCATGGAAAGTTTAGCCGGCGTGTCAAGCGTGCCCTAGGCCGTGAATAAACCATTCAGTATCCAGAAGTAAAAGTGTTCAGATGTCGTACTTTCACACGGAGGGCTAGGCCTATACTGCCATACATGTTGAGGTGAATTTTTTATCCCTTGATGTGCACTAGGGGACATGTGGCTTGGAGGGCAGCAGTATTGAGCTCTTTCAGGGGCCTTCTGAGGAAATCCCAGGTGACTTTCTCAGAGTCTATGCTAACAAGGGGGGGATTTCCAGTTTCATGACTGGGGCATGGTGTTGAATGTCTGGAGGTCCAAGACTATTCAGTTCCGTGAGAGAACCTTAGAGATCCCAATCGCAAGGTGTGCTGACAGGGAATTGTGTGCAGTGTTTTGGACAGAATATCATTTCCGTCAAATGCCGGCAGGAGAGGAGGAAGGGGCATTTAGGATACCGGGGGAGGCCGGGTCGGTGCTCATGCCTTACTCAACATACCAGGATATGCTGAGGTTGTTCGCTGCGAGGGCGGGCTTGGATATGGCGCAGCTGTCATCTCACTCATTGAGGAGGAGGGGGGGGGCTGCACGTTTCTGCACATGTGTGGGGCGAGCATTGAGGAATTAAAGGTCCGGGGGGACTGGGTCTTGGAGACAGTTTATGCACATATCAAAACCCCTCGCGCCTGTAGGATTGTGAATGACATGCTGGTGGCTGTGACTCTGAGCTCTAGGCCTGCGGCGGATAGGGTGGTGGGAGGCGCGGGTGCATCTCCTTTGGCATATAATTGCTAGCCCAGACAGCAATAAAGACTTGTCCATCCCATCACCGCTAAGCTTTCCTCCTTGTTTGAATGTAGGCAAATTTATAAGGAGTATAATATATTATGCATATATAAATGCCGGAATTAAATGGTTCTAATTATTACTATGATCGATCGATTAATAATTAATTATCCTGCATTCGGGTCATTAAATAATGTCCAATCGATGTCCATTCCCTGTAAGCCCGGGACTGCCCTAGGTGGTGCCAAAACGGCTGGTTCGGCAGCCAGTCTGCCATATTTGTTCATTGTGTGCCCAGATTTCAAACTTTGTAACCGGTAGGCATATAATTGCTAGCCCAGACAGCAATAAAGACTTGTCCATCCCATCCACACTATGCTTTCCTCCTTGTTTGAATGTAGACAAATTTATATACATATATATGGACCAACAAATATATATATATATATTGATAGGCCAATACTAATATATATATATTGGTCACTCTCCTGAAAACTGGCCAGAAGTGTCACATGGAGAGTTCAAATCTAATATTTGAATTTTTAGGTTTGTTGGTTGCAAATGAAAGCTGGAAATCTCACCTTTACATCTATGTAAAGTATAAATTGATGAGATAAAAGATAAAGGTGTAGTCCATGATTAAGCTATGTCATATGGCAGCATAAGATGTGTTGCTCAGATGTAAGACATGTTTAGGGCACCACACAGTCTGCTTAATACAAATCTAAGCAGAATTAAATAATTTCATACTTAGAAGGTATTAATCATGGCATAATATACAGAAATATGCTGTGCTTATATTGATAAAAAAAGTAATTCCCAGCCATGCTTTATTCACTGAATAATTAGTGTACAATATTTGTGTGGCATCCAGACACCACTGGTTACATCTGTGACGGAAATTTGTAATTTTATTTCCGAAGACATCAAATATATATTTTTTAATTTAAGCATGCATATATGTTAATAAATACTTCCTTTTTGATTTGGGAACTGTTTTGTTTGACATATAAATGCAATACAAGATGTTGGTAATGATTCAACCATGTCCCATATGTCTTGTTACAAATGGCTGAGTGTAAAATGAGGTTTTTTGGTACAAAAACACTTCATAACTAAAGGCATGGATGACAGATGAAATCCTACAACTAATGAAAGAGAGGAAGATACATAAGAATACAATGAAATACCATGGAATGGACAGGGAAGTAAAGAACAAGTGCTCCCGAGAAAAAGAAAGATGGCTGAGATCGAAATGTGAGGAAATAGAAACCCTTGAAAACAATCATCAGACAAGGGATATGTACGAAAGGGTCAGAGAAATGACAAATAATAAGCAGTCTTTGAAACAAAGAGGATGTATCAAGAATAAGAAAGGACAACTACTGTTTGATGAAGAGGAAGTCTCTCATAGATGGTCTGAATATATCGAAGAACTTTTTGACGGGCAGAGAGAGGAAATACCTGAGATGAGGAATACTGATGGGCTTCCTATTCTGGAGAGCGAAGTAATAAGAGCCATTGGGCAACTTCGGAATGGGAAAGCAGTAGGAACAGACGATATCTCTTCTGAAATGTTAAAAGCTTTGGAGGGAGCTAGCATCACAAGGATAACTGCTCTTTTTAATGACATATATAACACAGTATATATTCCATCAGACTTAAGAAAATCTATATTTATTGCCCTTCCTAAGAAACCAAAAGCGGTGGAATGCTCGGATTTCAGAACAATAAGCCTCATGAGCCATGTTATTAAAGCTTTATTCAAAATACTACTAGAAAGGATTAAAACAAAAATTAATCGAGAGGTATCAGAAGAGCAATTTGGATTCAGACCAAACAGTGGAACAAGGGAAGCCATTTTTAACATGAGAACAATAATTGAGAGACACCTAGAAGTAGATAAGGATATATACATATGTTATATAGACTACGCTAAAGCATTTGACAAAGTACATCATAAGAAACTCATAGAAGCTCTACAAAAAATCGGTCTAGACGGTAAGGACGTTCGGCTTGTGCCAACCTCTACTGGGAACACTATGCTCCTGTAAGAATTGGAGACTCGTTGACACCAGAAGTGAAGATCAAATGTGGAGTGCGACAAGGATGTGTTCTATCACCTAGTCTTTTCAACATTTATACAGAAATGATTTTCACAATGATTTATACAGAAATGATACGCAGACGATACAGCACTGCTAGCCTTAACATCAAATCGACTACAAGATATAGTGGATGAAGTAAAAGAAAAAAGTGAGAGATGTGGCCTCAAAATGAATATAAAGAAGACAAAATCCATGGTTGTCAGCAGAAAGGAATACAAACCAAGAGCAGAGATAAAGGTTAATGGTGTAATCTTGGAGCAGGTAGAGTCATTTGTGTATCTGGGCCATTTAATAACTAGTGATGGCGGATGTGAAAGAGAGATTAAACGGAGAATAAACATTGCCAAAACAACATTTCTAAAGATGCAGAAAGTACTAACATCTAGAGACATAAATATAAAAACAAGACTCCGACTGCTAAAATGCTATGTGTGGTCTACACTTTTATATTGCTGCGAGACATGGACTTTGAAGAAAGCAATAACAACAAAGCTCGAGGCATTTGAAATGTGGCAATACAGAAGAATGTTAAAAATTCCATGGACAGCAATGATAAGCAATGTGGAGGTCCTAACAAGAATGAAAATAAAGAGACAGATAATACAAACGATCAAAAACAGAAAAATTAAGTACGACCAGAACGGTTGCTGCCATCATAGCATTAAACCCAGAAACCTGTGCAATTGCGGCAGATCCCCTCAAACCATTAATGCTCAGGCCCGGCTGAATCATAGAATGTGCAGTTTGTCATAGGTGAATGTAGAAACTGATATGGTTCTACTACCCCGGGCCTATATCTATTAATATTGGCAGATCTATATATATAGTATAGTTATATGAATCTTACCTGGGTACAGATGTTGGATAACTGTTGTTTTCCCGAGGTACAAGCCTCGGATAGTTGTGGGCTAGGGAGAAGGAAGCATATCCGGGTCCAGCTATCTTTACCTACTTATTTAGGATAAAAATGATCTTAAACTTATATGGATACTTCAATGTTTTCGTTTTGGCACAAGCAAACATAATAGTTGTGGTAGGGTTGGGTGGGCGGGCCCTAGCCCATGACTATCTGAGGCTTGTACCTCGGGAAAAAAACAGTTATCCATCATCTGTACTCAGGTAAGATTTGTATAACTATATTACTTTACCTCGGTACAAAGCCTCTGGCTACTCGTAGCCGAGGGAGACCTTTACGTAACCTCATTTTTATCCTTCCTCATTCTTATTTCAATACACATTTAGTATCAAACAATATACACTTTTTACTTCTTACCTGTCTTGTTAGTTGGTGAGTAAGCGAGTCGCTAGGCTACTTGACTTCTCTAGTCGTTTGTTGTAATGTTTTGCAAACAATCTAGCCGTCTTCCAGCCTGCATGGGCCAGGATTCTCTTCACTGAGATTCCTAGTTGTCTTGCCTTCGAGACCATGACCCCTTTCGTTGAATGGGATGCATAACGTCCAGTATTGACGACTGCCTCCTTAAGTACCTTAATGGTCCATCTTGCGAGTGTGTCTCTCGAGATAGCCTTATGCGGCTTAATAAAGCTAATCAAAAGCTGTCTGGAATTCTGTATTCCTCTTGTCTTGGATATATAGGCCCTAATGGCCGACACTACAAAAATACGTTGATCATCAGGAAAACTATTCACATGCACCATGGACAGTGGGTCCCCTGTGCGGTTCGATTTTAGTAATTGGTCTAAATCGAACATTGCCTCTGTGCTGTCTATCTCTAGTCCATTTAGAGACAAAGCCACTATTGTCTGACCTCTATGGCCTGTCACTAGCAGGAATAGGACTGCTAATTTAAATCCTAGTTCTTTAATAGATAAATGTTTATTACTCCATGTGTTGTGAGCGGCCCTTGATGCAGTAAATTTGTCCTTGCTCTTGGGAATCTGAGCATGTCTCTCGCTCACAATGCCACTGCCACCAGCCATGGCTGTGTGTCCCATTCCGGTACTACCAGAACTGCATGTGAGCGATCCATTCTGATCTTTCTGGCCACTCTGCTGATAATGCTGAATGGTGGGAATATATAATAAAATTCATTATTCCATACCAAAAAAGCATCCACTCACCAAGCATCTGACTCTGGATGCAAGATACTTATTTGGATATCTTTTGGTTGTTTCATGATGCAAACAAATCCACTTGTGGTTTTCCCCATTTAAGACAAATGTGTTCAAAAATACTTTGACTCAATGACTATTCCAAATGATCATGAAAATGGCAGCTTTTCCTATCCGCTAAAGTATTCTGACTGCCTGGAATATGCGCCACTGTTAACCATATATCATGTTGTTGGGCCCAGTTCCAAATTAGTTTGGCTACCTGGTTACAAGGCTTGGATCGGGTCTCCCCCCCCCATCACTGTAGTGTTATCTGTTAACACTCTAACATGAAATTTAGGTATGTGCACTAAGCTGCATAACCCTAAATAAATCGCTCTAAGTTCTAACAAGTTAATGTGATCCGAGATTTCATCCTCCAACCAAAGTCCCCCAGTTGCTTGGTAGTTCCTATGAGCACCCCATCCTTCTAACGATGGATCTGTCATTACAATGGTGTTGGGTTCACCCATTCTAATGGGGTTAGGAGAAGAATTGATGTGTGAATACCACCACATAATGTCATCCAAGCCTTCTGGCGAAATAGTCATTTTTCGCTCAAAGTTACCTTTAGTGCGGGCTAATGCTAAGTTCTTATCTATTTTTGGCGACTTAATATGAGCTTTTCCATAAAGAATAGCTGGGCCATAAGCTATCATAATGCCTATCAATACCACAACCTGCTTAATCTTTGGCCTATTTAAACTTAATAACTGGTCTGCTGTAGTCACAAACTTGTCTAGTTTTTGTTGTGTTAATGAGACTGTCATGTCTATCGTGTCCACAAAAAATCCCAAACACTTTAAAGTCTTTGTTGGCTTCAATACTGATTTTGGGTTATGTATATAAAACCCTAATCTGGTGACAGTGTCACATAAATCCTCAACTGCCGTTTGACATTCTGTTTGCATTTGAGCCACAATAAACGAATCATCAATATAAGGGGGAAAGCCACCACAGACTCATGCAGGAGGTTGGCGGGACCAAGTGGTCCTTAGCCGCTGCCGTATTGGCCACTCGTGGCTTACACATGCTTTTCTACTCAAGGGGGAACCTCCCCCTGAATGTATTGGGTGTCAGTCCCCGCTGACACTCAAACACATTTTACTAAGTTGCGTTGATTTTTTGGCCCTGCGCCAACAGTTCTACACTGCAGAGAGTATGCATGACCTTTTTACTAAGGTAAAACAGGAAAACATTTTAGCCTTTTTGAGGGCAGCTGGACTGTACCACCTCATATAATTTACTAAATAGATTCTATCAATTATTAATAAAACTTTTCTTTTTCTATGGGAATTTGTTTCCCTTGACTACAAATATATGATTGTGAGCTTTCTAATTTAATGAGTGTCTATTGGCACATAATTGTTTGTCTGCCTTTACATGTAAAAGCGATGGTTTGAACAAAAAACAAACATTTCTCGCCGTGAATATGGCCTATGCTTCCGACACGGCGTAAAGCAACCACCAATCAATCAATCAATATAAGGGAACATAACATGTCCTTTTCTGGCCATATGCGAAAATATTGGTTTTAGCAATTTCGTAAATAAACGTGGTGCACACGCTATTCCATTTGGCATACATGTAAACTCATAGAGCTGTTCATTGCAACAAAACCGAAGAAATTTTCTATCTGGTTTGTAAATCGGGACAGTATAATACCCATCCCTGAGATCAATGCTAGCAAGCCAGGAGTTTTGTGTAACTAAATCCCTCGCCATTTCCAGCAAAAACATTTTGATATGTTTATATTGAACTAATTTATTTAACTTAGTTAAATCCAAAATTAGTCTAATGTCCCCATTCGGTTTGGGTCTAGAAAACACATTGGAAATAAATTCGCCTGCAACATGAAGGACTGGCTCAATAATACCTTTGTCAGAAAACTTAAGAACTTGTTCATTTAACGCTTCTCTTTCTGTTAAATCAAACTGGTACGGAAAAGGAATTCTATTCCGCACTGGCTCTTCCATTAATGGAATCCTGACTCCCTCCACAATACTAAGTATCGTAGAATTATCCATAATCTCTCGCGATCGATTAAGATAATTCTTAATATTCCCTGCTTCAAAATTGCTTACAGGAGTTTCTATGGCGATGGGAGTCTGTGTGGCAACTTCTATTTGTTGCCTGGGCGCGGGAACGGCTTCTGTGGAGTGAACTCCCTCTTGAATGGTCGGTTCCCGTAGTTCCACCCGAAGGACTGTCGGTCCTTTTCCTCTCGACTGGTAGCTGTCACCTGTCCTTGACCGACCTCCTCGTCCGGTTCGACGGTTTCGAAAATCCTGCCTGGCTTTCTTGAAGCGTGCAGGATTCAGTCCCCAGCCTTCTTCTTGTCGGTGTCCATGTGCTTGCCACACTTGGTGCCGGTCTCCACCTGTTTGAACAAGTACTGGAGCTGTCCGCCAAACATATTGGACTTATCCAGTGGTTTGCCTTTAATATGTTTGGGAGGAAGGAAGAAGGTGTACTCCTTCCCATCGTTGTCCACGACTTTCTTGGACCTGGCAACCTCCTTCCCTGCATCAGTGCAGACGGCTTTGAATACATTTTCAAACCTCCGGTAGGACAGAAAATTGCTCGCTGCCGTCGGCAACGCAATTCCGCCATCCATCTGTCCGCAGAGAGATGAGAACTTATTCTCAGCCTTCATCCGATTAGCAATCAGTGCTGTCACAGACAAATCTCCCAACACCGCCTTGTGAACTGTGTGGAGCACCCCCTCAAGCTTCTTCCGGTCATCACTCAGCTTGACATCACTGTCCATCTCTTTCACAACCGAGTCTGGGATCCCTTTAATCCCTGTGAACTTTTCGCCCAGCTTAGTAATGACCTCTGCTGGCTTAAAGGTATTGAAGTGTCCTTTGATGGTTTCCCGCATCATTGTGGTGGTAAGGACCCTCTTTGCCTTCTCCTGTTGACATTTCTTCCGGACCTTCCCACCGATCTTTGCGTACTTCCCTGCAAGCTGGGTGTCCGAATCAGACTCTGTCGATGACAAGTCTGATGAAGAGTCTGAAGAAGAGTCTTTCTTGCCCTTCTTTGTCTTCCTCTTCTTGCTCTTTTTCTTTTTCACCACGGGCTTCTTCCGTGCCCTGGTGTATTCATCACCATCTGATGAACTCACCCTCTTCTTAGAGTGTTTCCGCTTTCTAACCGGGACCCTCTCCTCCGAGGAGTCTTCCTCCGAGGAATCCTCACCAGAGTAGTCCTCCCACTCCAATTCCTTGGATTCTTCGATCTGTCTTTTCGTCTTACTACGTGATCTAGCGGGGAGTATTTCCTCCAGCTTAGTCTGGAGGAGGTGTGTCAGCCACGCATCTAGGTCAGACGGGCCTGGGTCTTCATCATCCGTAATCTGACTGGGAGCCTCGGTCTTACTATGCTTCATAGCCATAGTAACACTGAAACCATTGAAAACGAAAGTTAGGGAATGCTCAACCAAAATGTCACAAATGGTTAACAAAAACCTCAAATTGTGCATTTATTGGTGTTAAAAAAGTGTTTAAACCGTTTCAACACAGACGTGATAGAAAAACGTGACTGTCGTAGGTTAATGGTATCGAAACCAAAACCAAACGAGGGGTAGGGACCAGTGTAGCGGTAGCCTCCCACACTCTATCCCATACACTTCTCCCTCCTGTGGCGTTATTTGCCAACAAGTTGGAGAAAATACTATGAGACTCGGAGGTACGCCTAAGTCACACAATGGTGGGGAATCTTAAAAGAAACCCAGGAATAAATCCTCATGATGGCTCCAACCAAACATCTCTCCGCTCGGCAAGGGGTGACTTAAACAGTAACAAAGAACAATGGCAACATTGTTCTATCGATGTTTAACAAATCATAAAACATCTACAAAACCTTTAAAACTCAATAAAAAAAGTTTCAAAACTTTATAATATAGCAGTGCTAACATACATTTCATCATAAATGCCGTCCAAAAAACAATACTTACTCGTTAGTATGTCGTTCTAGGTAGAAAACTGCCAGAGCAACTCAACAAACGTCCTCCCGTTGTGAGTTGATTATGCTAATTGCTGGACCCAGATGTGCTTCCTTCTCCCTCGGCTACAAGTAGCCAGAGGCTTAGCACCGAGGTAAAATATATATATATATATGTTGTATATAAACTATTACTAGTGCATATATATATCAAATGTATTTACTGCGTGGGTATCATATGATGCCCTCATGACACATACATTTTATACATGACTAGTAATACTCGTATATACATCATACATATGATACACACATGGTATATATACACACATACACAATCACACACCTTGTATATATGATGTATGTAAGTCTAGACCTTGTATGTATATACCTAGTGTGTATCGTGTATATATATACTAGACTAGTAACCAGTGCATATATCAAATGTATGTGCTGTGTGGCCATGTATGGCAAACCTAAAGTCACTGCGCAGCCGCCGCACAATATTTAGAAATTTTATATATGCACTGGTATATACATCAAATATATATATAAAGTATATACAAGGTAGATAGTATATGCACACATGCATACATCACATTACCCGACATCACTTTACCCGACCTGCCTTTACCCGACCTCACTTTACCTGACATCACTTTACCCAAACCGACTTTACCCGACATCTCATTACCCAACTTTACCCAACCTGACTTTACCCGACCTGACTTTACCCAACATCACTTTACCCGACCTGAATTTACCCGACCCGACTTTACCCGACCCGACTTTACTCAACCTGACTATACCCGGCATCACTTTATCAGAAATCACTTTTCTCGACCTGACTTTACACTGAATGCACTAGCATATACGTCAAATATACATACATAACATACATACATATATACATACATACATTCATACATACATACATACATACATACGTACGTACGTACATATGTACGTACGTACATACATACATACATACATACATACATACATACATACATACATACATACATACTTATATACACCTTGGACATATGAGTTTTATGACATTGTATGTACAAATAGACGGAACTGAGACAACCAGCTAGTTCTGGCCTCTGTAGCCTAGTGGTTAGGGTGTTCATCTTGTAATTTGAAGTTGTTTGGTGTAGTAGGTTCAAACCCCATACAGTCCAAAACCTTTTTACATTCAACAACAACAACAAAAATGTTTTCCTTCTATATGTGATTCTGATTGAATTATGCAATGTAATTGAACTGACATATATTTTACATTAAAGCAAATATAAAATGCTATTTGAACTACTCTAAAGAAAATTGAAAATACTTCAGTTTTACTCTCCCTTCTCTCCACTCACCCAGCCATAACCAATCTAGGTCACTGTACACCACCAAGTGGAAAGGTTCAGTACTAAGCATGCACTACCCTGTGGCACAAATTAGAACTATTCTGAGTTTGTTTGTTTTCCCGACCACCTATACCGATTCACTTTAATCTTTTATCTAGCATTGCATTTAGATCAATCTAATCAGCATATCTTATACCATCTGCATTTAGATTGAGAACAATCTGGGCACTCAACTGGTGTTAGAGCCATAGCCAGAGTCAGTTTTACTCATTTAATTCATATTTTTATTTATATCCTATGGTTAATGACATTTGTTGGGTTAGGAAATGGTTAGGGTTAATCAGACATTGGTTATATATTTCTTTGAAACAAGTTTTTGTTGACACATTTGACATTTTAATATTTAGAACAAGAATTACTTATGTCTAATCAATGGTAATGTAAACATCAGCCTGTAAAGTGAGTGAAATGGTATGTTTCTTAGCTCAAAATGCTTAATTATGGAGAGTTGTGTCTTAAGCACATTCATTATATTATTATATTTCATCCATCCATCAATGTTTGTGCCAAATTGTTATGTATTTTTATTAATTTTGAATCAAATCAAAGTTTTTCCCTATGTCTATCCTCAAACTCAATGGCCATACACCTTTGCTGCCAACGCCGTTTTCAGCGCATGCGCACTCGGAACGATGATCTCGTATGTGGGGACCTTTCAGTTTGCATGAGTCTCTAGTCAGATGACTAGTCATATGGTTAGCTTAAAATACCAAGTGCATACTTGGTATTTTATCTCATCCAACCGCTTTGGTTGGATAGACTATTAGAGTTCCTTCTACTATCAAGTGGTGTAGTTGGGATTGAGGGGGTGAAGTTGGGTTGAGGTGTGTATGGTGGGTGTATGGTGGGGGCATATGTTTGTGTGGTGGGTGTGTAGGGGTGTGTGGTGGAGGTGTAGGGGTGTGGTGAGGATTTTGGTGTTTGGGTTGGGGGGGGGGGGGGGGGTGAGGGTGTAGGTGTGTGTATGGTGGGGTGTAGGTGTGTATGGTGGCTGTGTGGTGGGGGTTTGTGATGGAGGTGTAGGGGTGTGGTGAGGATTTTGGTGTGTGAGTGGGTATGGTGTGGTTGGGGTGTAGGTGTGCAGCTTTAAGTCCACTTGCATGGCGTACTTGGTGGGGAGCGGGACATAGCTCAGGCAGTAGGGTGTCCACCTGTGAACGTGTGGGTCATCCGATCGATCCTGCTCACTGGACACATTTGCAGTTTGGGCTAGTTTCCATTCCAACCAGTTGTCCACAACTGGTTCATCAAAACCTGTTATGTGCTGTCCTGTCTGTGGGAAAGTATGTATAAAAGACCCCATGCTGCTTATCGGAAAGAGTAGCCTGCATGGCAGCAGCGGGTTTCCTCCAAAGAAATATGTCAGAATGACCATATGCTTGACGTCCAATAGCTGATGATAAAAATCAATGTTCTCTAAAGGCGTCATTAATTAAAACAAACTTTCCTTTTTGCCATACTTGGTCTATATATGCCATGGTCATGTAGACCTACATGCCATACTTGGTCAATTATATGTCATAGTCTTGTAGACCGTCTCTCTGTATGCTAAGCATTATGGACATGCCAGATTACACATCACCATGTCCAATGGTTTCCTCATTAGCATCATCTAACAAACCAACATTTATATACTGCTTGCCTAACTGCAACTGAACATTAAAACTTACTACAAGTTTACCAACTGAATACAGAAGATAACTTCTGCTTACATTCTAAATACTATGTAAATACTCACATTGATCTGACTAATATTGATCTGGTTATATGACACTACTGTACCATATTGTTATGGAACTTTTGGGTTTCAGAATTTTCATTGTGTTACATGGTGCAAATTGTCTATTCAACAGGTATTGTACGCCTTATTCTATATACCTTTTGTGTAAATAACCCTGAATTGAAAAATGGCTGGAAGACCAGTGCTTCGGCACTGACAAAAGAATTATTCAGCAGAATAAACATATTTACAACAACAACAAAATAAAAAAATCTGTTTGTTTGCCATGATCCATCCTCAGCCCGGATGCCGAGTGGTGAGGAATCAGGGCGGGTGGGGGTGGGGGTGGGGGGTGGTAATGGGAGGCAGTGGCAGGGGGCCCGGTTTATGGCAAATGTATAAACACAGTATTTACTCAATACGGGTATTCTGAGTTCCGCTGGTCCCTCAGGAAGGACTGAAGCTGGTATCTGGAACAATGGGTTGCTACTAAATCTTACAGTTACATGGTGGAAGTTGGGGGAGGTGGGGAATACACAATCATTATAATACATGAAGTGGTATTTTATCTCATGTAAAATATTTGCCTGGACATCGCACACAGTCACATTATCCTGATACTCAGCAGACTGGTCCTTACCCTATCCTATTAATGCAGAACGCCAGACTAAATAGCGACATGTATCAATTTTGTAAGTCATTGGTTTGACTTGTCTGCGGTTCAGTATGGTAATGCAATGCACTTAGGAAAGTGGCACGCTGTCTATCCTCAATTAAAGTTCATGGTGACTATAGTAATGCTGCCCCACTGGAAGTCCAGGTTACCAGCACTATAACCGATTTCCCACTCAGTCACACTATCGTCATACTGAGGAAACCAGTGCTTGCCATATCCTAGTAATGCCGACGGCCAGGCTAGGTAGCAACAATTATCAATTTTGCAAGTCATTGGTTTGACTCGGCCGGGATCCAACAACAACAACAACAATGTATTCGAACTCCCAACCTTCTGCATGGGAAGCCTGAGCTCTTAGTCTTACCGATTCGGCCACCGCCTCCGATGCAATCATCATGTAGTCCATTCATAATCATTAGGATTATACACTGTTACTTCAGATTATACACTGTTACTTCAGGATTATACACTGTTACTTCAGTTAATACAATGCAATAAAATATTCATCAAGTCTAAATGCAATATACATGTAAATCCATTCAATCACAAGACGGGATGGGATGGCTGTCACATTACGATGCATCGCACAAGCGAGTGGCCAACGGCTAAAATCACTTTCAAATGTTGAGATGCATCAAACTTTTTGGCATGGGGGGCAAAGTTGGACATATACGTACCGTATACACAACGTAATGAATGGATGCAGAATGAATGTCCGACCTATTGCTAGCATATGGCCATTGTATGTGCAGCATGTACATACTGTATACACAAGATGCTGAACGTATGATGAATGTATGCAGAACAGATGTCTGACCTATTGCTAGCGAGTGACAGTGTATGAGAGCCTATCATATAACGTAGCAGAGCGTATGGCCAACGTATGGCTAACGTGCCTCCCAGCGAAAAACGTTTGCAATACACTCACAGTACGCTCGTAGAATGCCGGTGACTGTTACATACGTATTTCGATCACCAGAAGTATGCCTTATACATTACATACATCAAGAGAATGTGGAGAAACACAAAACGTATATTATACATACATTAGACTATATTATCCATACATTGTCAATGCGTTGTCAATACACAGACTGTACATTTCTGCTGGCTCTCCGTCCGACTGACATAGGTCAACATAGTGCTACGTATGAAGAATGTTTGTCTATCATACATCTAACATACATTGATGTGTGTCTAACATATACATAACATACACCCAAAGTAAAGGCCACACCTTGTCGAACGTCAAAAGTTTTGTGCATGCACACAACTTTCACAACCCCTTGACAAGCGACACCGTATAACGATGAACATCAATGTACATCAATGTATACCAATGTACACATAATGAACACATTTGAGTAACGCATATCGACGCACACTGGCGTATTGGCGCAAAATCACCTATGTCAACGCATGCTAGGAGCAGAGAAAGAGCAGGGTAATGGGGAAGACGAATTGTCCGCGATTGAAATTCCCCCTGTTTAATTGACCATTGCAACAAACAAATAAATGCTTTTCTTTGTAACCTATTTTAATACTAACCAAATATAGATGACACAAAGATGGAATCTTAATATTTTCTAACTACGAAGAATTGGATTCAAAAGTTATTTTAAAGAACTTACCATCGGTGATTTATGACGGAGGATATTTGCTAAAACTATACGATCTGTTGTAGTTTGTAGGAGGTGGAAAAGGTTACTGGTGTGAAGTGGCGCCCCCTATTGTATATAACGGTATAAATACATGAGATTGATCGTCATAAACTCCGTCCTGATATGACCTTAGATGTTGCTAGGACGTAAAACAACAACAAACATCGTCATAAACTGCCTGATTTATATTTCAATGGACGCGGTGGCCGAATAAGTAAGAGCGTCGGTTTACATGTTGAAGGTGTGGGGTTCGAATCCCGGCAGACTCAAACCAATGACTTCTGAAATTAATGCTTGTCACTACCTAGCTTGGTGCTTGGCATTACTAAGACAGGGCAAGGACTGGTTTGTCTCAGTATCACTATCAGGATAATATGACTAAGTGGGCTATCGAGGCATGGTGCTGGTGGCCTGGTCTCTCAGGAGGGCACAGTGTAAAGTTGCCATGAGTGCACATTGTCACAAGTCGGTGCCCGTCTTGATATGACACTAGATGTTGCTAGGATGTAAAGCCAGAGCAAAGAAACAACACTTTTATTTTCAGTCAATGTTTATTAGAAAAGGCTTACTTTGTACATATTTGAAGTGAAACGTGGTAACTTACTTTTTGTCCAGCGAAAGTCCTGTGTCCTGTGTCCTGTGAAGTCCTTTGTCCTGTGGTGTCCAGCGAAATGCTGGACACCACATGCTTCAGCAGAAACATGTGGTATTAAATTGACTTAGTATGTCCTTCTATCAAGCAGCAAATGTTTAATAAGCGCAACCATATCTACACTGCACATGTACGATCACATCTAGGTTAGTGTTTTGGCTTAGACAATTTGATGCTTTAATCGGACTACGCAGCTATAATTTGTGAGAGTTGATGAGAACCGCTGAGTCAGAGGTGATAGTCGCCATATTCCGGCATATTAAAATACACACCCCACTGCCAGGTTTGTTTACTGGTTTAACCTCGCCCTGTGTCCCATTATATAATCTCATTAACACCCATGTCTCTGAATGAGACTGGTATTTGGAGATCATCATTAATTATTGTTGCGACCTGTTATAGCAGTCATATGTCATCTCTAGTCGAAAGAGTACATCCTCAGACCTTAGTCCCGCCTGGATATATATACATAAGGTGGACTATGTATATATGCATATTATACATAGGGACAAATATATACATGAAGTGGGCAAGACTATAATCGAGCTGGGGCCAGTGCAGGCTTGGGTCGAGCAACCAACATATGGAAATGCGGGCTGCTCGCCAAGACGAACCCGCATTGACCATCAAATGCGGGGGAAGGGTTCGCTACTGTAACTCGTTGCTAGGAGACATGCTGTGGCGTCCCGCGCTACTCTCCTAGCAACATAGAAGGTTTGAGCCGTCGGGCCCGGACCCATCAGACGCGTTTCATGCGCGCTCTGATGTTTTAGACAAAATTTAGGTTTGAAATGCAGTAATTGGGATTATTTTAACTCTAAAAGAATGGAGGGGAACTATTTATTCATACCATCGATGTTTGAAGAGATTAGATGGTGTTACTAGGAAGAGAAATAAAGTTGTGAGCTCTTAAAATGTGATTGAAACGTTCCTTGCATTCCTTACTCTTTATGAACAGGTCCCTTATTACACTAACCGCCATGGTTAAATATATATATATATTATATATTGAAGCGATATCAGTGAGTAATCATATCAATATCGCATAGTTTACTGAAGGCATAAATGTAACAACAACAAAACAACACCTATCTATATCTGACCGTACATATCTAACTTAGATACTGGTACCAATAATTTGTGGAGGGAGAGGGGATGGGGAGAACATGCACGGGGCTTCATATTTCAGCCTACACAAATAAGGTCAAGGTCGACGTCGACGTCACAGGTTGCACACATGCGGAACTGACACTTTCTTTTCCGTTGGCTAATTTGTGTGTATGTTATTGGGAAGGAATGCTGTTTGTTTGTTGTTTACATCTTATCAAGATCTAGGCTCATATCAGGATGGGGACCGACTTGTGACAGTGCGCACTCATGGTGACTTAATAGTGCTGCCCGACTGGGAGATCAGGCTGTCAGCGCATGACCCGATATCCCACTCAGTCACATTATCCTGATACTGAGCTAACCAGTCCTTGCTCTATCCTATTATTGCCAAGCACCGTGCTAGGTAGCGACACATATCAATTGTATAAGTCATTGGTTTAACTCAGCTGGGATTCGAACTCCCGACCTTCCGCATGGGAATCCTGCGTTCTACCGATTCAGCCACTACGTCCAATAGAGAAGGTGGCGGCTGGGGAGGGTAGGTGGAGTGGTTGGGGGTGGGGGTGGGGGGTCATGTGGGCGCTTCTAGCTATAGTCTATGCAAGGAAGGCCAGAGGGCACACTGCTTTATAATGGGTGTCTCATCTAGGTTATTTAATGTGCTTCATAGGTTGGCTAGACCGAACATACATTACGGCGTTTAGAGGTTTTAACGACTACTGATGGGCTCGTTAGACTACATAGGCAGACAGGTGGAGGTTACTAATGTGCCTTTTGTACGTGCCCTGGGGAGTGACAATCAGTGAAAGGACGTATTTGTGTGTAGTGGACTTATTATAACCGGTACCGGAAAGCAGATTGAAAGAAGCCATGCTCATGGCATTCACATTGAGCACTAACAATGAGTGGAAGGGTAGTATTGTACATTTCTGTGTAGTAGCCTCATTATAACTGTTACCAGCGGCGGCTGGGGCAGATAGAAGTCTCATTTAGATAGAAACACCAGGTGGTCTATGAGTAAGCTATGAGTAAGCTATGCGTAAGCTATGAGTAAGCTATGTGTAAGCTATGAGTAAGATATGGGTAAGCTATGAGTAATCTATGGCAGCCGGTGATCAATTTATACCCCCAATAGAGGGTATGCACTGACGTCAGGCTAAAGGGAAGTGCGGCCATTGTGGCGATAGTAACCACAATAATAAATCCCTTGTCACTGTCATTGTCAATGGCTGTGAGAAATCTTCATACAGAAAAAGTGAAATATCTCCAAAACCACATGACCTATAAACAAACTGCTTGGAACACATACAGAAAACATGTTTAACAACCAGACTATATCAAATTTATAAGGTTAGGGTTCTGTATTTCTATTAATTTTGAATAAAATAGACGTTTTGCAATGCACATATCGGCAAACTCAATGCAATGGCCGTGAGCAATCTTCATACAGAAAAAGTTAAATATCTCTAAAACCACACCACCTAGAAACAAACTGATTGGAATACATATAGAAAACACATTCAACAAATAGATTATATTACATTTATGTGGGTAGGGTTCTGCATTTCTATTAATTTAGAATAAAATAGACCTTTTGCACTGTGTGTACCGGCAAACTCAATGCATTGTCAATGGCCGTGAGCAATCTTCATACAGAAAAAGTGAAATACCTCTTAAACTACACAACCTAGAAACAAACCGCTTGGCACACATACAGAAAACATATTAAACGAAAAGATTATATTCAATTTATGAGGTTAGGGTTCTGCATTTCTATTAATTTGGAATCAAACTGAAAGATTGAGCAAAGGAAGGAGGAAACCCAAAGGTCATCGATCGACATTTCCCCTGCTTTATCAACGAATGTAATGACATCTTTATTATTATTGTTATTATTAGTATTGTTATTATTAGTATTGTTATTAGTATTATTGTTATTATTATTATTGTTATTATTATTATTATTAATATATAAACCACGTTGTTAACAAGCAAAATTGAAGAATTACTTCTCCCCCTTGTTTTTACCCTCCCTTTCCGTTTTAATGAAATAAAATGCATCTTTAGCACATACTAGGCTAACATTGACAGGTTAAATACTTTTGACACACTGAATCACCTACCGACATAGACAGAACACAGTGCGATTATTTAAATTTAGCTCCATGCATTGAGTTAAAAAGAATTCTTGAATGTGAATGGTGAGTGGCCCCGCCCCCCGCCCCCCCCCCCCCCCCCCCCCCCCCACCACCACCACCACCACCACCACACACCGCACGATTCGGTAATCTAATACGCCAGTCACACTACTGCTTGCGACCGCTTGCGACCACAAAAAAAGGGGTGGTCACAAAGAGATCACAAAATAGTTCTCTGTGGTCAACAACTGCCTTGCGACCATTTTGCTGAAACGAGGTTGCAGCTATTGCACTAAAGACCTACTTGTAACCAAAATGGTTGCTCAGAGGCTGGCAACCATTGCTTTGGTTGCAAGGAAGTCGCAAGGAGGTGGGTTATTTGGTCCAAAGTGGTCACAAAGTGGGAGAGTAGCAAAATGTGAGGATTGATGAATATTTATAAAGTGACTAGAGTAACTACACACTGACACAGTTTGTTGTGTAGGTAGGTCTATCAATATACCAAAACATCGTCTAACAAGCTGGTAGAAACTGGACGAGGAGCGGTTAGATTATTGTACTGCCACCTAGCGGAACGCAGCAGCAGTATATCACTTCTGGTATTGGCGCTAATGGGTATGCACATAAACACAAGGGGGCAGCACCTAGAATCATTTTAACTAATACTAGTTATAGCACACAAATAGCCTTTCATGTACGATAGCTACTCAGTGTGATATCAGAGTTGAATATATTACCATGTTGTAAAAGGGAACAAAACAGGTCAATAATCCAAGGATATTGATACGGCGTCCACGGTGGGTTCTGGAACCCGAATTAAAAAAACGAACCCACCCAGATAACCCATAATAGCACTAGAATTACCACAGATGGCTTTTAACTGGGTTCATTTATGTACCTTCAATACTTGTACACAATAGTCTGGTTAGTACCTAAATACAATATCCACGAAACAGAATTGCAGGAGTAAGCAGTTGTTGTTTAACCACCACACCGCCCTCAGCCGTAGACCACCTACCTGCCCATAGTATCCACCAGAGCCATGTCCAGTGTAGACTATCTGCTGTCATGATTAGTTTATTGTGTTCATTTATAGTCACGAATATCCCAATGTGAGAATATTTTACAATTGGACAGTCCTACAGAGTGATACAATCACAATGAGGTAAGATTCAATGCGTTTCCAAGTTTTGCCTGTTTCACATGTTGTGAAAGATGTGATTTTGCCATTCAGGGTGTTTTGTACATGAGCTGATATAGAAATTTATACATTTGGAAGTCACCAAACTGCTTAGTAGGCATGAACAAGGCTTCTGTCGTTTGACTTTTGTTGATCTATTTTCTTATAGTTGCATAGTTCGATGGTTTTGACTTTCTGTCATTTTTCTTAGTTAAATATATTAAATTGATTGTTTTAATTTACCTTACTTTATATTGAAGTAACTTTTATTTTTAAAGCGCTAACTTTTGAGATATTTGAAGTGGAACCATGTCAAATTAGTTTTGGAAAGCACGCCAAACCTTTGACAGCTTCAGTAATAACAGATTCTATTAAATTGATTCAGTGTCCCCTTATATGTAGCAATAAATGCTTAATGAATGCATCAGTATCTGAGTTAGATATGCAGGATCAAATCTAGATGATTGTTTTGGTTTTGAAAATGTAATATTCCATCGGATAATGCAGCTTTAAACAATAAAGACAAAAACACGGTTCAGATAAAAACAACACATTAAACTATGGCTTGACTTGCCTCTGCCTATTGGTGACTGCACGGCAACCATTTCATTGAGACTTGCCATCGATTCTACTATTGATACGTGGCGAGGGAGGAGAGGAAGGCCGGAGTTGGAATAAACACACTTTATTCAATATGAGCAATGCATATGAGGATAAGAGAGAACAAAGAGTGTTAGAGTAAATGTAATAGTTAAACAATGGATATGATATGTTAAGATATAAGAGGTAAATGTCAAGATAATCAATGGATAAATTAATAATAGGTATATACAATGTCAATGGGAAAAGTCTTAGTGAGTGAGTGTCAGTTATCATGGGGAGGGAGGCGCCCCGAAGAGCCCTCCACCCTAATGGAGAGAAATGTTATAGTATGGGCGGGTGGGTGGAGAAAAAGTGGGTGCGTACTGGGAGGGCGCATGGAGGCGAGTGTCTAGGAGCAGGGAAGCGGCCGGCTATAAAGGCCGGGAGAAGGGGGGGGGGGGGGTTACATAATGGTGCAATGGTCAGGGAAGGAAGGCGAGAGGGAGCGGTGTGTGTGTGTGGGGGGGGGGGGGGGGGTCCTCCTCCCCCACCACGAATCACACGCAATGCAAGCATTACAACCAATACCTCTAGAAAATCAATCAAATCCAGTCTCCAACTGCTTTACAAAATCCTTAAAACCATCAATTCAAAGAAGTGTTGCTCTACTGTTTTTTACTCAAACAGGCGACCACCTCCTTTGGTTTTGCCAACCAGACCATTTTGAAAGTGTGAGTCACGTGATAACACCGTAGCTGGTTAACTGTTTATTTAATATATTTTTAGCACCTTGATGCTGCTGATGAATATCACGTTTACTTTGATCTTTGCAGGAGCGGGAGGAATCAGTTGACTCCTTTCCATGGATGTCCCATTAAAGTTGTATAACCCGATGAAAGGTATAGTCATTTCAATAGCCATCTACTTAAGCCGTGTTCACACGGGGCAGTTAATTCGAATCATATGAATCGACTTGCCTGGTTCGGCTCAGATTTGGCGTGTGAACGCGCGTCTGAGTCAGTTTAGGGCTGATTCGAATCAACTAGATCGCTTCATCTATACCACCTCTGTAGGTGGTTTATATGAAGCGAATTTTATGATTCAACTTATATCGCCCGTGTGAACGCAACTGACTTACTTGATGTGGATTAAGGATGTAACGCATATGCGCAGTCGAGACCTTAGTTTGTTGACTTTCCGGTCGATCAAAAGCGCATATTATATAATTTGGTCTATGAAACCGCTAGCTGTGCACAGATATTTTTTTCATAATTTATTTTTAGGGTTTCACTGCTCAGCAGACGTTTTGACCGTTCCAAACCAATACGATTCAGTCCATACATATCTAGGTCAAACCCACACTCTCTCGTGCCGACGTCGACGAACCCAAACTGGCGCTGGCTAGTCTGGACTTGCTCATGCGCAGATATCCACTTCCGCCTTAAACCGATTCAAAGCACTGCCCGTGTGAACACGAAACACTTTCAAACTAAATCGATTCATATGATTCGCATTGTCTAAATCGCTTTACATTTTGCCCGTGTGAACACGGCTTTAGATTTGATCCTATGCATCCAACCTAGATTCTATTGTACTCATTTCTAATTCCTTTGACCTCCCCACCCCCACCCACGATAAGAACATCAAAACTCACTGGCTTTGACAAAACCACAGCAATGGTAGCCTACATTGCACTTAGCTTCAACTGGTGTGCACACTTAACTTATTTTACATTTATGCACGCCAAATATTTCCAAAGTTAGTCATTTAAGGTAGAGATTACTCCAGACTAAAGTAGAATATGTTTTAAATGTCAACCTGATGTATTGAACTAAAACATATGAAACACTATGTAAAGTCCAATGCTCGAACCTGTGGCTGTGTAGGCAGGCTATGGTGAAATCAATACAAAGAGAAAGGAAGAGTATAAAGTGTAAAGAAGAAGAGAGAGTCAAGCCCTCTGGTTTATTATTTACATGGTTACATGGGTTCATTGTAGAGTATCACCCCACCCTTTCCCCCAATGGGAAACAAGCATTCTTGGCCCTACCAATAGAGATCCAGAATTCCTGGTCCCCATGGACACCAGTGGTCTGCCCACCACCACCTGTATGGGCCCCACCAACCTTGACCTTTGAGTGTGGTGATCCCTATCCCAGCAGAGGGAGTAGGCCCTGAGTGCACCCACACCCAGACCTGCCAGCACCACTATGTCTATTTACATCCCACTCAGGCACCACCAACCCATACATATATATACATACATGCACCTGGTCACGGACACCGATCAGTAATAGAACATTTGCATTCCCCCTGTGCTGAATATGGAAATATTTTACAACTAGCCTTAAAGTTGCATACACCGATGGTTTTGAATTTGTGTGTTTTATCTGAGATAAATATATTAGATCGATCACTAGTATCTACTTTACATTAGTTCAAAGTTACTTTTATTTTAAATGGTAAACTTTTTAGATATTTTGAGTCAAACATGGAAAATTAGTTTTGGCAAGCTTGCCAAAACTCTGACACCATAGACTTCTGCAGTGACAGGTTTGGCTAAATTGACTCAGTATTGCCTTCTACGCAGAAACAAATGCTTAATAAATGCATCAGTATCTAAGTTAGATATATAAAATCAAATCTAGATGATTGGTTTGGTTTTGAAAATTTGATATTTCATCGGACTATGCAGCTTTAACCACCAACAAATTATGCAACTGTAAGGGTTGCTCGAACTAATGCTATTTGTCATCTACCTGGAGTCCTTACCCTAATGACCGGAAGAGGAATTGGCACTTAACTTTGCATAGTCCAGCAGTTTTCAGTTTCTCTAATCTTTATGTAAATATATTAGGTTGATTACTATGGTCTCCATTACTTTACTTTTAATTAACTTTTATTTTACATGGCCAACTTTGGAGATGTTTGAAGTGCAAACATGCAACATTAATTTAGGCAATCATGTCAAAACTCTGAAACCATAGGCTTCAGCAGTGACAGGTCCTATTATTTTATTAAATCGATTCAGTATTCCCTTTGTGCAGCAATAAATGCTTAATATAAGCTAATATATTTAAGTTAGATATGCATGGACAATCGAGTCCGCCAACAGCTGCTCGGGTGTGCGTGCGGCGGCGCGGGCGGTCGGACGAGCACTGTCGGCTGCACCGCACGTACTCGGCTTCGGCTACGGAATGCAGTGTTGCTTAATACTATTAATATCATGGATAATTCTGAATAGACTTGTTTTCACCCTTAGACAGGTTGTCGATAGAAAGCCCGAGCCTCCACTTTTACCGACCCAAGGGATTTTTAACCTCCCACACCATTTAGACATGGTATGAGAGCAACTCGCCTTTGATGACGCTGTAAGTTATACACAGCGGTGGAAATCCAAATTGGCAGAGATGGGGGCAGGGGGAATTGAACCAGTGACCTTCAGATTAGGAGTCCAACCTTGAAAAAAGTCAGATACTCTAACCACTCCACCCCAAAGAACACCAGCGTTACAGATGGATATACGTAGCCGTATATCCAAGTTATATCGGATCAAATCTAGGTAATTGCTTCGGTTTTGAAAATTGCATGCTTTCATCGGAATATGAAACTTGAATTTCCCCGTAGGGTTCATTTCTACCACAGGTGGCACATGATGTGTTCCAGTAGTGCCCAGTCACATATGTACGTGGTGCATGCCTTCCCCGGAGTCCAAGTTTAGGTTGTACTTTTATGGAGTAGCTCGATCAAACATATTTCTACAGCAAGATGGGTCACAGTATTCAGTTCCCATGGGAAATGGTGTAATCACACTCACTTGATACAACCCAATTATATATATATAGTATATATAAATATATATAGAGAGAGAGAGAGATCACATATATTACTACACAAAGATGGGTCACAGTGTACAGTTCCCATGGGAAATAATGTAACCACACTCACATGGTACCATCATATAAATATATATATATATATATATATATATATATATATATATATATATATACAGATTAGATTTGAATAGCATACCCGGTACCACATTAAAGTTGCATGGTCCAATGAAATATAATTTTGTCAAAATTAAAACAACTACTTACATTTGATCCCATACATCCAATTTAGATACTGATGTATTAGCTAATGATTTGGGATAGCATATACAGCATAACCAGTAAATTTATAACCTCACCCCTTTGAACACTCAGTTTGAAACATCCATTATGCACGACCTCATTAGCCCACCCCCCAACCAAGTAGGCCTACTGTGCAGTGTCATAGAGGGGAAGGGGAAATGAGGTGGATGTTGCCCCTCCCCTCCACGTTGGATATTTAATGCTGTTTGGTCAATTCTATGAATATAATTAATCAATTTGGGTAATTTAAATTTGGAAATTTATATGTATATATCAGTATTGGCCGATCAATATATATATATTTTTTGGTCCATGCCCCTTCCCCTTTTCCCTGGGCCTTCCCAGAATGTTCACACCCCAAAACAGAAATACCTACCTACATCCCTGTCAGGTTCCAGGATTAGTAGGTCATCTCACATCACGTGGTGACCGCGAGATGACCATCTAGGTCATAGCCACCGGAGTTTTGGTAAGCTTGTCGAAATTATGTTGTGTTCCTTCAGCTCAAATTGCTTCAAAACTAGTCATTTTTCATCAAAATGACTCCAGACTAATGATCACTTTGATATATTTATCTAAAAAATAAGACAAAAATTCAAACGCCATCGGACCATGCAACTTTAACTAGTACTGAATATTGTACATAATACATGTAGCTGGTTCAAATCCCGGTTGTGATAATTCTCAGTTATCATCCATGAGATTACTTAGCACCCTCTCCCCTTACATCTATCCCTCTCTGTTCTCTCCACTCCAACCCAGTCTACAACAGCCAGCAAACACAGATTCCCAATTGCCTTCACCATCTTGTCGTTCACCAGGCATATATATATTCGCTCACGCAAATAGAGAGTTCAAGCAAAGTTGTGCAGGAGGGCTTTTGTGGGAGTATAGTCTTCACAACCGGGTAAGTAAGGCCGTGTATCCATAGACTGTTTGTTCCCTTGTGGCGTGTTCCCTTGTTCCGTGTTCGCTTGTGACCTTATGATGCGCCACACATACAATGAACGTGTTCATTCTCTATACGGTCCCTGGGTCCAACCTATGGGAACGGCCACCAAGCAAAACACAGGTTCATAGTCTGTATGGCGCGTCACAAGGTTACAAGTGGACACGGAAGAAGGGAACACGCTACAAGGGAATAGTCTATGGATAAACGGCCTGATACAGTGACGGTGTGGCGTGCTCAGCCGTGTACATAGACTCAAACTCAAGGCATTGTCAATGGTCGTGAGTAATCTTCATACAGAAAATACAGAACAAGTGAAATATCTCTAAAACCACACCACCTATTAACAAATCGCTTGGTACACATATAGAAAACATCCTCACCAAAAAGATTATATTAAATTTATTAATTTTGATTAAAACTAATGTTTTGCACTGCGCGTACCATCAAACTCAAGGCATTGTCAATGGTGGGGAGCAATCTTCATACAGAAAATCCAGGAAAAGTGAAATATCTCTAAAACCACACCACCTAGAAACAAATCGCTTGGTACAAATATAGAAAACATCTTTACCAAAAATAGTATATTAAATTTATAAGGTTAGTGACTCACGACCATTGACAATGCCTTGAGTTTGAGTCTATGCGCACGGCTGAACACGGTGCACGGCTGAGCACGCCACACCGGTACTGTTCCGCGTCCAGTACCTCCCATGGCCGCTAGGTGGAGGATGTGCGCGGCCACAGCTCAGTGGCGCCCTCTGTGAGAAGGTTACCGGTGATGCTTGTGTGTTGAATCGCACTTCTTGGATGAGAATTCACCAGCCTTGTGGACCACGTCGACGAACAGCCATGCGTACAGAGGTCTCTTCTCCACATCCCGCACGTAAGCCCACAAACTGCTCAGCCCGTCCAGCTGTGGAGGGGCCATCGTCCCAAGTTCCCTACACCAACAAAACAAGGCCAACGTAGACCATGTCCGCCATCGACCCGCCCTCTAACGGCAGTGGCAGGAACTCGTCTTTTAGATTTTGGTTGTTGGAGTTTTACGTCCTGGCAACATCTAAGGTCATATCAGTACAGGTACTAATTTGTGACAGTGCACACTCATGGTGGCATTATAGTGCTGCCCCACTGGGAGACCAGGCCACCTGACACTGAACCAACCAGTCCTTGCTCTACCCTAACAATGCTGACAACCTGGCTAGGAAGCAACAAGTATCAATTTGTAAGTCATTGGTTCGATTCGACCAGGGTTCGAACCCATGGGTTAGAATCCCACGATCTACCAAACGGACTCTCAACTCATTCGGCCATCCCGTCTGGTCCATCTTCTAGATAGAACAGCACCCAAAACAATCAGGGCCGTAGCTAGGAATAATTTGTAAGTGGCGTGACCGTGTATATATTTGAGGTAGAAACCTGAAATATTAATTAAAAACATGTAATATTAATGTTGGATGGCACATGCATTAACAGGTTCTACTAACTCGATTGTTATTCTCTTATATGCAGCAACAATTGCTTAATAAATGCACCAATGTTAATTAAATACCTAGGATCAATGTTCCATAATTTATTAAAGCTAAACTAGCCTAATTAGAGCATCACAATCCATAAGGCGCATGCAGAAATCAGATCCAGAAACACCTAGCTTGTAATTTGACGCATTCCTAATATTATTAGAAACCTACGTGTGTGAAATGGGTATTCTATTACTAATTCATTTTTTAGTAATGCGATTTTAATCATTCACTTGGAAAGCCAGGTAGGTGTTTTATTAGAGGGAAGATTTGGATGGGATTTCTTTTCTAAATCGCGTGTTTGGTTTGTCGTTGTTTTACGTCCTAGCAACATCTAAGGTCATATCAGGACGGGTACCGACTTGTGACAGTGCGCACTCATGTCGACTTTATAGTGCTGCCCCACTGGGTGGCCAGGCCACCAGCACCATAACCTGATATCCCACTCAGTCACATTATCCTGACATTGAGCCAACCAGTCCTTGCCCTATCCTAATAATGCCGAGCACCTGGCTAGGAAGCAACAAGTATCAATTTTTAAGTCATTGGTTTGGCTCAACCAGGGTTCGAACCCATGATCTACCAACACGGGAGATGGACGCTCTAACTCATTCGGCGATCACATGTAGAAGGGGGTTAGTTACTTAGATAAATATTCTTCCCTGTCCAAAGTAACTTGTAAGGGTCAATGAATGACAAGCATGGCTAGATCCAAGCAAACACCGCTTCAGTAGGAATTGATATGTAATCTCATTGCCTTTGATTCAGAGCGGGGGGGGGTGGGGGGGTTCGGGAAGGAACCGCCTCTGCTCTTCTGTTCCCCTCCTTCTGGACTCACCTTGGGCCTCACTGACCTGAGGCGTCACCTATTGCCTCCAATCGGAACCTGCTGCCACGCTGCTGCCGATTGCTTCACTTCTCCTGGAACCGAGACGTCAGAACCGATTCTCTTCCAAAGCTTGTTTTATTTAACGACGCCTCTAGAGCACATTGATTTTCGCATCATCGGTTATTAGACGTCAAAATTTGGGTAATTCTGACATATTTCTTTGGAGGAAACCCGTTGCCACCATATAGGCTATACTCTTTCTGATAAGCAGCAAAGGGTCTTTTATATGCACTTTCCACAGACAGGACAGCACATACCACAACCTTTGATGAACCAATTGTGGACCACTGGTTGGAACGGAAAATAGCCCAAACGGCAAATGGGTCCACTGAGCCTGATCAATAGGCTGACCGACACCTTCACAGGTGGATACGCTACCGCCTGAGTTATGTCGCGCTCTCGAATCTCTTCCCACCTACCCTTACTCTCTTTTCCTGTTCCTCCTTGTTTCTGTTGTATATGTTACCTATGGGGCTTGAGGGCTCCTCATGCCTGCGATAAACTCTCTTTGTACCCCCACCTCACACTCCTCTCCTTTGTTGGGAATCAACTATAGAGGTGGTGGTTCCAGCGTGCAGTTTTTATTTATATTGGCATAAAAGTTGAGAAATTGGGAGAGAATGCAAAAAAACAAGATGGCAACCACGGTAAGCTCTCAGTTTCACTTTGAAAAGTCTATTAATCGACATGATTTCATAAATCATTCACCCCAAAGGTAGTGAGCTAAGATAGATAAGTATTCTAACAATATATTTAACATATCTGATTGCAAAATCATGTAGTTATTTCTATAACCCAACCTTCCAACACTTTTTCTAATGGCTGTTTAGTCAACCTTGTCATAGAGACAGTGCTGCGAAAGTTGTCTTGTATAGTGTCTGCCACTCAGTCCTGCCCTCTAGTGTTTGGACTATACACTATATGCTGGTTTGCTGTCACCTGGGCCGTACTCGATTAACACGACCCGTGCGACTCGGGTCACCCGAGTTACTAGAATTTCAAATCGGACACTGTGAGTGGAGTCGACAAATACAAGCGCCGTGTGCAAAAAGTCCTGACCCCAGTAACTCACGTCTTTGCTGGGGGTGGCTAGGAACGATGACGTCACATTTGTGCTGGTACCTGTAGGATTACAGCTACCAGTAGAAGTCCTACGTGTTGGTTTAGATTAAGCCACCATTTCTTCCACCCAGAGCTTGGAGAAGCGTGTTCGTTAATTCACCCCGAGTCTGTAGGATGTGCGCATGCGCCAAAAAGTGACTCGGGTCATCCGAGTTGGTTAATCGAATATGCCCGAGGGGTGATGTGGATTTCCTAGCACATAGTCAGTTATCTAAACATATGAAATAGTCATTGATCATGACTGGAATGAGTAGGGGTTACCATGCGACTGAACTTTGAGTCGAGATGGCTACTAATTGAAGAAATAGAGACTGCGTTTAATCGCTTCGTTGGATAGAATGCAAAACAAACCCAAGATGTCGGTCACAGAAAGCTTTGTTTTGTTGACTTGACAGTTGACTTATTTAAAACCATCAGCAGTGACGCGGGACTAATGTTTGATATTTGCAATCTGAACGAAGGTAAATCAAAGGCAGAAATCCAACTTACATGTTTTATTGTACCACGCCAGATCAGCTGGTAGGCCTAAGCCCTTGTGTAACTAACTCCTCACTTGAGCCCCTCTGAGTTTATCGAGTCCAACCCCGCAGTGTCAAAGAAGAAGTTGCACTTGCACGAAAAAAAAAGGCTTTGGACTCGGCTTCACAATAATGTGAATCTCTTCTTTTAATAAGTGTCTACTGTTACTACAATGTATTGGGGCAATTACAATGGTCCCTCTATATAAACCATGTAAAGAATGTGTGTAAATACCTGTATCACTTACGGTAGGAAGACCAGTGCTACGGCACTGACAAAAGATATATATGAATACAATTCATTTACCAAAGAAATAGATATATATATATAAACCCAAATAAAAACATAGGATACCACACTCATTCATTTGTAAAAATCCTTAGACAAAATTTATTCTCTACCAAATAGGTCTAAATGGGGAAAGCTAGTGCATAGACATGTTACTACCAGCACAGAAAGCGTCTTTGCAATACTCTTACAAATTTGCAAAATATTGTATTTTAGAAGGGAGGGTAGAAATAAATAAAGAAGAAAAAGTGGTGGCCGATGATGATCATTTTAAATAGGTCAGCTGTTACCATCAAATTCGTTTTAAAAAAAAGAAGGTTTTAAAGTATGTATTTCAGCAATAATAATAATGAGACCCTGTTGATTCAAGTCCCAGAATTGTGCAAATATGCTTTAAACTGGAAGCCGGTTAATGTGTGACATTAAAAGGTCCCTAACTGAAAATAATTCTGCTTTGGGATAATTAATACTCAACTGCAAAGAGATTTGAAAATCTCCTTGCATGTCACTATGTTGTGTTTTATTAAGTAATACTGTAGCGCATGAATCAGCATCCACACGTAACAAAGTTCTGTTGTAAATGCACCACCTGTGGCACAGATGAGAACTACCTTGTAGAGAATATCAGATCACTTTAATATAACATTGAATGACATACAAGTAAATCAAATGAACTCACTATAATAATCTTTGTGTTTAAAAAGAAATGATATGAGCTCTTGTTTTTGGACTAAAGCTGCATCACAGAAATTTATTTTAATACTGCTTTGTGAGATTGGAATTCTCACACCCTCATATGACATCACCTATCTCATATCACAGAGCATAGTATTTTACTAAGCATCTGATTCAATGCTACACATCCAGGTTGCATGTAAATCTGTTAACAACTTCATATAGTTAGTGGAATATGTTCAATAAATCAATATCATCATTAACGTCGAGTAGGTGGAGATTTAGCTATGTACATCCTACTACAAGACCAACAATTAGAATCTAAGACAGAAACGGAATACCCGTCTTGTGAAACCATCCGAATCAACCTTAATACCTGAGATATCATATCTGCCTGCCTGCCTCTGTATCTAGAGAGTAAAACCTCCCTAACCTCCCACCTCTACAGATCGACCACTCCCCTATATTGATCGCTTAATTTGGGTCCCAACAATACCATTGTAACCATATTCAAACTCCCTAAACCGACCACCTCCCTAAATGGACCACTTAAAGTCGGTCCCAAGGTCGGTCGATTACTGTGTGTGTGTGTGTGTGTGTGTGCGTGTGCGCGTGTGTGCGTGCGTGGGTGTGGGTGTGTGTGTCTGTGTGTGTGTGTGTATATATATATATATACATATATATATATATATACACACACACGCACACACATATATATATATGCATATATATACACAGTATATATATATACAGTATATATATACATATATTATATATACACAGATATTATATATATACGCATATATTTTATATACATATTATCTATATGCATATATACATATATTATATATAACAAATATATATATATATATACATATAGTATATATAACAAATGAGCAACGATCCCCTCTCACTTCTATCCACCAATGGCTACATAATATTAATATTATAATAACACCATAATAAATTATACTGCGCTCTAGTTCGCATTTCTCTCACATGGCGCCACCTGCGTATGATTACACAGCTCTCGTCTGTGCGATTAGGCTTCAGTGTTGCTGACTAAGTCGAGCCTTCACACCACAAAAACCCTTCGGTTAAAGATGAAGTTCTTCAGGAGTCGTCCTGAGGCTTCACCTTATTGCCGGACAGCACCAAGGTGTTGGAATCCCCGCTCATCTCCCTCACCTCCCCCCACCGCCGCTCCCCCTCCCGCCGGCCCTCTCGCGTGCTCCCGTGTCGGACGAGCTTCGGCGAGGTCTTGGTGGCGTTCTTATGCGCGATGGAATTCAGCAGGAATTGTCGGAGGCAGCTTTCGCTGGAGGCCGGGTCGGCACCGACGTACAGCCCGTTGCTGCTCGCCGGACTTTTGGCGGGTCGCAGATTAGTGGCTTCGTGAGGTCCAACCACCGAGGTGCGCCCATGTCGGAGCCTGACAGGGGAGCCTGACACGGGGGAGCTACTGGTGCTGTTATTGCCACTACCGCCCCTGCTGCCGCTGATGCACAAGTCCGCGCCGCCGGACGGGAGACTGTCACCGGTGTGAGCGGCAGTTTGTCGGCCAGTCTGCGCGCTCGGCCGGCCACGTCTGAGGGCTCTTGGCAAGCTGGGTGAGCCGCCAACAGTCTGCTCCGAACTCCCGTTGTTAGCGCCAACACACAGCATCGCCACATCCACATGAGTGGTGCTGGTCACACTGTCCCTCCGCTCGCCGGAGGAGGCCCCGGCCCCGGCCCCGGCCCGGTGAGCTCGCCCCTCGGACGTCAGCAGCGGGGAGTCGCATGTACCCACATGGAGAGGGGCGCCGCTCTGCACGCCCTCCTGCGGCCGTGGCTGGCTGCTGCTCTGACTGTCATGCGCAGTCGGTCGACTTCCGGGACGGCTTCTGCCGCCGTTAGCGCTTCCGGCACTTCCAGCTGGTGACACAAGAGGGAGAGAGCGAGAGAGTTGGTTAGTTGGTTAAGTTTTAAGTCCTGGCAACATCTAAGGTCATATCAGCAGGGGTACTGACTTGTGACAGTGCGCACTTATGGTGATTTTTATAGTGCTGCCCCACTGGGAGACCAGGCCGCCAGCACCATGACCGGTTATCCTGACACTGAGCCAAGCAGGCCTTACTCTACCCTAATAATACTGAGCGCCTCACTAGGAAGTGACAAGTATCAATTTTTAAGTCATCGGTTTAACTCCACCAGGGTTCGACCAGAGAGAGAGAGAGAGAGAGAGAGAGAGAGAGAGAGAGAGAGAGAGAGAGAGAGTGGGAGAGAGGGAGAGGGGGGGGGGGGGGGGGGAGGGAGGGGGGGGGGGAGACAGACAGAGGGAGGCAAAGGACAGAAATTGTGACTTTCAATCAACTTTGAATTAACATTGACATTATATATGCAATATTTCTTCAATTAATAACCGATGTTTGAGGAATTTTTAGACACCAACAAAATGTGTATGTTCCGTGTTGTATTCAAGGAAATGTAGTTAAATATATCATATTGTTGAGCTATAAGCCTATATATTGCAAATATGTTGAGGTTTCAAATTAGGAAATTTAACTTCCACAACAACAGACAATGGCAACATATTGGGTGGGCATTGAAAGTGCTTCGATTTGGAAATGCCAAAAAGCTTATAAACCAGTGATACATAAAGCAATAACAACCAATAGCAACACCAAGAGAAAGTGGGAAAGGCCATACCACGATCCCTCCGGGGTCCCGTCGGAGGAAGATGTGTTGAATCACCAGATCGTTGATTGTCAATGTCAAGGTTAAGGACTGCATTCAACCTCGGTATGGATGGCACGACTGGCACCAGAGGAAAGGTATTGATTGCTGCCTGATGTTGGGAATCAGGAGGCACACCCGGCTCGGAGGACCTGTAATAATTAAATAAAACGGCAGTTTTTTAAAAACTATAGTGTCGTTTTGGGGAAAGAGGGTTGTGTGGGTTTTTTTTGTTTGGGAGGGTGGGGGTGGAAGGTTTAGGGGGGGGGGGGAGGGGGAGTACTTTTCCTATAAGTTTTGATTAAGCTGGAGAAATCTCAATTACAAACAATTGGTCTTCCTCATTCCATTGCTCCTTGCCCTATCCTACTAATGTTGAACGTCAAGCTAAGTAGCAACAAGTATACATTTTTAACTAATTGTGTTCGAATCCCCCTACCTTCCAAAATAGGAAACGGGCTTTTAACTCATTCAGCTATCCCTTCTGATTTATTTGGGTGCGACGTGCGACCTTAGCGTGCGGTCTACCGCAGTGTCCGTAGTCTATGCTGTGAAATTAAGGGCAATCACCCACATCAGTATCATCCTCAAATTGAAGGTTCGGGTTAAGGTTAGGGATTAGGGTTCTAAGGTTGAAGTGAAAAAGTGCAAGTGGAATGACACCAGTAGGGCCTACCATTATGAAGTCATCAGAATATTCTCTAGCAAAATAGCTCCGTATATGTTCAATAAAAAAAACCGAAAGACACAATTATACACTTGTAGGTATCAAAATATTCCTCATTAGAGGCCAGACTAATTTCACATGGGATCCAGCGTTCGACTCTGATCCATTTGAAATCACTCCGCCTACCAATTTGAACATATGCCGGGATGAGTGACCTCCACCAACAAAAAGCTAAAATTGTACTTTTGGTAAATCTGACAATGCTCAGCATATGATTGTGAGAAATGACTCATATGACCAAGAAACAAAAATTTGAATGAGGGTAAATGACTCGTATGACCAAGAAACAATAATTTGAAATCCGCCAAAAAATCGGAAAATGCTCATCCCTCATATGCTTACAGATATGTCCAATCATGTCTTTCAGTTACCACATTCTCTTTTTGCAGAGCGCTTACCCGCTGTACCCGGTGCCACTGACAAGGATATCCAGTCCGTCGGGCACCACCGCACGGGCACCGCGGAGGTGGCCGGACCTCAGCGCACCTCCACGGCCGCCAATCACGGCCCGAGAGCTGATCCCAACCCCGGGCACCTCGAGACAAAGTCCTCCTTTAGCTTCCATTGCTTGGCCATTGGTATTCTCAGCATTGCCAGTAGCCTGGCGCCGTTGTTGTTGCCTGGCATTGTTGAGATGTGAATGGACAGTTTAGTTATTTAGTGAGTGAGTAAATCAGTGCGTGGGTGAGTGGGTTATTTAGTTATTTAATGAGTAAGTGAGTGAGTGAGTGAGTGAGTGAGTGAGTGAGTGAGTGAGTGAGTGAGTGTGGTTTAACATGTCGGCAACAAATGCCACCTTCACCACGATGAAAAATGTGAAAGTGTTTCATATTTTAAATGTTATGAAAAGACTAAATGACTAGCTGCTTTCACATAATGTACACTGATACTTTTCCTACAGGATGAAAGAGTTTCTCTCTTTGTTGAAGTAACCTCCTCCGTCATATCCCCTGTAGGACCGGTGGTGGCGCCCCATTCGCCTCTTTTCCTCACTAAATGCTTCTGTTAGTCTCCTAAGAAATTCCAAACCAATTAGTTAATAAATCATGTTTATTAAATTACGAAAACAAAGTTGATAAATAACGGGGGGTTGGGAGTAAGGGGCGGAAATGCACTCTCATGAGCAATAACTTCCCATCAATAATATTGTCTTCTTTTCATTGGCCCTAAACTGGAGACGGAGTTACCCTCCTCCACTAGAAAGGAAATTAAATTTAAAAAATCAAATAATGTACCTTATCTTCTCAGCCTCCTGATATGCGCGGATCGACTGGTTGGTGAAGACCGTCCCGTCGACTGGGCAGGTGGCATGCTGGTGCAGCAGCCAATTGTCGATGCACTCCCGGTGGAATTTGTGTCGGCATGGCAACCTGCGCACTTGCTGCGCCTCTATGTAGCGCTGGAGACAGACGCGACACTGCTGGCCGGGTGCCATGAGGAGCCCGTTCTTGCGCACGCGCTCTGTGGGCAGGGACCGCACCACCTCCTCGGTCAAGTCGCTGGGAGCTAGGCCCGCCTCGCTTGAAATTAAAAATAACAAAGAGTATGTAATTTTCCTGTATTTAGTCAAAACACGGTGATGAGAATAAGCAGTCTGTGTAAGGAAAACAAATTTGCAGGGGAAAGGTTAAATTGAACATATAGAGGTTATGTAGCTATAACACTAACACTCACTTGTCAAGTTGTAGCAGGGTCTCATAGTCTGTGTCGCCGAGTTCCCGCCCCATCATGGCGCTGAGAATGGCAGACGGTAAAGCAGATCCTGTCCCGCGTTTGGCAGAGCGCCAACGCTGATTCGGTTTCTGAAAAGTCCATCAGGGAGTTTCGGCGGGGTGGCGGTGGGTTATTGTCGACATTCAAGTACTTTACAAATGACAATTTATTTAGTGTATTCAAAGAGTATTCTTTCAGAGGTTATGTTGATTGGTTAAACAGGAAATTTCAACAGCGGATAGTACTCGGAATAACCGCACTGTGTGGTAGGAGTAGGTAGTAGGCATGTACCTCTCTGAAGTCAAAGCTGTGGCTCCCGTGTACTGGAGTGATGAAGCAGTTTTGGCACAAATGGTAATCGGCACATACAGTACATCTGCAAATATAAATAGGTGCTCTATAATGTATTATGTGAATATTAATAATGGAGAAATCAATTATGTATTCATAATATTGAAATTGAATTGTGGTGCGATTTGCGGTGGTCTTTGTAATTACCTTGAGCGCTTCGTATAAAAAAAGAATCCTCTTTATTTTAGTTGGTAGGGAAATCGATCTTGTACCAGAAATATATTAAATTACTCAACACAGACGATCTTGTGTTATCCTTTTCTTGAAGAAATTATAATATATATATAGTGTAGTTATACAAGTCTTACTTGGTACATATCATGGATAACTGGTGTTTTCCCGAGGTACTAGCCTCGGATAGTCGTGGGTCAGGGAGAAGGAAGCACATCTGGGTCCAGCAATCTTTTAATACTTTATAGGATAGAAAATGATCTCAATATTCTATGGATACTCTTATGTTTTTGTTTCGGCACAAGCCAACGTAATAGTCATGGTAGGGTAGGGTGGGTAGGGTGGGTAGGGTGGGTGGGCCCTGACCCACGACTATCCGAGGCTAGTACCTCGGGAAAACACCAGTTATCTATCATCTGTACCAGGTAAGACTCATATAACTATACTATTTTACCTCGGTACTATGCCTCTGGCTACTCGTAGTCCAGGGAGAATTTTACGTAATCTCACTTTTTATCCTTTTATTCTTGATATTTAAACATCCTATAATGTTTTAGTACAAAATAGAATTTTGTGTTTCTCACCCGTCTTTAGTCGGTGAGTAGGCGAGTCACCAGGCGGCTTGACTTTTCTAGTCGTTTGTTGTAATGTTTTGCAAACGATCTAGCCGACTTCCAGACCCCGTGCACCAGGATTCTCTTAACTGAGGTTCCTAACTGTCTTGCCTAGGAGACCATGGCTCCACGCATTGGGTGAGATGTGTAGCGTCCAGTATTGACGCCTGCCTGTTTCAGCACCTTGATGGTCCATCTTGTGAGTGTGTCTCTCGAGATAGCTTTATGTGGTTTAATAAAGCTTATCAGAAGCTGTCTGGAATTCATTATTCCATGTGACTTGAATATATACGCCCTAATGGCTGACACTACACAAATCTGTTTATCATCCAGAAAACTATTTACATGTACCGTGGACAGTGGGTCCCCTGTACGATTCGACTTCTATGTTAATGTCCTCCAACATCGAATTGTTGCCGTCATCCATTATCTATCTCTAGTCCGATCCAGAGACAGTGCCTATGCAATTCGTTTGGCCTCTGTGGTCCCCGTCACTAGCAGTAATAGCACTGCTAACTTAAATCCTAATTCCTTCATTGATAAATGTCTATTACTAGGCCATGACTTCAATAACTTAAATACGACTGACACATCCCAAAACCTATTATATTTGGGTTTGGGTGGGTTTCTTTCATACACTGATCTAATAAGCCAGTGTACTAACTGATCCTTTCCAATCGTTTGTCCATCTATCCTCGGTAGAATAATTGAAAGTGCATATCTTGCTGCATTAACTGCACCAAATCCTAATCCCTCATCTTCTAAAATTCTTAGAAATCTTACAACTTGGGCTATTGTAGGTTTTAATGGCTTGACTCCTTTAATCAGACAATGAAGTCCCCATTTCTTTAAATAACTTTTGTATAATTTCACCGTTCCTTTACTCTAGATATGTGAAATAAGTCTTTCTTATGTAATTTTGTCTAAACCATATTGTTCTAAGTGTTTTCTTAAAAAAGGAATGCCAAAAGGGGTGTTGTTGACACGTCTCCGTGAACTGTTAGTGGTCCTTGATGTTGTAGGTTGTTCCTTTCTTGTAGAAACCTGAGCATGTCTTTTGCTTCTAAGGTTACTACCGCTAGCCATGGTTGTGTGTCCCATGCTGCTACTATCAGTACTGCGTGTGAGTGATCCATCTTGATCTTCCTGGCCACTCTGCTGATAATGCTGAATGGTGGGAATATGTAACAAAAATTTATTATTCCAGATCAGAGAAAATGCATCTACTCTCCAGGCTTCTGGCTCTGGATGCCAAGACACATATTTGGGTAACTTTTTGTTGTTGCATGATGCAAATAAGTCAATTTCTGGTTTTCCCCATTTTTCACAAATGTGGTTGAAAATAGCTTGGTTTAATGACCATTCTAGACGGTCGTGAAAATGTTGACTTTTCTTGTCAGCCAAAGTATTTTGACTGCCTGGAATATATGCTACTGTTAGCCATATGTCGCGTTCCTCTGCCCAGTCCAAACTTAGTTTGGCTAAATGGTTACATGGTTTGGAAAGAGTCCCTCCCATATTATGTATATAAGCCATAGCTGTTGTGTTATCTGTTAATACCCTTAAATGATTTTTAGGTAGGCGAACTAGGTTATGTAATCCTAGATAAATAGCCCTAAGTTCTAGTACATTAATATGATTGGAGATTTCATCTTCCATCCACCGACCACCTGTTGCCTGTTGATCTCTGTGAGCCCCCCAACCTCCTAGCGAAGCGTGTGTTGTAACTACCGTATTGGGTTCTGCCATTCTAATGGGGTTGGGCGAATTTGTAATGTGTGATAGCTACCACATAATATCGTTTAGGCCTTCTGGCGAAATCATCATTGGTCGTTCAAAATTCCCATTAGTGCGAGCCAACGCTAAGTTCTTATCTATTTCTAGCGATTTAATATGGGCCTTGCCGTATAGAATAGGATTGTGGTATGGCCTTTCCCCACTTTCTCGAGGTGTTGCTATTGGTTGTTATTGTTTTATGTATCACTGGTTTATAAGCTTTTTGGCATTTCCAAATCGAAGCACTTTCAATGCCCACCCAATATGTTGCCATTGTCTGTTGTTGTGGAAGTTAGATTTCCTAATTTGAAACCTCAACATATTTGCAATATATAGGATTATAGCTCAACAATATGATATATTTAAGCAACCTTGTGAAAATGTGTGGAGCGCAAGCTAGTTCGTCAGGCATACAGGTAAACTCATAAAGGTTCTCGTTCCAACAAAACCTGAGATATTTACGATCAGATTTATAAATTGGTACTGTATAATATGCATCTCTAAGATCCACACTGGCTAGTCAAGTGTCTTGTGTTACTAAGTCTCTAGCTGTTTCTAGTGAAAACATTTTGAAATGTTTATACTCAACTAATTTGTTTAACCTTGTTAAGTCCAAAATTAGTCTGACATCTCCATTTGGCTCTCGTGAAAATATTAGAAATAAATTCCCCAGGCTCATGAAGGGCTGGTTCTATAATGCCCTTTTCACAAAATTGGTGAACCTGAAAATTCACGGCCTCGCATTCTGAAGTATCAAAACGGTAAGGAAAGGGTATGTATCTTGAATAGGCTCTGCCAAAAGTGGTATTCTCACTCCTTCTGCGAATCTAAGTATAGCTAAATTCTCTGTAATGTTATTCCATTCTGGTAGGCAATTATTTAGATTACCAGCTTTAAATTTGCTTACTGGAGTCTGCGTTGCCACTTCTACTTGTTCCCTGGGCGGGGGAACGGTTTCTGGGCGTTGAACTCCCTCTTTAAGGGTCTGTTCCCATTGTTCCAGCCGAACCACTCCCTCTGAACCCTTCCCCTGGCCTGATAGCCATGGTTCGTTCCGAACCGGCCTCCTCGCTGTCCGGTTTGACGGCTTCGAAAATCCTGCCTCGTCTTCTTGGAGCGGGCAGCATTCGCGTCTCCGGATTTCTTTTTGTCCGTTTCCATGTGTTTCCCGCACTTGGATCCAGTCTCCACAAGTACTGGAGTTGCCCACCGAACATCTTAGTCTTGTCCAGCGGCTTGCCTTTCACGGGCTTGGGGGCAAGGAATAACATATATTCCTTCCCGTCATTGTCTAAAACCTTCTTGGACCTGGCTACCTCCTTTCCAGCATCTGTACAGACTGCCTTGAAGACATTTTCTAAACGTCTGTACTAGAGGAAATTGCTGGCCGCTGTGAGCAGCACAATTCCACCGTCCATTTCCTCGCACAGTGACGAGAACTTGTTCTCGGTCATCATTCTATTTGCTATAGGCGTGATGGCTGCGAGAGCCGATAGTACAGCCTTGTGTATGGTGTGTAGGACCCCTTCAAACCTTTTGCGGTCCTCACTCAGCTTGACATCACCATCCATCTCCTTGATGGCCAATTCCGGGATCCCTTTGATCCCCGTGAACTTTTCTGTCAGCTTGAAAGTGTTGAAGTGGCCCTGAATGGTCTTCCTCACCATGGTTGTGGTCTGGATCTTTTTCCTCTTAAGTGTTTTGCACTTCTTGACCACCTTGCCACTGAGCTTGGCGCATTTACCCACCCGCTGGGTGTCCGAGTAACATACCAAGTGTGTGCACCATGGTGTTAAATCCGTATTTAAACCGTTTTTAACACAGGCTTCTGGGAATTTGACTGTCGTAGTTAAACGGTATTTCATGGCCTATGCCCAAAGTTGGGCGGTAGGTGTAAGTAAGTAAGTTAAACGGTATGAACAACCAACCAAAACCAAACGAGGGGAAGGGACCAGTGTAGTGGTCCCTCCCACACTCTCTGTCCCATAAACTTCTTCCACCTGTGGCTTTCATTGCCAAAAAGTTGAAGAAAATACATACCGGACTCAGAGGTACGCCTAATAAACAATTGGGGAATCTTAAAGAAACCCAGGAATAAATCCTAATGATGTAAGTGGCTCATGCCAAACATCTCTCCGTTCGGCAACGGGTGGCATTAAAAACAATGGCTGCATTGATTCTAACGATGTTACAACACATCGTAATTAACTGTAAAACAGGAAATATTTAAGGAAAAGTTTCAAAAACTTTATGTATGTGAATGCTAACATGAACTATAACAACATCACCAGTTAAAATGGTACTAACCTGGTTGGTTTAGTAGTTAATGTAGAAAAACTGCCAGAGCTACTCAACAAACGTCCTCCCGTTGTGAGTAGATTATGCTAATTGCTGGACCGGGATGTGCTTTCTTCTCCCTGGACTACAAGTAGCCAGAGGCATAGTACCGAGGTAAAAGATATATATATTATCCATTATGTGAACATAAACAATAACACTACCACGTCCTAATATTTATTGACATCAAGGCTTAGTTCCCTCTTCACCCACAGCGGAGCTACCTGCAAGTGGTCACTAACACCCATTAACTGGCACAGCTGGTCAAATTGGTAAAAATCGGTGGCCTATAATATATATATATCAGTCTTATCTCATACCCTATTCTCCATGCGTTCAGTTATTTATAATATATATATTTATTTAAATAAATAAATAATTTTTTTATATATAATTTAATTTTGTTTTTAATTTATATATATATGCTATATAAATGTGTGTGTGTGCTGTGTTCTTACTTGTAGCACCTGCCGACTATAGGTGCAACCCGACAGTTCTTGCATGTCGCCCCCAGGTGTTGACCAAGCCGCTCGGCCTTGGTGTTGCGTATGGAGGAGTTCCGATGTTCCTCCTGTAGCAGAGAGAAGGGACCAAAGTCCTCCCGGCACAGAGGACACTTGATGCTGGTTTCACCCTGTGACTTCTGGTGGTCAGCCCAAACCTTCATGCACTTTATGTGGATGCTGTTCCCGCACCCCAACCTAGCGGATGATTTCAAATATGAAAGTGGTTTTCAGTCATGCACAATAGTTTATTCGCGTAATAAATTAGACAGCCATGTTATATATATATATATATATATATATATATATAATATATATATATATATATGGGTCGTTCTCAGAAGTTGTGTACCAATAGTGTGACATCAGTACCAGAAAATCAAAATGCTGCCAAAGTCATATAAGCAAGTTTCCTCAATGTGTATGTCCTTTTGTATCTGAATAATTGAAAATAAACATATTCTAGCATTTTTAAGTAGGTCAAATGATGCTCACACCCAATAAATAATAGCATGGAAACCAATCTGACTCCAAAATCAAATATTTTCCACACAAAACTTGACATTTTTAGGACATTTCACATGCCACTTGCTTTATAAACAGTAGTAATAATAATTTGAAACCTCATTGCTATGGTTTTGTCTTATTTGTGAATATTAAAGAGAAAAGCAAGAAAATATTAGCAGAGTAACAGATTAGCAGAGTAACAAAGTGGAAACAACAATTTTACACAAATGTTCAGCTCAAATTTCAATGTTATGGGGCAATTTCAGGATTTATCTTTTACTATACCATAACTGGGTCCATGCAGTGTCAAATGGTGAAAATAGTTCCTGTACTGTATCTGTACTCAGTGTTTGATACAGAGTTTCATAGTACTTGCAAGTGGAAATGAAATGTTACGATGTTAATGACTCCAGAAAATGTTAACTATTTCATAATTTAAAATTTTTTTTTAGAAATAAATGTCTTCAACTTAATGAAGACATTGTATATGACCATTTGAAGTGAAATGAGCTGTTGTTCAGAGGTTTTCATTAAGTTTGTGACACTTTATTTTCAATGCTGTTGACAATGTCACAAATTAGTGATGTAATTTTCTATGTATTTAGCTACATCCATCCCAATAAGATACATAATACACAATATTAACATTTACTTTTGATCTAAACTATCTCCCACATTATTTGGCTAACTGATGAAATCTAAATATTGACACTCCAATACAGGGATGAAAGTGGTCTCCGGGAAAAAAAGCGGAAATGCTGATATTCTCCCATAGGTTTAGCATTGTCAGGGAATCGCGGAGAATTCCCGGAAGTTGGGTTTCATATATATTGGTATACGCTGATAGTGCTGCACCGTTTGAAGCAGTTATTAGTAGTATACACTGATAGTGCTGAGGGGTCTGCATTACATATTAGTATATGCTGATGGTGCTACAGCGTAGAACAGTAGGGCCCATAGTATATGTTAATGGTGCTGCGGGATTGAAAAATCCCGGAAATCCGCGAAATCGCGGAGATCTTTCATCCCTGCCAATAAAGGGTTTCTTTGAAATATGCATTTCTAGTAGACTACCTCAAGTGGTACACAGTTTCTGAGAACGACCCATATATATATAGCAATAAAGCTGGCATATTTCTAAATACTGGTTTAGTTGCCAACATATCTATTTTCATAACAGTATATATATCATATAAGTACGTGCCTACGTATATATCGGTTTACATAATTTAATACATCAACTCAATAATTAAAATTAATATTATGCAGTAAAGACACAACTGCAAAAGTAATACATCAGTGCATATCACCATATGCGAGATCAGCTTCTAACTTTGTTATATTGACACATACGTACTTAATGCAGTCTGCAGTGGTTAACTACTGGTATTGAATGATGTAGTAGCTTGTTCAAATTCCAGTTGTGAGGATTTATTATTAATTTTTATTCTGTTATTCAAATAAATGTAGTTACTACAATAAGACTATTTTCTATCTCTCTTCACTCTTGCCCAGCCTTTCTATAGCCAGCGCACACAGGTTCTATTGCACCCCCCCCCCCCTCTGTTAATTTCCAGACACATATTTTGTCATATGAATAGGTAAAGTTATCCAGGTAAAGCTGTCCTGGCGAGCTTCCGTGGAAAGGCAATTCTGGTCCCATGCGCCTATATCGGTTCCATTTAAAGTTAAAAGAAAATCCCACACACGTTAAAATAAGAAGCGAACAAAAAACAGATGCTTACTTGCAGTAGGTGACCGGCAAGTGTTTTTCGAAGAACTCCTCTTGACAGATAGGGCATACATCGCCCTCTGCTAAGGGCCTCTGCTGGATGGTACCCTCCGCTTCCTCGCCTTCCCCGCCGCCGCCGGCCGCCGCCTCCCGGGCGTGGCGGTGGGCGGCTGCCGAGGGCTTCGCCTTCTCCCTCGCCGCCATTCCCCGGAGGATTTCATTTACTTCCCGTTCCACCAGCCCCAACTGCCAGGTCACTGCAACAATGAATGGACATGCAGTGGTAGCTCCCCCTTTTTATTTATATTTTTGTTTACAAAGTGCTATACATAAAACTACATATATGCATACATATATATGCATATATACATACATCTTCACATTTACACAACTAAATTATGCATGGCCGGAATAATAATAATAATAATAATAATAATCTAGTGCCTTGATGTTGACACAAGATTGCTTAGAAAAATTTATATTTATAAACAAAAAACAAACGGGGAAAAAACCACACACACAAAACTGGAAACAACGCTTTGCTATAATAAGCACCACTATTTTATATAGTTATACTTACACATTCATTAAATAGGTATTGTAGACCCACTTATATATTTGTAACTGCACTACATGGACACTACTAACTATGGTTTAAACCATCTCGGTACCAACTGTTCCCTTAGATGTGATACTGTATCATCTATTTTTTTTAAAGTGTTAATAGTAATACACACACAAATTGAATGACATGCGTTCACTAATGACAGGGGTAGTTATGGTAAAGTGTTATTGAAACTGCTGTGGTTTACTGAAACACATTCATGTTTTACTACAGCATTATTGTTGTGATATGTAGTGGGGCGTAAATAGAAATGTGGCGAGCTGTAGTAGTGATGAGTAATTAAAACAATATTTTTATGTATTGTCTATGGAGAAAACCATAATGATTGAGATGATAAATGGCAAACAACATGGCTCAAACTCAATGGTTTGACACCGTAAGGCAGCTCATTGCCATAAGAAGGATGCCCATACTGATACTCTCTTTTCACCACCATCTCCATCCGCCACATGCACACACATTATAATCTGAGGGAGGATATTGACGCATGTACATTGTCTTACCTTCATTTTGGCGTGGAACGCGAAATTTCCGGAGAAGAACCCAGCAAATGTGCTTGCATAGATCATGTTCCTTTAAGAATGTTTGGCACGTGCATGTATGAGGATCACCTAGGTATACCTGGAATATTTTAAACGATGCATTTATTATAAAGATGTATATTATATTTATAGTGAGGAATAGTTTACACTATTTCGAACATATACGTTATGTCTGCTGGGAGTACAGAATCCTCATTTTCTAAATTTAGATAACGCTACCACTTTTATTCCAAACACATTTCCTACCAATATGCATATATAACCATATTCGAAAGCAATAAATATAAGAGTAGACAACAAATGAAATGGTGATTGAAAATCTACAGCCAAAACATTTTGTACAATATATTTATCGGTAGTAGTCTTACCGGATGTAGGTACTTATATCCTCTTTTTGTATATATATCCTCTTTTTGTATATATATCCCCCCAAAAGAGGTACATCTTCTATAGACTACATCACGGTTCTGACTGCGCATGCGCTGAAAACGGCGCCAGGAGCAAAGCAAAGGCATACGGCCATTCAGTTTGCCGATACGCATAGGGAAAAACTGGCATTTTATTCAAAATAAATAGAAATACATTATAATTTGGCACAAACATGGACGGAAGGATGCAATATAATAATATAACGAATATGTTTAAGATACAACTCTCCATAATTAAGCATTTTGAGCTAAGAAACATACAATTTCAATCACTTTACAGGCTGATGTTTACATCACCATTGATTAGTCAGAAATAATTCTTGTTCTAAATATTAAAATGTCAAATGTGTCAACAAAAACTTGTTTCAAAGAAATATATAACCAATATCTGATTAACCCTACTCATTTTCTATTTCTACATATGTCATTAACCATACAATATAAATAAAAACATGAATAAAATAAATAAAACTGACTCTGGCTATGGCTCTAACACTAGTCTGAGTGCCTAGATTTGTCTAAATCTAAATGCACGTGCCATAAGATGTGTTGATTATATTGATGTAAAGGCAATGCTGGATAAAAGATTAATATCTTAATTTATTATATATATTTTTTTAGTTGGTATTCTATGTTTAAAACAAGAGCTCAGATGAACTGAAACGAGCACATTTCATAGCTGCACCCAGTGTATTAGCATGTGCCATGTGCTTCTCGTGGGTTTGTTTTGCTCTGATGCATCCCACAATGCACCGCGCCGCTGAAACCGTGATGTAGTCTATGGGAAAAGACGTATTATAAATTACAATTAAGAACTATCATATGGCAATCGCAACTTTATTCTGGCTTGTCGGCAAGAAAGTGATATAAATACAAACATTCAATCAATCATCAAAGTAACAAAACAAAAGCAATAGTTTGTTCTGCTCATGCTCTTGATTTAAGGAACTAATGCCACTCTCCCTTCTAGTTCTAGTTAAATATATATCACAGCCACACTGAATAAATTGTATGAAACAAAGCAGAAATCATGCCTTGTATTTCTTAGGATCTCCCTCTTCCTTCAACAGGAATCCAGTCGGCCCCATATCTCTGAGGATGTAGATGGTGGCGTTCAGGGCCTCATCCTGGTGCCAGCTGGCTGCGTCCGACAACTGTCTACGCCACACTACACTCCGCGACATGGTACTGTCAGAATCAAAGAGAGAAGTATATTGTTCATCCTGAGCTCGTGATTCCTGTCGACAATATACATACAATTGACCAGCGTTCCGATGAACTAATTATCCTGGATATGGAAGCGAATTATGTCGCATAACTTTTATTACCCAGCCGACACTGAACGGGTTCATTTCCCATACCATACTGTTGTTGAACAATTGAATTGTGCATAGGTATAGGCCTATATCTAATTGGGTAGGTAGAGTGATTTAAAATGGGTCGAAGCCGAAGGCTGTGATGGCCGTTCGAAGCGCGTATTATTGAACATTTGCTGCGATGCTTTGCTATTTATCATATTCGTGAATTGAAGTAATACATGTATAATAATTAAATATACGAGGTAGTCTCTCAGTATGGGAATACTTGCTAAAAGAATACTCTACAATCTGACGGTTATGTAATTGAATTGTATTATGTTAGTCATTAGTACGGTCCCAGCTTTGTGTCAATGTGGTGAGGTGACTAAAAGGAAGCTTTGACAATTTAAGGAATATTCAACTCTGTCATAGACATAGAAACTGCATGGAAACTGCATGGAGAACAGACATAGAAACTGCATGGAGAACAATAACCAACAACATTAAAGAGCTCATGGACCAGTTCATACCGAAAACCAGACCGACGCACAATCGGAAGAAAAGACCGCCATATATGACGGCCAAAGCTAGAGATAAAGTGAATGAGAAGAAGAACACGTTTAGGACATGGAAAAGTTCTGGAGACGGAAGGGATTACCTCACATATGCCAAGGCCAGAAATCAAGCAAAGTGGGCATGTAGGCAAGCGGAAAAGGACTTCGAGAAAAGAATCGCCAGCGAGGCAAGGACAAACCCAGAAGCATTCTACAAGTATGCACAATTCAAGATGAGGACTAGAGTGAGGATCATAAACCTGACCGATGACGATGGCAACCTAGTAATAGATGACAAAGAGAAAGCCAATCTGATGAACCGGTTCTTCTCCTCGGTATTCATGGATGAAGACCTAACGAACATGCCAGTGTTCGATGAAAGGAACTACGACCATCCACTGACTGACTTCCTCATCACTTCAGATATGGTGAAGAAGAAACTGGAGAAGCTCAACCCGTCAAAGTCACCAGGACCAGACAGAATGCACCCTAGAGTTCTACGAGAGCTGAAAGACCAGATAGCAGAACCACTCTGCCAGGTATATAGATTGTCACTAAAACATGGGATCCTCCCGAAGGAATGGAAAACGGGTTGGGTGTCACCAATACACAAGAAAAGCAGCCGACTGAGACCATCAAACTATCGACCAGTAAGCTTGACTTCAGTAGCATGCAAAGTGATAGAGCAGACTATACGCGACGTAATCATAGAACACCTGGTCAAAAACGAGCTGCTATCTTCTTGTCAACACGGGTTCATCAAAGGGAGATCATGTATCACTCAACTACTCGCATCACTGGACCATTGGACAGATCTTATGGATGGTGGAGGTGACGTAGATGCTGTCTATTTAGACTTCTCAAAGTGCTTTGATTCAGTCCCCCATGAGAGGTTGCTAATGAAGCTGGACAAGTATGGCATCAAGGGAGAATTGTGGAAATGGGTAGCAGACTTTCTCAGGGGCAGACAACAACAAGTATCTATCAGAGGATATTTGTCAGCCATAGCTGCACTTCTCAGCGGTATCCCACATGGCAGTGTATTAGGGCCGCTATTATTTGTCATTTTCGTTAACGAGATGCCTGACATGGTACACACATGCATCCAGATGTTTGCGGATGACACAAAACTATTCACTCATATCAAAGATGAGTCTGATGTAGCTAGACTGCAAGATGACCTGAATAACCTACAAGCATGGGCTGATGCATGGCAGTTAAGATTTAACCCCGACAAATGCAAAGTGCTCCACCTCGGACGAAGCAATCTGAGGGCAAATTATAAAATGTCTACAGCTGCAGGAGAACAGATAGAGTTGCAGAGCACGGATCTCAAAAAAGACTTGGGGGTCTGGATAGACCCGAGCCTGACCTTCTCTATTCATTGTGAGACCCAGGCTGGGAAAGCCAATAGAACACTTGGCCTCATAAGACGTACTTACACATACCTGGATGAAGTCAGTCTGACCAAGCTATACACATCCCTGGTGAGATGCAAGCTAGAATATGGATATCCAGCATGGGCACCAATGTACAGGAAGGACTGTGAACTTCTCGAGAGAGTACAGAGGCGCGCAACCCGCCTAGTACCAACCCTGAAGAATTTCTCTTACGAAGACCGACTACGAGCACTAAAACTGCCAAGCCTATACTACAGAAGGGCTCGTGGAGACCTCATTGAGATCTACAAACACCTCAGCGGAACTTATACAGTCAAAAACCGGTACATCATACTCGAGCCAACACATGGTCTGATAACCAGAGGGCATAAGAAGATCGTCAAACCCAGAACTAACAAGCAAGTTCGTCAAAATTTCCTCACTGAAAGAGCCGGGAACACTTGGAACAGATTACCAGCTGATGTAGTGAATGCCCCAAGCTTAAACTCTTTCAAAGCACGCCTTGATAAGCACTGGGGAATTTACCGCTACAGTCAGCGCTTGCCGCACGAAAACTATAATTTCACTAGGTCCCACTTAGACAGGCCAAAGCTGCTAACAGGCATTGATGCCTAATTTCTTAAGCAGAAGAGGATAAGTATAAGTAAGTATAAGTCACTTCTGTTATAGGACAAAGCCTATCGTGAGTGGATATCAAGCTAGGCTCAACTACTTCATGGCCATGTATATTTCCATATAACCCACGATAGGCACGCCCTTGTAATCCCAATGGCAGAAAACCATTACTAGATAAATTGATTACTAGAAAATAGAAAGAAAAAATTATCTTATTGGATTTGTCCACAACAACAAAAATACTCGATGGTTGTTCACTTCTATAAACTAGTCAGTGACTCTGTCAATGTCTACTGCGTACTTATTCTAGTATCCACTAGTCACTCACTATGAATCGGAGACAGACAGACACACACACACACACACAACAGGGGGTGGGGGGTGAGACTGAGAGGTAAAACGAGACTAAGTTCATAGATTAGCCAAAGGCATAGCAGACTAGGCATCTAGATCTAGGATTGAGGATGGGAAGGACATCACTGATCAAATCTGTACAATAGAGCCCAAGACACAATATATACTGACACAAGTATTCACAATACTAGGGGAGCAGATGGCAACCTCTTGAAAATTCCTTATCCAAGGACTGACAAACTCAAAAGAGCACCTATTTATCAGGGAAGCCAACTCTGGAAAAACTCTCTGCCAAAACCAGGAATGCAACAACCTACCTGCAATTTAAATCTAGATTAAAGGTTGAGTACCCAACATAGACATACATTAATAAACCAACCTGGATAGACCACAAATGTTGAGAACCGAAATAAATACATAGTCCCAAACCACTCCCTTCCCCCTCCCTCTCTGAAATCCCCCCCCCCCCTTTGGCAAAAATAGTAAAAGAAATAACTACCAAAGTATACCTACCAGCCTATAACACCTGACTAAACCAATAAGACATATACTACTGACAAACCTATAGTTGACCCAAGACAATTTAAATGAGTCGTGCAACCATTATTTGCATAATCCTAAATCCATGACTACCTGTATCAGCAAGTCCTGCCCATTATATTAATGTCTCCTCACAGGTATGATCATCAAATCACTGATATAGTCTAAAGGTAAATGGCTATTCTCCAGTCTACATGTGCAAAATAAGATCCCCACTATATTTGTAATGCCTCATTTTAACCTACTACTGTCTATATTGTTCATACCATCACATCATCTCATCCATAAATAGTTCATATGCACTATAATAGTTAAGGCCGGAAGACCAGCGCCTCGGTGCTGAAAAAAGATGTTATTCAACTGGAATAAAAATTTGAATTAAAAATAATTTAAAAAATCTAAATGAATAAATACATGATTACATGAAATGATGATTAGGCAAAACATGCAAACCATCATAGGTTCAACTCAATTTCCTTGACAATATATATGCATTCGCATGGGTGTGTCCAGTTGGTTGTTGGAGTTCCACGTTCTGGTAACACTTTATATGTATAAAAATATCCTCCGGTGCGACTGACACTTGTCAAAAACCCTGATGGAAGGGAGGTGGGCACAGGTGGCGCCACCGGTCAAGTGCGGAGTCTTACGGAGAATAACAATGGTAATCAAATAATATAATATATAATGGAAACAATTCCCTTCGTATTTTTATACTCGCATAATACGTTATACATCACATATATATAAGCCTATACATATAGATAGAGAGCGGAGAGAGCGCGAGGGAGTGAGGAGGGAAAAAGAGAGAGTGAGAGAGAAAGGAGAGAGAGGAAGAGAGAGAGCGAACATGTAACATCATGGTAGTACTATAGGTAGTAATATCAATTATATTGGCAGTATTATAAAGTATAAGCTAACTTATTCAGTAATTGATTAGACAGTACTCAGTATTACCAGAGATGAAGGTACTGCACTACTGACTACAGTTACGTAAGCCGTGTTTACACGGGGAATTGTGAAACGATGTAGACAAAGCAATTCATATGAAGCGTTTTAGATGCGTGTTTACACGGTGGAGTTTGAAAGTGTGTCGGCGCCGGGAACCAGCAGGTGCCTGTAGCCGGCAAGCTCTGCTAATTGTTTAGTTTACACACGTCGATTCGACGCCGATGTAGCTGCTACGTTAATATCGCTTGGAATTTAAGGTTAATTTAATTAAATTTCATTATTTGAGTCTGTAATTCTGTTAAATATGATCGCATTCACTAGATTTTGGCGTAATCGGGCCCTAACACTGCCGGGCACCAGCGATTAGTTACTGCTCTGCCTGTAGCTGGCAAGCAATACTATTTTATAATATCGCCGCCCAGGAACCAGCTGAATCGCTTCATATAAACCACCTCCGGAGGTGGTATAGATGAACCGTTTCATACGAATCGATTCAGCCCTAAAACGCCACAGAGCCGCGTTTACACGCCAAATGTGAGTCGATCTAGGCAAGTGGTTTCATATGAAGCGTTTTAAATCGCCCGTGTAAACAGGGCTCAAGATAAAAGATTCACGCCGTACTCATAGTACAGGGGTGAACCCTAACGTAGTCTAAATACAGACGACTAGTTTTAGTATGGAACAGGAACGAGAAACTGTGGTTCCAGTATCAAATGGCTACATATATCAGTGCAGAGTTGATGAAATGAGCGAGAATAAAAAAAGACAAGATGGCGGCGATAAAATGCTGTCGGTTTTATTTTTAAAGTTCCTTAAGCTGCATGCTTTATTATATTTCTTCATATCAGAAGTAGCGGATAAATATGAATATGTATGTGGAGAATATATTTTGCTTCTTAAATTAACAATTTATCTGCTCAATTAATTTCTTCGCCCGTTTTTATAATGGGTTGGTTTTCACCCCTCTACTGGAAGTACGGGGTGAATCATTTATCTAACAGTTACAGTACTCGTCTCAGACTCAGTAGTGCGTAGTCACTGTACTGTAGTGAGTAATCATGTGTAAACAACATGAACTAGCTATGTGCCAAACCGCCGACCAGCGGCGGATATTTTCCTACCACAAAACTGATCCAGCAAATCCGACCTTGTTTGTTGAGGGGTGTAGAAAAACACCTCTATGGTCAGTTTGCATTGGTCAATCTTGGGTATTCCTAGTCTATTATGTAGTATGGGAATCCCTTTATAGCTTAGTTTCAAAATATTTCAATTTGGTCAAGTTTTGCTATTTCCAATAACAACTTCAAAGGTTTCACTCAATTTCAACCTGCAAATTCACCCTTTTATAGCATTCTGAAACATTTAAAAAGTAGACTGTGGTGAATACCCATTATTAATCTTATATACTGTTGAGGTTGGGGAAATTGTGATGAGTTCTTCAGGATTGGCGCGTTCAGGAATACAACAGGTATGCACTTGTGTTCATCACTTTTTCTGAGACTCACCTCAAAAAGTATGTGGTGGCTTATTGGTTAGACAATGAGTCTTATGACAATGCTACTGATTATGACGTATCATTCTTTGCCTTGGCAGCTGATCTCAAATATGATGATCTTATGCTTAACTGATATTTTGATAATGACTCTTGGTCGTGATTTGTTGATTTACCTTTATGGAGTATGTTGTGAACAAACGGTCATGGAGTTCACTAATTAACCACAAATGTTATTTCATGTCACTTATTTTGTTTCAAATGTCATTTTATTGAATTGTATCAATAGAACATGAATTAAACTAACTTCACTGAAAATGTCATCAAGATATCTCAATTATTAAAGAACGTACATGAATTTCACCAATTTCATTCACAGAAATGTATTGTTTCAGGTCACTTTACTTTGTTTCAGGTCACTTAATTTTGTTTCAAATGTCATTTTATTGAATACTTATTCAATAAAATGACATTTAAACTAGATAAAAGATTCACCCGATACTTGAAGTACACGGGTGAACGACAACGTAGTCTAAATACGGGTGAAAATAGCGTTAGTATGGAACAACAAGTAGAATGCTTGGCACCAGTGACAAATGGTAAATTTTATCAGCGTAGAGTTGGTGAAATGGGAGAGAATGCAAAAAGACAAGATGGCGGCCAGAGAACGCCGTCGATTTCACTTTTAAATTGCATTAAACTTTTAAAGTATATGTATTATTATATTTTCCAACTCAAAAGTAGCGGGTAAACATGAAGACATATATACAAATAATAAATATTGCTTCTTAGATTGTGAAATTAGGCTCTCATAAAGACTCCCCGATTTTTCGACCGTTTTTATATAAGGCTGGTTTTCACCCCTGTCCTGGAAGTACGGGGTGAATCTTTTATCTAGCCTTAAACTAGCTTCGGTCCAAATAATGGCAAATTTCATCTAGATATCTCAATTATTAAAGAAATTACATGCATTTTCCCATAAAAGTCAGCAATTTCGGTCACAGAAATCGAGTGCTTTTAGTTTTACCTTAATTTAATGGAAGAAAATAAGGACCAATTTCAGAGATGGGAAATGCCATAACTGCCTTAATACTCCACCTATTCTCATAATCTTGGTGTCATTTTAAAGGGCTTTTCAAGCTCTTTCCAGTGGTACCTTTTGTGTTATTGAAGGAGTTTGAATTTGTTTGGCACAGACATACCTACATGAACATTCCTCATTCATTATAATTAGTATATTTATGTCATAGCCATGGCATAGGTCCTATTGGCGTCAGTTGAAGCTAATATCAGATTATAATTATAGTAGCACAAATTAATAATACCTGTTTATGTGTCGTTATGCATAGTCCGTGTATTCATTTTCTGCTAAACGTAAACACACGAAAATTAAACGACGTCCGCCATATTTAAACAACTACCCTCGTTTTCATATTGCCATGCTACAATTTCGCTGATTTCCTAGGCAGAATGTGGAGCGTGCCCGTATCAGCTTTAGTTAGACAAAGGCATTCTCGCAGTTGGATGATTCGACACCCTGGCTTTTGTGGTGTTAGAGATGGGGCGAAAGTCATTATGAGTGTGTGTATACGAACAATCGAGTATCTCTTTAAACGTTAAATGTGTATCACCATTTAGCAACGTATATTAAATGACTATAATAAAGTTATGAGACAATACATTGATTTTCATTCACCAGAAGAAGATTTAAAAATGTTATTGCAGGCGTTAACTGAAGAACTTTACATGTCGATCAAATTTAGCACCGCTTTATCAATTACCTTAGCCTCGACGTATCAAAACAACTTACAAGATGGCCAAGTTATTTCTAGAATGAGTTGTTTTGAATCTAAATTGTTGCCAGTTTTCAGTTAAGAGAGCCTAATAGGTGATACTTTGGTAATTTCTTGGTTATGTCTACAGTGTATTTTATTAGCGATCGGGTGAGTAATCGCTGCGCTATTTGTAGGTAGGCACATCACATGAAAATTGTAAAATTGTTGCACAGTACTGTGAGTACAGTAGTACTGCAAATCGGTACACAGAGTCACAGTGAGAGTCACAGACAGAGCTCACAGATTATAGGGGTTTTTAATTCGAGTAAATATGATTAGTCGTTCCAAAGTTATCTACGATTTAGTTTTCCTAAAAATAAAAATGTTGTCCTATTGTATTGGTTATAGCTAATAAGTTGTGACCACTGGCACTGACACTCAGAATATCCCAACTTTCACTATTATCTCTGCTTTTAAATCCTTTCACACAAATTTGCTCTCAGGTTAAATTAAATATTTAAGATCTTCCTCTTCTATTGCCTATTAAGATCTTTTTAATCGACCCAATGAAAGCTTTTAAATTTATTTTGCAAAAATAAATGCTCCACATAGACATAGCATTGCTGCAGCACAAATTACTGCCGCCGATGCACACACAAATTTAAAATCACTGTAGTTTTGTCAATTATGTATGGATTTTGATGGAATCAAAACTGACACCTGCCCATTTCAATGCTCTTCAAAACAACACCAGATTCACAACAATATGACAACAGCTAAACCCTCAAATATGCGTTTTCATGCTCGATAAACGAGCCGCAAATTTAGCGCAAGTAGCTAGTATTGAGCTACCACCGCGGCCGATCCCGCCGATTTAAAAGTGCTCTAGGGTCTTTGGGAATTGACAGAAATACGCAATATAGGTGTCAAATGAAAGATAAATAACTAACTATTTAGTATTGTCATATTATTAGAATCATTTTGGAATGTTACTTATCTGTTCGATGACTTTTTCAACAGGGGTTGACTTCAACAGCTTGTAAAGTCATGAAAGGTATCCCAGAATGCACTAGAATTTTCCCCAGATGTAAACAAGGTTGTGCTTGGTCAACTGTGATGACATCATGTATTTCAAGCCATTTGCATAGTATTTGTGAATGGTTTTACACAGCACCTCTGAATATAGGCATATAGAAACCAGGGCCGCGTTCATGGTCCGTCTCGGAGGCGCCTCGGCGACGTCTCGGCGATGCTTTTTGGTCTATTTGCGTTCAGGGTGCGTCTCGGCGACGTCTCGGCGACGCCTCCCTTTTCAGGTTGGAGACAAACAGCGCCTCGAAAATGGCCGCCGCATGCAGTGGTTTCATCCAATCAGAGCGCAGCATTTCAATGCAAATGGCCGCCTCCTATGGGGGCGGCCATTTTCGAGGCGACCAACTGGCTGTTGTTGTTCAGACTAGCCTGACGTCACGGGCGCCTCCGAGGCGCCTCCGAGACGGACCCTGAACGCGGCCCAGGTCACAGAATTCAGCTGCTGTAGTGGAGACAGCTATACCACAGCGCCCCAAGCGGGATTTGATGTACCTATTGTAGGTAGTTGAACAGACAAGACAGATCATAGACATATGTATGATTAGTTACTCCCACAACAATAGTCAATTTCTCAATACTCGTCATGTTATGATTATCTGACATATGTCAAATATAATGTTATGTTATGTTTTGTAGCTACTGGACGAAGGCTTATGCCTGTATGTCCAGATCTTCATCTGTATCTGATAAATACGTAGAGGAGTTTTCGGTATTTCTCAGAACCCCCCTCATAGTTCTCCGGTGTCGCAGTTAGAGCGCCCTGCCAGTTTGAGCGCCCTTCTGTTGCTTCTGCGCATGCGCGAATTTTCTGACGCCTTCAAACTGCAGCATGTCGCAGTTTGGGCGTCCTGCTAGTTTGAGTGCCCTGCCAGTGGTTGTTGTGCATTAGATATAAATTTAGATTTGAATTAAAAGTGGAACTTTGACCAAATTTAATAACAAGAGGAATGATGTGAGGGGAGTTCTGCTAACCAATTTCCATGACTAGATCACCCACAACAAATTTGAAGGTCTTGACACCCTTGGGGCTAGATAAAATATTCACCCGGTACTCGTGTACTGCGAGTACCGGGTGAATCCTTTATCTACCTTGGGGCATAATCGATTAACACGACCCGGGTGACTCGGGTCACCCGAGTCGTCAGAATTTCAAATCGAACTCTGCGAGTAGAGTCGACAAATACACGTGCCGTGTGCAAAACGATCCGACCCAAGTAACCCACCTCGTAGCTGGGGTTGGCTACGAGCGATTACATCACATTTGCGCTGGTACCATCCTGCAGGATAATATCTACCAATACCAGTCATACATGTTTTGTAAAAAGAATAACTTAGATTAATAAAATTGAAATCTAGCTAAACTAGGCCATCATAAAATACTTTAAATCCTATTTTGCTGTCGTTTTATCGTGTTTTTTTTTTTTAAATCATGTTTTCCACCCGAGCGCGGAGAAGCATATTCGATTATTCGACCCGAGTCTGTAGGATGTGCACATGCACCAAAAAGTGGCTCGGGTGACCCGAGTTGATTAATCGATTACACCCTTACTGTAGTTTGAAACTGGGTAGAATTTGACGCATGCGCAGACTATGCTGTTAAATTCTGCGCATGCGTAGAAGCAACAGACGGGCACTCAAACTGGCAGGGCGCTCAAACTGCGATACCGGATCTAGGTGTGTAAAGGATCTTCGCACCAACCCCATCATCTGATTTGCTTTGTTAATCTTAGTGCTGAGATGTTGTGCAAACTTTATTTTTCGGTCAACGATGACACCCAAGTCTTTCTCTTCCTCAGTTGAACTCAGTCTGTGTCTGTTTTCTGCCCCTGCGTTGTTCTTTCTCATGCTGTATGTTCGTTTAACTGGGTCATTCTTCCATGTTCCTAACATAACCTTGCACTTTTCTGGATGGAACTGCAAGAGCCACATTCTTGACCAGCGCTGTAGTTCATTCAGGTCTGACTGCAGAATTCTTGAGTCTTCTTTTCCTCGTATCTCACGCTACAGTTTTGTGTCATAAGCAAACATGAATATCGATGAAGCTATGGAATCCGGGAGGTCATTTATGTACAAGATAAACAACAATGGCCCAAGGACCGAACCCTGGGGGATCCCGCTTAAGTAATAGGACTGTCACTGCGGGGGTAACTAATGACTGTACTCATTAGATCAAATATGCACTTCCGTCCATGTATTAGTTACTCAGGCAGCCCTGTGCTGTGTCGTAAATATTTTGTATCTACTCCAGGACAAGGTAGTACTATTAGTAGTGGTAAATAATGTCAATGAACAACAACTTTGAACAAACAAAATAATAAATTTGCCTGCCCCTTCCCTGAAGACCTTGCCTTCAGCCTTGCCCTTGGACTTGGCTGGTTGGTTGGTGAATATTCACTACTACGATCTAATTCTGTCATTTAGAACCATGAATATTCACTAGGGGGGTGAAATAATGTTCTCAATAAGTGAAATTTGGCGTTATTGCGAAGGTAAATAAAACAAAAAGCACTGCTGTCATCAAAAAGCACTCAACCATCTATTACATACAGGCCTATGGACATGTAAATAAAATAGGCTAGTATAGAATTAAGTAGAAAAAGCGGAAAACTCTCCCCAAGAAAACCCCAAAACACTAACATAGAACCTTAAGAAAACAACTAACATAGTAATAAGAATAGAACAAAAATACAATGCCAAGAGGGCCCCAAAAAAACACTAACATAGGCTACTAAACATACCAACAGACTATCTATCGTTCTGCTACTGAAATGCAGACAATCAAATAACTTACAACACCAAAACTACAGCTGGCCAGCATTGAAAACAAGCCTGGGTACCCGGGCTTACACGCTATGGACAGTATAAATACAGCCTCAATTAAAGAAGAAGAAAAAGGTTTGTTTTCACCGTGTCAACCGGAAGTGACATGAACGCATGCCCTCCTATGGGGAAAAACCCCATCTGTATCTGAACAATGTATTTAGCGGTATCCCAACATCCCAATACATTTTTATTTGATTTATTTTATGTCACAGTGGATATTTTGCCGTGAACCGGTTTGACATTTCTATGGCTATTTGGCTGTGAATTCCGGTATGCATGCGTAGTTGTGTCATTTTTGGACTTTGACGTTTTTGTAAAGCGATCTTCCGGCAAGCTCTTTTGTTTGCTGTTTTACCATGAACATACTAGCCTTCACCAGCCCTCTACTAGTCTCCTCCTCACCTCTCAAGCCTGACATAAAAGTTACTAGGCCTACATAAAAGTGTTTCATGGTCAGAAAAGAAACCTTTTCATATCAGTGTAATAATGGTGTACAAGATGTATATTTTCTTTATTTACTTAATTGATTTAATAATAATTATTTAAAATAAGGTTTACCTTGTTAGTTTGTGGGTGAGATGCCCTGGGGCGTGTACACTGGAATTCACAGCCAAATAACCATAGAAATGTAAAACCGGTTCACTGCAAAATATCCACTGCATTTTTATATAAGTTTGTTTAACAGCCCTCTCATAGAGACAATGTTGTGGGAGTAACTACTCAATAACATGAGATAGGGAAGATTCACCTGTACAAATGTATCTAAGCAATTTAACTGTTTAACAAATAACAGCAAGATAAACCACAAGTTAGAAAATTATATTCTATGCATGCGGTTATGGGACAAAATTGAACATTTATAAAATTATCAAGGTGACGGATATTGCAAGTACTTAGTGTGTAACAACCTAGAGATACTTATAAATATATATACATATTAATATAGTATCATACTACACATAATGCATGAGTCATTAAGGCTCAAGAGATCTCTGGGGCCATAGGCCTATGCATGAAACGGTGTTAGCTTATCCCAGGTGCTATCCCTGGGATAGCTATTGCAATAATAGCGATTTGGTTGAAGTTGTATGTATGAATACGAAAAGTGGCTGGGATTCAATTCAATTCAATTATTTTATTTTAACTCTCTGCAAGGTATGTTTACAATAAACTGAGGTGATACAATAAATGCATACAAATTCCTTACAGACAGAAAGGATCCCAGAAAAGCGATGCTTATCTAGCTGGTCTCCATGATGTGAATGAACAAGTGATGACAATAACAAATTATTAAACTTAAGCTACATTTTTAACTAATGATTACGATGAGATAGTGATGCGTCTCATCACAGTTAGTAAAAAACAAAGTAATGATAGGAATATTATATGGATATTGTGTCATGGATTCATGTACTTACATGCAGTATCAGTAGTTATTTTGCATGTATGTTAATAGGGGCAAATCTTATGTTCTTTGCCATAGCCACTTGATATTTTAAATTATGCGACTAGTTAATAACAACTATATCCTATTATATATATTCTTTACTGGTAATCGATTTAGTATGCATTGAGATAGCTTATCTTTAGTTTTTTACAGAAGTTTTTCAAAGTTTTAAGGTTTCTAATCTCTACTGGTATTGAGTTCCAGATATTGGTTCCTTGGTTTTCAGTTGTTATTTTGCCATATTTGTTTCTAGTGTGTTTGTGATGTATGTTATTTATCTGTCGTGTGTTATGGGAATGGACCTGATTGTTTTCTTTGAAGAGATTATCAAATATTTCAGGGAGGAGGCCATTCTTTTGCTTGTAAACAAATTTTGCAATGTATATTTTATAAATGTCAGTTACCATAAGTAAGTCCAGGTCTTTATGAAGTGATTTAGTTGGGGTGAGATAGTCTTTGCTATACAGTATTTTCAAGGCTCTGTTTTGTTGTGTCTGTACCTTTTTTAGGGTTGATAATTTGGCTCTCCCATACACCTCTATACCATACTGGATTTTGGAGTAAACATATGCATAGTATAGTAATTTTTTATTTTCCTCATGTACCCGTCGTCTGATTATTTTAAATGAGTTAGCCATTTTAATTATTGAATTATTTAAGTTATCAATATGTTCATCCCAGTTGAGGTTTTCATCTAGAATTATACCAAGGTATTTCACAGAAGGGACTCTCTTTATTGTGTTATTGTTTATCTTTATGTTGTTTAGGTAATCAGGAATGGTTGTACTTCTGCTTTTAAATATTGTGTAGCATGTTTTGTTCAGGTTTACTGTTAATTTGTTATCATTGCACCATGTAAATATATCTGAAAGGAATGTTTTAATTGAATGTTTTAGTTGTTTGGGTGAATTTGAGGTTATGAAGCCATTGGTATCATCTGCAAATAACCTTGTTTTGACATCTTGTTTTGTACAGTTGACTATATCATTTGTGTAGATCAAAAATAGGAGAGGTCCCAGGACAGAACCTTGGGGGACACCATTGATGATTGAGTTTAGCTTGGATCGTTTACCGTTTATGTATGTAAATTGCTTAGGTAGCTCTCAAACCATTTAAGTCCCTGGCCTCGAATTCCGTTGTGCCTAAGTTTTGAGAGTAAGATGTCATGGTCTATGGTATCAAATGCTTTGCTCAGGTCTAAGTAGACTCCTGCAACATGTTTCCCATTTTCAAGGTCTTGTAGTATATTGTCTAAGATTTCAGTCAGAGCCATTATTGCTGAGTGATTCTCTTTAAATCCAAATTGGTATTTGTATAATATTTTGTATTTGTCCAGAAATTGGTAAACTCTTTTGTACATTAGTTTTTCCATTAATTTGTTTAGGGTACTGAGTAGGCTGATTGACCTGTAGTTATCAACTAGGTATTTCTCATTTTTCTTATGGATGGGTATTACTTTTGCAACTTTGAGATTTTCAGGAACAGTAGCATTTTCAAATGATAGGTTTATTATGTGGGAGATAGATGGTGCGAGTAGAGTGTCACACTCTTTGATTATTTTTGGCGAGATATTGTCATGTCCGCTTGACTTATTAGGATTTAGTTTCTTTATTTCTTCTAGGGTTTCTTGTTCATTGGTGGGACTAAGAAAAAAACTATGTGAATTTGGGTGTTTAAGATATTGCTTGTGTGCTATGCTATTACTGGTGTGTTTTGCTGCAAGTTTTTCACCAATTGAACAGAAATGTTCATTTAATGTGCTGACGATATCTTGATTTTTTGTCATTGTTTTGTTGTTATAGATTAGTTTGTCAATTTGATTTTTCATTTTTGCCTTATGTGGGTTGATGATGTCTCCAACGATTTTCCAGAGGGTATAAAGATTTTGCTTCTCGTTACTGACTAGTTCTTTATAGTAGCCTTCCTCTGCTGATCGTAGACAAGTGATTAGTATATTCTTATATTTTGTGTGTTTTATTCGGTTTTCAGCTGTTGGGTTGAGTTTGTATGTTTTGAAGTATCTATCTTTTACTGCTATACAAGTTTTAAGGCTTGATGTGATCCATCTTTTATCTTTTGCTCTTTGTCTTGATAGTTTTGTTAGTGGGAAAGCTGCATTAAATGCTGTGTTATAAATCTGGTAGAAGATGGTTAGGGCTTTGTTTACTTCGGTTGCTTTGTAGTATTCTTTCCAGTCTGAGTTTTCAATAAGGTCTTTGAATTTAGCCATGTTTTCCCCCCAAATATTCTAATAGTGGGCCTGTCCTGTTTTTTAATGGGGTTGTGAGATTGAATTGTTATAAAGTTGGGTAGATGGTCAGTGATATCACAGTAAATACTTCCTGTGGATATATTCTGATTACTTTTTATTACATTGGCATTTATTAGTATATGATCAATAAGTGAAATTTGGTAGTCTACTATTCTGGTTGGTAATGTGATGGTGGGGATGAAGTTTTGCTCAAGTACTGTTCTAAAGAAGTTATTGACATGGTTATTCTGTTTTATTTTTAGTCCATCAATGTTTAGGTCCCCTGTTATTATGCACTTTTTGTTTTCCAAATTAATTTTCTTCATGTTGTTTTCAATTTGTTCAGTGAAGTGTTTGAGGCATTCAACACTACTGCCTGGGTGTTTATAGATGACCCCTATTATGTAGTCATCCTTTTTATTTGGAAAGTTAGTTTCAAGCCATATGTTTTCTATTTCTAAGTTTTGGTTATTGATCTGTTGGGGCTCGATGATTAGGTCATCTCTGTCAATTACTTTATATATATTCTTGTATATTAGGCCTACTCCTCCTCTAGAGAGTCTAGGTGATTTGTGTTTAAATTCATATCCAAGTTTGTTCAGCTCCTTTTCTCTATTTAGTATGTTTTTGGTTCCTATTTCGGACAGTGCTATCAGATCTAAGATAGATATCCTCGTGGCTATTTTTAGATTTAAGGATTCCCTCTAACTGTTACCTGAATGTACTGCTATCAGTCATATCCTCTGGTACAGCTGGCTAGTTTTACTTTTTAGGTTACACTAACTGGTACCCACATTTCAATTTTAGCATGCTCATTAATAACAGAATTTGATATTATTATTAACAATAACAGCGAATAGTCAATCTGTGCTTTCTTATGGTCGTTTAAATTTTTTTTAAATTATTTCTCTCGATGTTGACAGTGATTGCTGCTCACTCGCTGTTTTCTATTTGGGCACTCTGTTATTATGAAGTCATGCTCATAAACAACAGAATTTGATATTAGCAGTGAATAGTGACGTTCCTGGATAAAAGAATTTGATATTAGCAGTGAATAGTGATGTTCCTGGATAAAAGAATTTGATATTAGCAGTGAATAGTGACGGTCATAAATAAGAGAATTTGATATTAGCAGTGAATAGTGAATCTGTGATTTTTTATTGTCGTTTTCAGCCCACAAAAACCCCAATCTACAAGTATCCTCGCTGGGATAGTGCTAACCCTGGTATACAACTATTACAAGAGCGATGTGTTAACATTGGTTAATTAGGATGGCTAGGATAGCGCTAACACTGTTTCATGCATACCGCTTTTAAACTGTTATGCCAGTGCTAGGCGGTATCTCCGGTATAGGGTCAGTAACATAACACCACTGCATGCCTCTGGGGACTACATGGGTGATTGAGGTACGGTATTAACTATTATGTTTACAGTGGGCTGTTTTGGGGTGTGTTTGTTTTCCCGCTGGTTGTTCAGGAGTCGGAAATTTGAAAAGTAGTATATTTACCTTTCCTAGTAGTACTGTCGTATAGTACCAATATTTGGAATCATCAGTGTATCTATAATAACTTCTTTGTGAATTTGTTGCAGACTGGCCTGTCACCGAACACGATGGGATGGCTGGTACTGGCAGTTTTATTGTTTTTCTCCAGCTTTGGCCTTTCCGGAGGTTTCTGCCTGGTTCTATATGTCATGGCCTTTTGTGCAGGGTATGTATATATAGTCATCATAATCATCATCACCACCATCATCATTATGGTCATCATCATTCAACTCGTATTTGCTTTGTACTCTGTTAGTTATTATATGCGACAAGTAATATATGTAATGAACTGAAGTGATTTGGAATGTAAATTTCCAGGTTACGATTTGCATTGTTAAAATGTATTATTTATAATTGAAGATGTATCAAACTCTGTGATTGGCTCTTTGTCAATTGACAAGCAAAGCACTTAGTGACACTGTATATGAGTGTGTCAATAGCCACTCTGTTAAATATAAAAAAGAACCTTAACACTCTTAGTCTTAGTATTGCTACTGTTATATATGTGGCTCTATTTTCTTTAGGACGATGGTGGCGCTGTACCTTCATGGCCGGACAAAATGCACAGACTGGCTCAAGTCCAGCAAGCACCTCACCTTCCCGCCACCCAGCTGTGGCATTCCCAAGGTGAGCATGGGAGAGCCTGTGCACAGTACAGAGCTGTAGGCTCCAGGTTGAAAAACAGAACAAAACTGAGATGATACTGTTCTTGTTTATACTCACATAATAGAGTTATATGCAGGGTCCGTACGGGCCCTGGAAAGTCTTGAAATGTCTTGAACTTCATTTGCCCCATTTCAAGCCCTTGAAAAGCCTTGAATTTATCCCCGTCCTGATATGACCTTAAATGTTGCTAGGACGTAAAACAACAACAAACAAACCTATTTAGGGTCATTAGACTTGAATTCCATTAAACTGTCCCCACTGATCTAAATTAGTCCAAAATCACCATTCGCCATTCTTGTTTTTTCTTGATCCAAATGAAATAGTCTTAAATTCAGCCTTGAAATATCCTTGATTTCCATATCTTCACATGTGTATGGGCCCTGCATATGTGTGTGAATTTCGTAAATTAAAGAAAGTTCATTACTAAAACAGAATACTACAATCAGTCATAGAACAAAAAATGAGGCTGGGGAAGGGGTTATCGGATTGTGAATATGATGTAGGCCCATGTTTAATTCAACCACATTGACTTGGTATATAATCAGTAACTGCTCTTTTGTATGAATCCTGTCATGCAGCATGTTTGTATGTTGTTCAGTCTGTTGCTGTAGATCCTTTAACGGACAGCGAAGACGACGAGATGGTAAGAGAGGTCAAGAGGTCACCGAACCGTTTACAGTAAAGCAATGCTTTGTTACAATAGTTACCCGTTTCTGTTTATATCCCATGGTTGTGATCTAAGCATTTTTTTAAAAACATTCTTTTGCTTTGTATGAATAGGGTGTTGATTTATTGGTGTCATTAAATTGTATAAATCAAATTATTCAAGCAAGCCTTCTTCGAACCTGAACTGATTATTTAAATGTCTAGTGTATATAATATGTTGCCATGTATTCGCCATCTCCATGGATAAAGTGACCTCTTAGTTTGACCCTATATATGCTGTACAAAACATGCCTGTCTTTTGACTCGGTGTATAAGCTGACTGTCAAGGATTTCTAGTCTCCAAAACGGCTTATGCACGGCGACATATGGTATGCTTTTTTCGGTGGTGGCGCCATTGACAACCCCAATCAGGGGTGAGGTGAGGCATGGTGAACCGTGCTTGTATTAATACGCGAAGTTGAAATATCTTAGATGAGTAGAGCATTACCTAAACACGGCTTTAAACCATAAACCTTTCACATAATACATGTGGTAAAAGTAATACTGGCGCTCCAAGAAGGATGGAAGCTGCAAACCAGCATGTAACCTCCACTATGTAAGGTGAAACTGCAACCCAACATGCTGGGTCACAGCTTCAGTCCTTCCTGAGGGGCAAGCAGAACTCAGAATACTTATTAATTATCATAGAGAGGGGTACAGCTATAACGTATATAGTCAATTTTATATACAGAAAGCTTGACATAGTAACAACGGTATACAATAATAATAATAATGAAGTAGTTCCCTTCTGTGCATTTATACTCACACAATACGTTATGCATCACATAATTAAAAATCTGGCCGTCCGCGCAGGTCTGGATGCGGTAGTGACCAGACAGCTGGTATCAGGGTGGCCAGGAGCCACTCACAGGTGGCGCCGTAGTGACAGCAACAGGAACTAACTCCTGTGGCAGTAGGAAATAGATAACTAATATAGAGAAGGGAACTGATAAGTGGTAGTGTCCTTGTTTATGTTTATATTCCCATAATAGATTATAAAACGTTATACATCTATAGGCAGCGGAAAATACACTTTGTTTCTTATTTTAATATTGATTATTGCTATTTGATCGGTTCTTGAATGTTTGTGTTCTATATACCGCTGCTCCTTGTGCTGCGGAGCTGTGCTGCTTCATGTGCTGCGGTCCTGCGCTGGCCTATATAAGCAGCTGCTGGGCGTTTGACTCCTGATATCAGGGTGGCCAGGAGCCGGCTACAAACAGCATTTGTAGCCGGAACCTATAGAGCACATATATGTGTGTGTATCTATATATTTCACCTCGGTATTAAGCCTCAGGCTACTCATAGCCGAGGGAGAAGGAACAACATCTGGGTCCAGCAATTAGCATAATCAACTCACGACGGGAGGACGTTCGTTGAGTTGCTCTAGCAGTTTTTGATCTACGATGACGTACTAACTGTAAGTATTTATTTGAAAGTGGTGCACATTGGTTATGATACCTTTTGGCACCTTTTTACAAAGTTTTTAGAAGTTTGAGATGTTATTGGTTACTTTTATGTGTCTTTTACGATCTGTGAAACACCGATAGAACAAAGCGCCATTTTTCCTTTGTTCAACAAGCCGCCCGTTGCCGAATGCAGAGCGATGTTGGCTGGAGCCACATCTCGTTGGGATTTATCCTCGGTTTCTTTTATGGATTCTCGTTGGGATTTAATCCTGGGTTTCTTTTATGGACTCCCCACCTTTTTTAGGCGTACCTCCGAGTTTCGTAGCATTTTCTCCAACTTGTTGGCACAGTAGCCACGGGGGGAGAAGTGTACAGAACAGAGAGGGCGGGAGGCTACCGATACACTGGTGCCCACCCTTCGTTTGGTTTTGGTTTCGATACCACTTACCTACGATTATGCACTTTAGCTTGCTCACGCCTGTGTTGGAACGGTTTAAATGTGTTATCCAATACCATTAGATGCACAGATTTGGTTTTTAATTAACCTTTTGTGACATTTGGTCAAATTTGTTGGTTTATAGTAACTTTCTTTTGATTGTTACAGACTACTGATGGCTACGAAGTGGAGTGGTGACGGTACTGCCGTCTCCGGAAGGCGGTGCACATGTCATGTCAGAACCGGATGTTGACAGTGGGCCTGACATGGCTACAACAGTCCCATTGGACTGGGAAGACGTCAGCGATGACAAATTTCCAGAAGTGGACTTGTCGCCAGAGCCACTACCACTAAAAAGAAGGCCAAGAAGGCAGTAAGCTCATCTGGTGATGAGTTCACGAAGGCCAGGAAGAAGGAGGTTAAGAGGAAGAAAGCGAAGAAGCGGCACACGAAAAAAAAGAAGAAAGACTCGTCATCTGATTCCTCGTCTGACTCGTCATCCACCGAGTCTGACTCTGACACCGAGCGTACTGGTGTGTACGCTAAAATCGGTGGAAAAGTTTGTAAGAAGTGGATAGGGCTAAGAAAGTCTTAACCACTACCATGATGCGGGAAACAATTAAAGGTCACTTCAATACCTTTAAGCCCGTAGAGGTAATCACTAAACTGGGGGAAAAACTAACCGGAATCAAGGGAATCCCTGATTCCGTGATCAAGGAGGTGGGCCGGGACGTCCATTTAAGTGAAGACAGACAGAAGTTTGAGGGTGTCCTCCACACTGTCCACAAAGCGGTCCTTGGGGCCCTGACAGCGATTGTGCAAACCGAGAACAAGTTCTCATTTTTGGCCAGAACCATGGACAATGGGATAGCTATGCTGACGGCAGCAAGGAACTTCTTATCCTACAGACGGTTTGAAAATGTCTTCAAAGCCGTCTGTACTGACGCGGGCAAAGAAGTTGCCAGATCGAAGAAGGTGGTTGATAATGATGGGAAAGAGTACACTCTTTTCCTCCCGCCGAGACCAGTGAAGGGGAAGCCACTGGACAAAACCAAAATGTTTGGTGGGCAGCTACAGTACCTATTTAAAGAGGTGGAAACTGGCTCAAAGTGTGGGAAGCATATGGATGCGAAGAGAAAGCCCACTGACGGGAACACACGGTTCCGGAAGGGCTGGACGGATTTTCAAAACCATCGGACCGGCATAGGCGGACGGTCCGGCCCGACCTACGGCTTCCAGCCCAGAGGCCGAGGACAGCGCCAGCCATTCAGCTGGAATGACGGCAACCGGCCATTCAAGAGGGAGTACACTCCCAGCAAGCCGTTTCCTCGCCCAGGGAACAAGTAGAGGTTGCAACGCAAACCTCCATGGCCACGGAAACACCTGTAAGCAATTTTAAGGCTGGCAATGTTAAATATTGTGTGGAAGAATGGAACTTAATTACTGATAATTTAACAATATAAAGTATTGTGGAGGGCATACATATTCCCTTTACCCATTTACCGGTACAGGAAACAATTCCTTTTCCCTATCGGTTTGATGTCAACGAGAGAGAGGCACTAGATAAACAGGTGTGACATTTTTGTCAGAAAGGGATGATAGAAAAGGTGAACCATGAGAGAGGCAAATTTATTTCAAATATATTTTCGCGACCTAAACCGAATGGGGATGTCAGAATGATTTTAGATCTAACAAGACTAAACAAGTTGGTCGAATATAAACATTTAAAGATGTTTTCTCTCGAAACAGCAAGAGATTTGGTAACAAAGGGTTCCTGGCTAGCGAGTGTGGATCTGAGGGATGCTTATTACACGATTCCAATTTACGAACCGGATACAAAATTTCTCCAGTTTGTTTGGAATGAACAGCTTTATGAATTTACCTGTATGCCGAATGGTTTAGCTTGTGCCCCTCGCTTGTTTACTAAGTTGCTGAAATCAATTTTCTCGCTGATGGCACGGAAAGGACATATTATGTTCCCATATATTGACAATTCATTTATTGTAGCACAATCAAAGACAGCCTGTCAGAATGATCTCTGTGCAACATTCACCAGATTAGGATTTTATATCCATGATGAGAAGTCGGTGTTTACTCCAACGACAGAATTTAAATGTTTAGGTTTTCTGTTAAAGACAAGATATGACTGTGTTGCTAACGAAACAGAAACTAGACAAGTTTATAGATGCGGCAGACCATTTGTTACAATTAATGAACCAGACGGGATGGCCGAATGAGTTAGAGCGCCCGTCTCCCATGCTGGTAGATCGTGGGGTCATGGGTTCGAACCCCCAGTCGAGTCAAACCAATGACTTAAAAATTTATACTTGTTGCTTCCTAGCCAGGCGCTCGGCATTACTAGGACATGGCAAGGATTGGTGTGCTCATTGTCAGGATAATGTGACTGAGTGGGATACCAGGTCATGGTGCCGGTGGCCTGGTTTCCCAGTGGGACAGTAGTATACAGTTGCCATGAGTGCACACTGTCGCAAGTCGGTACCCGTCCTGCTATGACCTGAGATGTTGCTAGGAAGTAAAACAACAAACAAACAAACAATTAATGAGGCCAAAGATTAGGCAGGTCGCCATTCTAATCGGCATCATGATAGCCTATGCCCCTGCTATTTTATATGGGAAAGCTCACATTAAATCGCTAGAGATGGATAAGAATTTAGCATTAGCCCATACAAAAGGGAATTTTGAAAGAAAAATGTCTATCTCAGCTGAAGGACTAGCGGATATTCAGTGGTGGTTTGAACACATTCACTCTTCTCCGAATCCGATTCGCATGGGTGAACTCAACATGGTAGTTACAACGGATGCGTCATTAGATAGATGGGGGGCCCAGACAGTTTAGCATCTGGAGGCAGATGGCTAGATGAAGAAATCTCGGACCATATTAATGTTCTCGAACTCAGAGCGGTTTATCTGGGGTTATAGTTTAATCCACATACCAAAATTTCATGTCAGAACTTTGACGGATAACATCACCGCAATGGCCTACATTCATAACATGGGAGGGACTAAGTCCAAACCTTGTAACAAGATAGCAAAATTAATTTGGAATTGGTCACAAGATGGCTAACTGTAGCCCATATCCCAGGTAGTCAGAACACGTTAACAGACAGAAAGAGCCGACACTTTCATGATCATTTGGAGTGGTCGTTGAATGACACTATTTTTGAACAAATTTGTCAGAAATGGGGGCGGCCACAAGTAGACTTGTTTGCATCAAGGAAGAACTACAAAATATCTAGATATGTATCGTGGCATCCAGAGCCCAATGCTTGGCAAGTGGATGCATTTTCATTGATTTGGGAGAATAACTTTTATTATATTTTCCCACCATTCAGCATTATCAGCAGAGTTGCCAGGAAGATCAGAATGGATCGGACACATACAATTCTGATCGTGCCCGAGTGGGACACACAGCCATGGCTAGCAGCAGTGGCATTGGGAGCGAGAGACACTCTCAGATCCCCAAGAGCACGCGGAAATCTACGACATCAAGGACCGCTCACGACTCACACAGACGTGTCAACAACACCCCTTCTGGCATTCCTTTTTTGAAGAGTTATTTAGAGCAATTTGGCCTAGATAAAATTACTCAACAGAGGCTGCTTTCCCATGCTTGGAGGAAAGGAACAGTAAAATTATACTCTAGTTATTTGAAGAAGTGGGGACTTCATTGTTTAATTAAGAAGGTTAAGCCCTTAAGGCCTACTATAGCACAAGTAGTTAGATTTTTGGAGATGTTAGAGGATGAGGGTTTAGGTTTTGGAGCGATTAATGCTGCTAGGTGTGCATTGTCAATTGTACTCCCGAGAGTAGATGGACAAATGGTTGATAACCACCAGGTAATACACTGGTTCATGAGGTCTGTTTACAAGAGAAATCCGCCAAAACCAAAATATAATCGATTTTGGGATGTATCGATAGTCTTTGAGTTCTTTAAATCCTGGCCTAGCAATTATCATTTAGGCATAAAGGAACTAGGTTTCAAGTTAGCAGTTCTATTACTGCTAGTCACCGGAGATAGGGGACAAACCATAGTAGCTTTGTCTCTAGATGGACTGGAGATAGATCGCAAAGAGGCAACTTTTGATTTAGAACAATTATTGAAGTCAAACCGCACAGGGGGTCCACAGTGCATGTGAATAGCTTCCCGGATGACCGACGACTTTGTGTAGTGTCAGCCATACGGGCTTATATATCCAAGAAAAAAGGAATTGGAAATTCGAGGCAGCTTTTGATGAGTTTTATTAAACCACATAAGGCAATCTCGAGAGACACACTCGCAAGATGGACTATTAAAGTTCTTAAGGCCACATGCGTTGATACGGGATGATATGCTTCCCATTCGACAAGAGGAGCTATGGTCTCGAAGGCACGAGAGCTGGGGATATCTGTTAAGAGGATCCTCATGCACACAGGCTGGAAGACAGCTAGATCGTTTGCAAAACATTACAACAAATGACTAGAGAAGTCAAGCGCCCTAGCGACACGCTTAGTCACCAGTTAACACGACAGGTGAGACGATCACAAGTATATTGTTTGGTAATACTAATGTATACTAAATTGAAATCATAAGGATAAAAATGAATTTACGTAAAAGTCTCCCTCGGCTACGAGTAGCCTGAGGCTTAGTACCGAGGTAAAATAGTATAGTTATACAAATCTTACCTGAGTACAGATGATGGGTAACTGTTGTTTTCCCGAGGTACAAGCCTTGGATAGTCGTGGGCTAGGGCACGCCCACCCAACCCTTCCACTACCTAGGACTATGAAGTGTCATAGACATCTTCATACAGGTTTTTACCCTCCAAATTAGTAGTGGATAAGTATATATAGCATCCGTCCTTAAAGGTGTTGTATAATCCGATAATTTTGAGGTTCTGTCATATTCCTTTTAGATAAATATATTAGGTTGATCGTTAAAATCTGCTTTACTTTAGTTGGAAATGTATCAGTAAATTGTTTATGTAGGATCAAATCTAGGTAAATGTTTTGGTGTAGAAAATCAGATGCTTTCATCGGACTTTGTAGCTTTAAATTGAGATGATTACACATTTTTTTTTTAAACCCACCGATTTCTCCTATATGTGTGTAATAAATAAATAGACACGTAGTAAAATGTATATATTTCTCCTCTGCTTCGGTTACATAATGTAAGTTGCGTGTTCTTATCTGCTTGCAGTTAGTATCCGATGTGCGCCGGGGCCGACCTGCACTGAGAGCTGATAAGAGGATGACCGGATCCACCATGATTGATGAAGTACTCCAGGAGGTGAGAGTAGGGCATTATGTGAATAGAACCAAAGCAAGTATTTGTCGATCGACTTTTTTGTTTATGGTGTATTTATTCTGCCCATAATGGTTAAGTCTAATGACTTGTTTTCGCCGCTAGACAGTAATAGTCTTGTGGTTCCCTTTATTTTGTTACTTTCAGTTTTGTAGCTGTCTGCTGCATGCATTCTTTCTGTTAGTAAGCATTCTCCCACATCTTCCTCCCCTCTGAGTCTGTTAGTTCTACAATTAATTCGCATCACTCGGAAGAAGAACAGAACACAGGTTATAAAGACCACTTTTAATTAATCATTATCAGTAATAATCATTATTGATCAGCAACAGTCATGATTCATCAAGAACATGAGTCAGTTAACATAATGAAAGTCGGTGCCCGGAGGCGGTAGAGGCTGGCTCTGCGGCATGTGGCTGGCACATGCGATGCGGAAGACTGGCTTCCGGAGGTTGATGTAGTTCAGGTGATGTCATGGTAATCAGGAAGCATGATGGCAAGCTTCATTGTCAGTAGTGGAATGGCGGATGAGAACAGGATAATGATAATCGTTATGGCTTTTGGAGCGAGATAAAGTTGACATGTTGAGGATCAAACAATAACAACAGAGTGTCATTAATCAGCACTTAACCCCATAAAGAAAAGGGTGAGGCGGGTGGGTAATTTTGAAGTTGCTCAGCCAAGAGCCAGTAGCGAAGTGGAGAGGAGAGCGGGGAGGGTCACGTGATCGTTCGCGAATTAACTATGTTGACAAGTCAACATACGTGATTAGTTGTTTGGTTACCTATAGTTATTTTACCTGACTGCCTTCACCTTGTTGTGTTAGTGATCATTAGCATTGGCATTTCCTGGAAAGAAAAACACATTTAGTGTAAATTACTGATGTTGTCCATTCAGATGAATCATATTTATCTCCTCCACTAAATAAAATTATCTGTCATCTGTCATGGGGGTGGTGCAAATGGGAAATATTGCACCTAGAGTAAGACCCAAACCCACACTTCTTGCCATTCCGGAGCTAGAGTCCAGCCATTATCTAGGGTCCATGATGAAATCACCGTATCCCGTATCCATGTCTACCTCTCTATGTGGCTCGTTGCCGGAGAAGTCTGTGCAGACTACTACACATATCCCTCTGAAATCATTAGTTTGTTTAATGCTTACAGTTACACATATACAGGCATTTACACACACACACATACACACACACACACACATACATGCATACATACATACATACATGCATGCATACATACATACATACATACATACATACATACATACATACATACATACATACACAGCAGAGGTTCAACAACTAGGCAGAATGTAGCTTTACCGGATCCTGGTCATGGAAACCAGTGTCATGGGGGTGATGCAAATGAACAATATTACTTCCAGAGCATGAAAGTTTAAGCATGTGAAATTAGAATTGCAGACAATTGATCGCGTGTGGGAGATCGGGAGTTCGATTCCCGATCGAGTCAAACCAATGACTTATAAAATTAATACTTGTCGATTCCTAGCCTGTCGCTTGGTATTAATAGGATAGGGCCAGGACTGGTTAGCTCAGTGTTAGGATAATGTGACTGAGTGGGATATCAGGTAGCAGTGGGGCAGCACTATAAAAGTGCGCACTGACACAAGTCGGTACCCACCCCGATATGATCTTAGATGTCAGGATGTAGAACTCCAACAACCAACCAATCACCATTATCAATCGCTTAACCGCGAGAGTCGTTGGGGCACCACAGATGACTTTGCAATCAGTTTTCTCAAGTTTCCCCTGGTCTCCACTGCCGAGCGCTACTCCAGGTAGCGGCGAGTACCTTTTTTCTTTCATTTTTAATTAAAAAAAAAAAAGTTCTCTAAGTCTGTGAATTTGACGTCGCCTTATAGATCCTGGAGTACACATACCGGGACTACATCCACTCCTGGTACCGGCGGATCTCTGATGACAAGCGTTTCCGGCACGACATCCGGCAGACGTTGCAGCGCGTTGTCATCGCCTTCTCAGAGAGGTTAGTTGGCAGCTGCAGCGCCACATTGAGGGCTCAACTGCAACTACTGTAAAAGACTTAAACCATTGGGTTTAATATTTTGTTAAAAGTATTTATGTATTGATAGTATAGTAAAGTATTTGGACAGTTACATGAATTCTATAATATATATCTGGACAATTTCTAGCATTTTTTCCCTAACCCGATCCCTCTACCATTCATATATAATTGGTAAGTTAATTTATATTGTTCTTACCCTCTTTCCAATTTTCCCCATCCTGATATAACCTTGGATGTTGCCAGAAAGTAAAACTCCAACAACCAACAAACCTTTCCAATTTTCATATGCTATGTTATTGTTCTGGCTAACTATCGTCCATTTAAAAAAGAAGTATACAGTGGCTACTATAATGTTTTAAACTGTGTGTTGGTATTTCAGGTCAAAGCAGGTTGACCTTGTCCCCTACTGTACCCGGCGTCTCGTTGACGACTTCGCCTCCCACATCCGACTGTATCGACGCGCGGTCGAAAGGGTCAAAGAGCACAAGAATGATGGTGCGTCATGAGACACTGGGTGTATCAGGGTGCGGGCAGGGTGATAGCAAACCGGGAAAGTTTGGGGCATTCAAAATAACTGGAAAGTAATGGAAAATTGAACTCTTAAAAAAAATCGTTAAATTAAATAATAATAACAATAATAATACCCATATTTAAAAAGTAAAAAAACGTTTTGATTGCTAACTACTTACTTAGAATGCAGAGATGGTCTAACCCATTTTGTGTAACTGTCCACAGACATGAAACCGCCACCTGACCTTGAGTCGATCTTCTTTGACCTTGAGACTGAGATGGAGAACAACATGTGTCGTGACCAGGTGTGTTTGTCGCAGGAGTCGGAACTCGGTGAGAAGTTAATTTATTCTTTGACTTATTAATGCATCACTCTACATTTCTGCACTAGTTACAATCAAATACAAATCACCACAGTGAATTGGTTAACGTAACAACAAGAACCAACTAACTCTGTCACACCCCTCAGGAACAACCTCGACAGTGATGCAATGCATGATTGTTAACATCCAGGCGCCTCTATTAATAGATAGGTATATATGGCTCCTTGCCCGAGAGGTCAGTGCAGACTACTACATCTTGGGTATAAAAAGTCAATAAATAATTTATTTAGATGTATTTTCTCCATCTGCCTAATATCACTATAAAATTCCAGAAAGACTTGAAACATTTAACTGTGTCTCAGATTCTCAGTGATGGCTGGTGTTGTGTCGGTTGTGGCCAACATTTGGAGTGATGCCGGTGTCGTGGTTTAAAAGCCCGGCCAGATCGGATACCCTGCCGTGGCTTCTGCGCATGCGCGGATTTTAAGCGCGTCGTCTGCGCATGCGTCAAATTCTCCCCAGTTTCAAACACCCGTGGATGTTTTGAACCTGGCATTTTTGTCTTTGTCACTGTGAAATTAAAAGTTTTTTTGTGTCTTTTTGGCATATTTGTTTACAATTTATATATATGTAAGTATCACCTCTGTATTATTCATTGCAGCTATTGATACACAGCATTTGCTACCGCATACAATCCACAATCAATTTCTCGGCAGGTTTAAATCCTACTCTTTCACCAGATTCAGTAAACATGCGTAGGTTGAAATCTTACGATTTAAACCTGCAGAGAATTAAAACCGGCGCAGGGCATCCGATCTGGCCGGGCTTTCAAACTCTGACATGCTGCAGTTTGCAGGGCCTCCGAAAATCCGCGCATGCGCAGAAGCCACGGCAGGGCATCCGATCTGGCCGGGCTTTTAAACCACGACACCGGCATTGGACCAGCAGCCAGCCAGTGTTGGGAACTCCTCTCTGTACTAAATGGGGGTGAATTTCCGCTAAAACACACAAATTCTCTCGTAGGGTTATAGCATTGTCAAGGAATTGTGCGGAAAATACCGGAAGTCAGGTTTCATCCAGTACTTTCCCAGTACTGTCCTAGCTCCATTCCCTCCTCTGGTCGGTACAGGCTATCAATGGTAAGCGGTTCACTGTCATTGTTACAACTGTATTATCGCCCACCTTGCCATTGATTCCTCCTTTGTTTTTTTCTCTGAGATCACTTTCATCTGTATAATATATTAATTATTTATGTAATGTTTCTCTTTAGAGTACCTACAGGACCTGAGTGAAGTGCTTCTCTTCCTGCTTCTTCCACCTGATGATTTCCACAACAAACCTTTCAGATATATCGTCAGGGTGAGCATAGTGTCAACACTATTTTTAGATTCGTAAATGCACCTTAGAGCTTATATTTTCTTATGGTATTTGCCCTAGGATAATGCAATGGATGCTTTTCTCAGTATCAGGATACTGTGAATGGGATATCGGATCATGGTGTTTGTGGCACGATTTTCCAGTGGGGCAGCACTATAAAGTCGCTGCATGAGTGCACATTGACACAAGTCTGTATAGGTCCCCGTCCTGATATGACCTTTGTTGTTCATAGGATGTAAAACTCAAGCAAGCAAACAAATTTATATTACTAGGATAGGGAAAGTAACAGTTGACTGAGGAAGACCATTTGTTCGCAATTGAAATTTCCCCTGCTCAATGCAATGATGAAAAGAATACATAAATTTTAAAAGGGGTGGGAACTTATTGGATCATTTCTATCAAAAGTAGCGTTGTTCCTTTGACTAATGATCCTGACCAATCAGATTGCACGTTATATAATAATATTAATAACAGATGTGAATCCTCCGACTAAATCCTGTTTTGGGTCTTAATCAACTTGACCTAATTCCCACATTTATAGTTGACCAAGACAGTTCAAATGTATCCTGCAAATATTATATACATAATCCCAAATCTACTACTAACTGTAGCAACAAGTCATACCCATGTAAAGCTTCATGCTTCCCTGCTATTGTTTATATCATTCATCTCATCCGTAAATACTTCAAATGCACCATGACTGTTGAAGTTGCATAGTCCGATGGTTTTGAGTTTCAGTCATTTTCTTAAAGATAACACTAGATTGATGTTATACCTTTCTTTAGTTCGAAGTAACTTTATTTTAAATTGCTAACTTTTGAGATAACTGAAATGCAAACATGCAAAATTAATTGTTGCATATGTCAAAACTCTGACACCCTACACTTATGCAGTAATATGTTAATTTAAATTGATTCAGTATTCCCTTCTATGTGGCAACACATGCTTAATACATGCACCAGTATCTAACTTAGATATGTCGAATTAAATCTCGATATGTGATTTTGTTTCGAAAATTTGATACTTTCATCGGATTGTGCAGCTCAAGGCTAGATGACCAATGCCTCGGAGCTGACAAACATGTTATTCAACTAGATTTGATTTTTTACTGGAATAAAACAAGGCATGACCGACCTAACAGCCTGTGTGAGTGGATTAGAACCGGTGTGCGTAGTGGATATTACCCATAAGCCTGTGCGATGGTGTTGCTCTTTCAGGAAGTGCTCGTTAATGGAATTCTCATCCCAACAATCAACATCCTGTCGGACCCCGACTACATCAATCAGATCATCTGCTGGCTTGTAAGTGTTTCAACGGTCACTCTTCCATCGGGCATTCGACCGACCCAATCGGTAGAGCGCAGGCTTCCCGTGTGGAAGGTCGGGAGTTCGAATCCCGGTCGAGTCAAACCAATGACTTATCAAATTGATACTTGTTGCTTCCCAGCCTGGCCCTCGGTATTACTAGGATAGGGCAAGGACTGGTTAGCTCAGTGTTGGGATAATGTGACTGAGTGGGATATTGGGTCATGATGCTGGTGACCTGGCCTCCTAGTGGAACAGCACTATAAAGTCACCATGAGTGTGCACTGTCACAAGTCAGTACCCATCCTGGTACGACCTAGGTTGTTGCCGGGACGTACAACTCTAACAACCAACCACCCAATCCATCGGGCAGTCACAGTCCGACGTTATGTAGCACTCAGTCTGTTTAAGTTTCCTTAATAGTAGCGGGGAGCAGTTTTTCTAGGGAAGAAATACAAATGTATGTGTTTAGTTTTAGTTTTGTTTAAATCTTCCAAGTCAATTTGAACCCCCAAGATCTCTTTATGACCCATGAAGCTTCTTCAGCGTTTTTTTGGTGGAACCTTGTAGCTTTCTGGAAGAATTTCTCTTACCCGTCTGTCTGTGTGTCTGTCTGTCTGTCTGTGAGTCAACAACTGATTGCGGGCATCATATTCAATTATATATTTAATTATCTGTTTTTTTCTGGTTCAGTTACTCTCCTGGTTAACAGCTTTTGTGTCTTTATTTAGAAGCTACCAGATAGGAAGATCGATGGGAGAAATCCAGCTACTCTCACTGGACCACTAAGGAACTACCCTCCTAGGGCAGTCCTCGATGTTCATGTGTACTATATGGCTACTTTGTGTAGCTCCATATCCATCCCTTGTAAATTGTGCATGTTATAGCCCTGTCACACTACGACGTGTCTCTCCAACGCGTGGCGACGTGTCACACTTTTAGGCGAAACCTCGGGAAGCGTTACCCACGGGTTAGGTGCGTGTCGGTACACGTCGGTACACTTTGAGTGACAGCGAGTTTCTGGGAGGAACGCCGGTGCGCATCGGGTTGCGTCGAAGGTTTTGTGCTTGCACAAAACTTTTGACGGCCGACAACGCGCATCAACGTGTTGGTGCGCATGTCATGGGCACGTTAGCAGGACGTCGACACATGTTACAAGCGCGTTGGAGGAACGTTGCTCGCATGTTGCTGTGTGTGTGTGTCTCTGTCTATGTCTGTGTCTCTGTGTGTGTGTCTCTCTGTGTGTTTGTTTGTTGTTTTATGTCCTAGCAACATCTAAGGTCATATCAGGACGGGTCTGTGTGTGTGTCTCTGTGTGTGTGCCTCTGTCTGTGTCTGTGTCTCTGTGTCTGTCTGTGTGTGTGTGTGTGTGAGAGAGAGAGAGAGAGGGAGGGGGTCGTTGGCACACGTTGCGAGATACCTTCTTTTTTTTTTTTCGACACACGTTGACCTCGCGCTAATAACATGCTACTAACACGCTGTACTGACGTAGAGTTTTCTCCCAAAACGCCGAAAAGTTGGACGTGTCTCGGCGCGTAGAAGTTATTTTGCGCGCTGGCGCCGCGCCGGTGAGAAGCGTCGTAATGTGACAGGGCCATTACGAGTAACATGGGTAATTCAAGGGCGTAGATAGAGACTAACCGAGCTGAACTAATACGGTAAGACTTGTGGCAGCATTGAGTTTTATTAGTCTTCGATAATGTGAACCCAGTTTAAATGTTAATGTTAATAAGCACCCTGTGCACATCCTACAGTGTAAGGACTACGCTCTGTCGAACGACTCGTTCCTGACTGTCCTAAAGACGACAAACAGCTCTGAGGAGCTCAACGCCATCAGGGACATGGTTGACCTTGACATTGCCCGGCAGCGCTCCAAGGACACGGGAGGAGATGACGGTAATTAGATGGCATTTAAAAATTAATAAATGACACATGCACTAACGTGGTTCAAATGCTGGAAGCTTCTGCGGGAATGAAATATCTCCACAATTTTACCCATTTCCACCAAAGTTCAGACAGAAAATTTACGGAATGTCAGATTTCCGTTTTTCTTTATTTTGGTAGAGGTGGATTTTATCCCTGTAACCACGTTCTAAAGGAACATATTCCAGCCAGTCAATAGAGCCTTGAATAATGAATACATTTTGTTTCTTTCTTCACTTTGCTTGAATTGAAGGATTTTTGAATAAATGATAAGTTACCAGTCATTTATATATGTTAAGCATTTTTAGAGCTTGTTCATTTCATTGGTGTAAATTTTGTAGCTTTACATAAAATTGTTGTTCTTTCGTAAGGTTTCACTTTCCATGATATAGTGCAATTATTAAATTTCTCATCTGGTGCATTTTTTTCAAACATAAATTTGTCCATAATATTTATTTTGTAATTTGTTATTATACATTACTGACAATTAAACATATTTTATGCAATGCTATTCTTGACGTATAAATTGGTGTTTTCTTTTCAGACACTTTGATAAAACAACAGCTGAGCAGCCTTCTCTTCGTTAAGAATCTTTGTGAGACGCGTTCACAACGATTGCTGGACGGGATCGATGAAACTGACTCACTCGGGGTAAGTGTGGTGTAAGAATGAGTAATTTCAGGTGTGTGTGCGTGTGTGTGAGAGAGGGGTAAGTGTGGTGTAATAATGAGTCATTTCAGGTGTGTGTGAGTAAGACTGGTGTAAGACAGGATAAGTGTGGTGTAAGAATGAGTCAGTTCAGGTCTGTCAGTAACACTGACTCATTTTGGGTAAGTGTGGTGTAATAATGAGTCATTTCAGGTGTGTGTGAGTAAGACTGGTGTAAGAACGGATAAGTGTGGTGTAAGAATGAGTCAGTTCAGGTCTGTCAGTAACACTGACTCACTTTGGGTAACTGTGGTGTAATAATGAGTCATTTCAGGTGTGTGTGAGTAAGACTGGTGTAAGACGGGATAAGTGTGGTGTAAGAATGAGTCAGTTCAGGTCTGTCAGTAACACTGACTCACTTTGGGTAAGTGTGGTGTAATGAGTCATTTTAGGTGTGTGTATGTAACACTGACTCACTTCGGGTAAGTGTGGTGTAGGAATGAGTCATTTCGAAGATGTGTGAAATTTTACCAGCCTATCATGTCCAGCATTTCAGTGTGCACACCAAATTTACTTTGCATGTTTTCACATCAAATATCTCCGAAGATTCATTTATAATCAAAGTTACTCTGAACTAAAGTAAAGTAGATTATAATGATCAACCTAATATATTTATCGTAAAAATATAGCAGAAACTCAACGCTATCGAATTATATAACTTTAATGCGATAATACATGCCTTCATTAGACAAATACAATGCAGTCCTACATTGACGGCATAAAGTATATCACAGTTCCCTTTTATGTCACGAATATAAGAACTCAAAATGACTGACGATGTGAGATCACACTTTAATGAGTACTCACTACCCGGCACGGGCGCTTTGCTCAGTCTGGCCCATCAACACAGAACAGGGGTGTCACCACCCCCCCCCCTCCCCCTGCCTCTCCAGCTGCTGCTGCCTTCATGTGTACTTCACGACTTTCCAGAATATTTCTTTAAGAAATGTAATACATTTTGTAAACTGCAGATGTGGGATATTCAGAAGTTTATGACGCCAGGATATAAGCTATACTCGTTACCGTTTAACGTCGTCCTCAACAACAACGTCGCGTTGACCTACTTCATGGGTATGTACTGATGTAGCTACATCGTCAGGCTTCTTAACACCACACGCCTATAATAACCCTGCTATTAAGAATATTAAAGTTTCCCAGTTCGATGGTTTTGAGTTTCTGTCATTTTCTCAAATGTCTTTCTTTTTTTTCTTGAAGATTTATATGGCCTATCATGGATAAGTCTGAATAGTCTTGTTTTCATTATTAGACAGTTGGTTGTTAGAAAGCCCAAGCCTACACTTTTATTGACCCAAGGGATTGTTAACCTCCCCCACCCCATAGACATGGTATGAGAGCAACTGGCCTTTGATGACACTGTAAGTTATTCACAGTGGTGGAAATTCAAATTGGCAGATGATGGCATGGGGAATTGAACCACTGATCTTCAGATTAGGAGTCCGACCTAGAAAAAAGTCACCGCTCTAACCACTCCGCCACACAGAACACCACAATGTAGCTACATCATCAGGCTTCTTAACACCACACGCCTATACAGTTGATCAAACCCTTATAATAAGAATATTTAAGTTGCATAGTCCAATTGTTTTGAATTTTTGTCATTTTCTGAGATTAATATATTAGGTTGATCATTATAATCAACCTTACTTAGTTTAGAGTAACTCATTTTAAATGGATACCTTTGGAGATATTTGGAGTGAAACCAAGCAAAATTAATTTAGGCAAGCAGGCAGTAACATCTTCTATTAAAGTTCCTCAGCATTCCCTTCTGTGTGGCGACACATGTTTAATAAGTGCACCAGTATCTAAGTTAGATATGTAGAATCAAATCTGGATAATTGTTCAGGTTTTGAAAATTTGATGTTTTCATCGGACTATGCAGCTTTAAGATACATGTCAATTTGTAGAACATGCTTTCTTGATAATTTAATAGCTTGCACATACTTTCTTTTCTTTCTTTTTTGTTGAGGTAGACGCCCTTCTCCCTCCCCCCACACACACACATGTTCTTTTCTCTTATAGCCATGTAGAACGGTACACATATTTACTTTGTTGTTAAGATGGACCCCGCCCGCGTAGCACACTTTTTCCTCCTCTCTTATAAAAATGCGGAACTGTACACATATTTGATATTTTCTTTGCAGAATTCATGACGAATATAAATTCCCAAGGATATCTATTTTTCTATCTTACTATTGAGGTAAGTCACTCACTGTATTGATTAATTCATGGTAATTCCACACAGTGTGAGAACATCCACATCTGGAGCCCCTATCGGTGATTTCTGGAACTAACCCTGGTGCCGCCTATATCCTTACCCATGATGACAGACTGGGTCAGGTGTCAATAATTGGTTTGGTCTGTGCTCCCTTGTTTTGAGGGAATATCATTTGCCCTACTTAAAGCTGTATAATCTGATGAAAGGAGACAATTTACAAAACCAAAGCAAGGTACCTAGGTTTGATCCTATACATGAGACGCTGATGCACTCATTTATTGCTGCTTGGTGCTCCTACGTTATGCTTGAAAACGAGTAAACAAAGACCATATTCAGCATTTCGGTGCACACAAAAATTACCTTCGAATGTTTTGCTTCAATTCAAATACATCCAAAATTAACTATTTAAAATATGAATTACTTTATAAGTGAAATGGATTTTATCGATCAAATTTATCTTTTAAAGTTCTTCCTGAGGGACCAGCGAAACTTGGAATACCTGTATTGTTTTCACAGTCAGTGTATATTAAATATCAACATATCATTAACCGATAAAGGTCGTACATAACTGACACCTCCTCCTCCCCATCTTACGCTTTGTACGACTGAAAATGTTGACAACTTTGGACGGCTCCTTAATTGAGTAACTCAGTAATTTATGGATTATGCGCTGATGCTTGTAACCGGCATCCTCACAGGGTTACCGAGTATCAGCAGAGCAGCAGATCTCTGCAGCACTCCTAGCGGACTCCTCATCTTCATCCTCATCCTCATCCTCTGAGAAACCCGACCTGGAGATGCTGAGGGATGCTGCCCTCGTTATCTACAACCAGTACCTCTCAGAAAAGGTAACGGTCACCTCTCCCATCACTCCCAGTAACATTGATCATTCTGGACCTGAGTACTTATAATGATAGAAGCAAAAACCAGTCTCTTACACTCGAATAATTTCCTCTTTTTAATTTTCTTTTCTTTTACCAAGCTGTGTTATTGGGGGGTTAAAAACTTGTGAGCAACTTATATTTGGTAATAATCTCTGTTTAAAAAAGAAATTGTGCATAGCTATTTTATTTTCCGATGGAAGAAAGAAAGAAGGAAAGAAAGAAAGAAAGAAGGAAGGAAACAAACAAACAAACAAACAAACAAAGACAACCTACATTTTGTAATAATCTGGGTTTTTTTTCTAAAGCAATTGCACATAGCTATTTTGTTGCCCCTCTGAAAGAAACAAAAGAAAAGAAATAGTTTGTTTGGGATTGGAGAGTTTAGAAAGGCAAGATTGTCATTCTCTCGTCTGCAGATTTGCAGCAATTGGTTTCTCCACCCTAAGAGTTGCTTGAGTGAGCTATTTGTACGGTGCTTGTAAAACAATGTACAGTTTGGTTCTTGGTTTTTTGGCATGACTTGTTTGTTTGTAGGTTGGTGTTTTATGTAGTAATTGTGAAATTTATTGAAGTTTAAACAACGACAATAATAATAATAGTAATAATAAAAACAGACCAGACGTGGTGGCTGAATCGGTAGAGTGCAAGCTTGCCATGAGGAAGGTCGGGAGTTCGGATCCCAGTCGAGTCAAACCAATGACTTGTTACTTTTCACTACATAACCTGGCAACTGGCATTAATAGGATAGGACAAGGACTGGTAAGCACAGTATCAGGATAATGTGACTGAGATATCGGGTCATGGTGCTGGTGCCCTGGTCTCCCAGTGGGACTGCACTACAAAGTTGCCATGAGTGCACTATCACAAATCGGTACCCATCCTGATATGACCTTAGGTGTTGCTAGGACGTCAAACAAACAAACAAAACAAACGGGTCATGGGGTTCCGATGACCTGGTCTCACAGTGGGGCAGCACTATGAAGTTGAGCAGTCACAGGTCGGCACCCGTCCTGGTGACCTTAGATGTTGCTAGGACGTAAAACAATAACAAATAATAATAATAATAGTAACAACAACACTGACTCGCTGTGCGCAGGCGTCACCACGCCTGGAGCTGGACGAGTACCTGGTGCAGAACGTGTGGCGCCGTATCCATGGCGACACGCCGTCAGACACCATCTTCGACGAGGCGCAGGCGCGCGTGTGTGACCTGCTGCAGGAGGAGCAGTTCTTCCCCACCTTCAAGCGGTCGCAGCTCTACATCAAGCTGCTCGCCGAGCTCGACCTGCTCAAGGACCAGAGCAAGAGCGAGGACTCGCTCAGCCAGGAGGAGACGGACGGTAGGCGCGCCTCCACTGTGTCCTACTTAATTCATATACAGTGAAACCTCTCTAACCGACCACCTCCACAGATCGACCACTCCCTTATATCGATCGCTTTATTTGGGTCCCAACAATATCATTGTAAGGATATTATAACTCCCTAAACCGACCACCTCCCTAAATGGACCATTTATACTCGGTCCCAAGGTCGGTCGATTTAGAGAGGTTTTACTGTATATATTATATATGTATGTATGTATTTATATAATATATATATATGTTGATTTGTTTCGTATTCATGGACAGATACAAATGTCTTGGGGGCTTTGTAACAAAAACAAAAAAAAGATGTTTTAAGCAAATGGGTTATTTCTGTTAAAGTTGCATAATCCGATGGTTTTCGATTTCTGTCATGTTTTTAAGATATATTAGATTCATTGTTAGAATCTACTTTTCTTTATGTTGAAGTAATTGGTATTTCAAGGGGTTATCTTTGGAGATATTTGACAGAATTAAAAATGCTAAATTAATTCCGGGTTGCATACCGACATGCAAGATAAAGCCTTTGTTTAGCTATTGTTTTCGGTATAGCAGCATAGTCTAGGAGCGAGAAATTGCAATGAATTTTAATGAGTGAACCGGTTTCTAAAGTGAAAATATAGGATAAAATGTAGGCAAGTGCGTTGATTTCGAAAATGTGCTTTCATCGGATTATGCACTTTTAATTTGTTTAAATTGTGTTTTGTTGTTGTTAATTAATATTTGATTTGTTTATTAAATCCTTTAATAATTAAAAATTAGTTATTTTAAAATATGTTAATTAAAAAGTATGTTGTTTAATATTTTTTTAACAGATTTTAATTATTTCTTTTTATGTTTAAAAACAAGAGGTAAAAATCAGCTTTTGTTTCGAAAACATTCTTTGAAAATGAATTAAAAAATCTCGAATTAAATTTTTATTTTAAATATATTCAGGTATCCTCCAAAAATGTGGATATGAGGATGTCGTTGGGTCAAGGATCCATGTGAAAAAAATCAAGAATTTGAAAGATATTCAAAATTTTGTACTGTAAATAAGGGAGACCCTGGGTCGGGCTAGTGACGCTGCATTTAAAGCAGACCATCTCCAAATAAGGAGCTGTGGGAGGAGCACTGTGCCAGTTGGCAACCAACTAGTTCCTCCAAGTGTGATCCTGAAAATCTACTTTAAAACCTTTTTTTTTATTAAGAAAATTAATAAGTAGTAAGAAGTCAATTTGAACTTTTAAAGCATCAACATGTTTACCTGTAACAGAAGCTATTTTCCAAGCGATGCCAATTAATTGTTTAATTCGTTATCCCGCATGTTTAAAATATGACACATCACAGCCCATGTATTGAAAATCTGACTATTCAGTGTGGTGTGATTCTTAATTAACCCGATGATATTGAACAAAACATACCTAAGTATGCTCTGTGCTAATTGCCTGTACCTGGAAAAAGGCTGATAACTTTAGGCGATATTATTTAGAAATTTCTTAAACAAGAGCTATTTCTGAAATGCTATTAGTAAAGTTGCATAATCTCATTGTTTTTAGCTTCTGCCTTATTTGTTAGTTAAGTATATTAGGTTGATCGTTATAATATAATTTACAATAGTTTGAGATTACTTTTGTTTTAAAGGGTTAACTTTGGATATATTTAAAGGGGTGAAATGCAAAAATAATATGTGTGTGCACCTAATTCTGGACATCATAGGCTTCAGCAGTGCGGGTTCTATTAAATTGACTTCCTGATATGCAGCAATAAATGTTTGATAAGTGTACCAGTATCTAAGTTGGATGTGGAATCAAATCTAGGTTAAATGTTTTAGTTTGAAAATTGTATGCTTTCATTGGACTATCCAGCTTTGAGCAAATAGATAATCCACATTACGACAATCCTTGACCCTGAAACCAAACTAGAATCAAACGCATTATACCTTTTGTATTAATTTTATTTAATTAAAACCTACTTAAATTGATGTAATACCTTTGGTCTCAATTAAACACTAATTAAATTACATTAATGCAGTTTGTATTAATTTAATTTAATCAATTACATTAAACCCGAATTAAGTTGGGTTAGCTTTAGGTTTTGTCACTGGGGTTTGTGGAGTATACACGGGTTATGGGTTCATTCTGCAATGGTGCCACCTCTGGTGACAATGGTACTCGTCCTCCTCTCCTCCCCCTCCCCACCTCCTCCTTCTCCTCCCCCCCCTTCCTCCCCCTCGTCCCCCTCTAACTCCCCTTCCTCCTCCTCCTCCCTCTCCTCTCCCTCCTTCTTCCTCTCCTTCCCCACCCTCCTTCGCTGCCCCTCCCTGCTCTTTCTAATCCTCCTACCCCGACTTCCAGTTTTTCTTTCTGATCCTCCTTCCCCGTCCCCTCTGTTTCCTCTTCCTCCTTCTCCCTATCCTCGTACTCCCCTCTCAATCCTCCCTATCGCTTTCTCTTCCTTTCCCCCCTCTTCTTTCTCCTCTTGTTCCTCCTCCTCTTCCTATTCTTCTCCTGTCTATCCTCCATTTCCTCTTCCTCCTTCTCTTCTCCCTCCTCCTTACCATTCCTCACCCCCTTCATCTTCCTGATCCTTTTCTCCCCCTCCTGTTCCCTTCTCCCCCATCGCCCTCCTCCCTCCCTCTCCCTCTCCCCCCCCCCCCCTCCCTCCACCTCCCCACTCTCCCCACCCCAGCCCCTTCACCAACAGCTTAGTACACATACAGTCCAGTCAGTAGTTAGGGTGAGGCTATCGCCTTCTAATATCGAGGCTGTGGTGCTCGCCCTTTGAAGGTTTCGCCAAGGACTGCCCTATCCCCACACACCGTAAGTGGGCCACCTGGTGGTAGGCCTCGTCTGTGCACTGATTCACCTAGCCCACCCGTCTGTCATAGTCACCTGCACATAGACTGCAGCAGTAGCTCACCTAGTTCAGTAGATACTCACCAGGGCGGCATGGCTTCGCGCTCTCATTGAGGTTCAAGTCTGATCAAAGACTTTAGTGGTGTTTGAAATAGAACCGTGGTATCCCCTTAACCATTGATTATGCCACCTGCATTAAAGCACCGCAGCAGGAAGCCACCTGCATTATTTACATCTCCGTACCAAGAAGCCACCTACATTTATATCAGCTCAAAGATATACGTTAGTGGTGTTTGAAATATGAATGCGGGCAGCCAATCTGTTTCAAGAAAATATTCTTATTCTTATTCATAAGAATTGCGAATTCAAATACCTTTCTAATTGCTTAAAAGATCGCAGGTAGTCACTATATTGTACCAGAGTGGCGTATTCTAGAAGAGCGGGGAGACAATATAGTGTCGAAATGATTGGTGGTGTTGTGAATGAGTTTTGATTCTTTTCGGTAACAACAAATATTTGACTCGGTTTGAACATTACAACAACAAATATTTGACCAAGTTTGAACATTATACTCACCAAATATTACAGTGCACAATAGGAAACACTTTTGGGAAAGGAGAAGTGGTGCCTGCCATGGTTAGGGTTATACTTTTAACTAATGTGTCACCGTCCTGATATGACCTTCGGGGTTGCTAGGACGTAAGAACAACAACTAATGTGCCGTGGTAGTATCTGTTAGTATATGTGCGCTGCTGCATTGTTGTCCGCAATTATTATGTTCCAGACATTTGCACATCCGCAGCATGCATACAGTATGACACACTGTCCTTGGTTCTTTGAGAGCAGCGGGTGTGAGGGCTAGAGAGGGTACGGGTGATCTTCTTTAATCTCGTATAATAGCTATTTGTGTTGCTCCATTCAATTAACATTCAAGCCATGCTCACTGGCTACCTCCGACAAGGGTAGTCGGGAGCGGTTAGTGAGGTGGCCCCACTTGTCGTATTAGGGAAGAACAGTAATGATGATTGAGATAGCTTACGTTATTTATACTACTATAAGTTCTTATAGATCATATATATAGAGAGAGAGAGATAAAGCGGAGGGAGAGCCAGAGAGAGAGAGAGAGAGAGAGAGAGAGAGTGATTGAGTTGTCTCCACAAATGTGTATGTATATACAGTAGTACCTGTCTTCAAAGGACAACTCTGCGTCTAGACCAGTGTTCCCGGTGGGCAGTGTCCTGTCATCGGCAGGACTGTCAAATGAGACAAATTACAGTTTGTTCATTAAAGCATTACTTCAAGGACAACAGCTGTTCGCCATTCTCAGGGGTCACTGAAAACAGGTACTTTTATATATTAATTTGTACGGAAAGCTTTGATAAATTCCCTCCTTCGAAGTGGACATCCTTAGGAGTATTTACTAAACTCAATTTCTATCTCTGTTTGAATTAAACACACAAAAAACATCGATTTTGTCAAATCTACAAGATGGCTTCGATTCCCCGAGATCCTGCGGCACCTTTCCCATTAAGCGGCGCTACCATCACATCTTTAAAAAAAGGGTAGCAGTTCTTTGTAAAGGTATGATACTGTCTTTGACCATCGTCAAGGTTACGGTCGTTCATTGGAAACCGAGTAATGTTCTGCGCCGATGCTTCAAATAATCATACATTTCAAGATACTAATTTCATTCTACTACAGCATTACTATAACAGGGATGAAAGAAAGATCGCTAATTTTCAAGATTTTAACCGCGAAGAAGCGGAATTTCCTTATTGATTCAACACTTAAAGATAGTTGTGGAAAATTTACCCAAGGTGAGGTTTGCATTTAGGTATTTTGTTTAGTTATATTTTTGTCGTGGGCAACTTTCATCCCTGCTTTAGCTTAAGGAGCAGCAAGGACAATCGATTTCTCCAGCAATATGTGTGTTCTGAGTTCCGCTGGTACCTCAGGAAGAACGGAGCCTATGACCCAGCACGCTGGGTCACAGCTTTAACTTACCTAGCAGACTGTAATGAGGAGGTGGTGAATACACATACACAAAGTGGTATTTTATCTAATGTAAAATATGTGCTATGGCTACTATTTCACTGCATTCTACATTAGAAACAAATGTATGGTAAGAACGCTACAAAGTTTGGTCATCAGGAGCAAGTAAGTTTACTGTATAGGGCCTGTTGTGAAGCTGGGATTGGCACTATGTAATCTGAAGCTGCGACCCGACGTGCTGGGTCGCAGCTACAGCGGAACTCGGAATACACATATTGTCATAGTGTCTGTGCTACTGTGCTTCATTACACACCTAGTTGTATGCTTGATTAGCAAGTCGATGTAGGTAGACCAGTGTAGGTACTGCTGTACTGCAAACCAGTTTTATTGCACATACTTGGATACAGGGGTGCTTTTTGCTGAGCCGAATGACACTGGTGCCATATGGAGTCTCTAGAATATAGTCCCGTAGTGAAACGCAAAATAGCTCTGTACATGTGCTTACTAAATACAAAAGACATGATCGCACATACTTGTAAGCATCATAATAGTTCTCATGGGGGGGTGGAGTGATTTTCAAATGGGCCTCAACCTTTGGCCTCAACCCATTTGAAATCACTTCGGCCGCCCACACAGACTATTACAGCTGGCTATGCGTGTGTAAAACTGACTGTCCTGTCCGGTTTCTTTGGTGCTCGAAATGTCCCGTGGTGAAGGTGTCTGCGCACGCAAATTGCTATGTACTAAAACAGGTTTTTAATCCAGAAGTGTTGAGCAGTGTGTCGTCATTGAGCCTAGCCTTTATGTAGAGTCAGTAGATTATAGATAATTACATTTAGAACTGCTGAATGTTGTGTACATATAGCTAGATCGAGTGGGGTCATGTTGATTACCTTCTCACGATCATATGTAGTAGCGAATAACTGTTGGGGACTACCCATGCTGAATATATACAATTCGGTGTATGAATTATTCACACTAATACTTAGCTACTACTGGTTTGGTAGGCTGTAAACCGGTATCAGAATGTCTACGGCGCCTCAGGCCGTCACTCACCCAAGTTCTGACGATGCGCAATAGGGCTTCTTTATGATGGTCAGACGGAAACGGATGTTTCCACATTGAGCCTCAGCGGTACTTGGATTGGTGATGGCTGGCCTGGAAATATGAGGTGCTGTAGACATCCTGATACAGCTTATATTATAGCCTACCAAATCAGTCGTGGATAAGTATTAGTTTAATCATCAGGACACACACACTTCCATGGGCTGAGAACGTATAAGTACTTGCACACAACTATTGCCCATTTTGCATCCCATAATATACTTTGCTTCGCGGAGCCGTGACTCTCAGAAGTGGCATATGTTGTTGTGGAGTCCTTAGTTACCGGAAAGACTGTCTTTTTGGGGGTCAGTATTTTATTCGTCAGAATACATCATTTGTCAGCGCAAAAACACTGGTCATCCAGCCATGTGTGATGGTCGTTATTTATACCCTTCTTTTGCTGATGATCATGAATGTTAGTAATGGGATCGTGTAATGAGAATGGGGAAAGTGTTGGAGATGTATGCTTTGCTTTATTTCCTTTCGTCTACCATAGTTGTATTTGAGATGCTCTCGACTGGTGGTAATGTCACGGAGGTAATCTTAATGGTAGGTTAATTAATGCAGGTGCGTGGGTATTTACGATTTAACACTCTAGGGGTGGGGGCGGAAGCAGGTGCTGATGGAGTATTAGTGGTTGAGTGGGTTGGCTTTGGGCGGGGTGTTAGAAGTCGGTTGGTCAGAGAAGGGATAGAGGAGCAGAGAGGGTCCCGATGTTGTAAGTACAAGTACTTATCAGATAATATCACGCATGATGGGTGAGGCAGTGGGTTAAAGGGTGATGGGTCCGGTATCGTGTTAGAAGTGATGTATCTGTAGTAAAAATATATTACCATTAATTATTAACATTGTCTCAACATGTTAACTCATTGCTATAGTTATTTGTTAATGCTACTTGTTATGTGTTAATACTACTGACATATTAACACCAAATCTGCTTGTACTTACACTATCATTAACACTGATGTTACTCTGTTCATTGCCACACAGGGTTCGTCCTCGTTTACTGTGCATATTGTTTTTTAAATGCTTGTTACAGGGTTCCCAAGCATTCTGAGAAAACCGAGCAAAGTGGTCATAGAAAAGTCATGAACAAATTGACAATTTTGGTCGAAGTAATCGAAAATGACAATTTCGACAGAAGTCATGGAAAATGACAATTTTGGAAAACGTAATAGTAAACGATCATTTTGGAAAACGTAATGGAAAACGACAATTTTGGAAAATTTCGTCGAAAAAAACAATTCCGGGGTCGGGGAGTCATGGCATTTTCAAAATAGTCATGGGGTAAAAATTCTCGGAGAAGCGTGGGAACCCTGTGATATATTTAATCTGACACTACCTTGGGAATGTACCTAATGGCCAAACTCGTGAGTTTATATTCGGCAAATATCATATGTATCATATATTGCCTATTGGATTACACCAGCCTCTAGTTTCACACCTTAGGAGTGAGAATTCAGCATTTATGTGTGCACAAAATAACTAATAAATTAAATAATAAATCTGGTTGGCCATTTGTATATTTCATTTGTGTAAATAATTGCTTACGCTTATTTAGCATTATTTGGTTTTAATGACTTTTACTTATGCTATGAAGATATGAACATAATAAGTTTATGTTTACTTTCCTTTAATGTAATACATTATCATCTGCGGTTGATAATTCTCAAATAATTGTCTTTACGGGGAAAACGGGTTCTATTTAACATGGGGATTATGTCATGTTCATAAAGAAAAACAAAAAGTCCTATTTTCTTGTTTCCATACCATTATTTGTTTACTTTACTGATACCAAAAGAACATATTGAATGCACCAGTAGAAACAAAAGACAACAACCCGAATCTAATGTGTCTATTGACCTTATTCCAATTCAGATGGTTTGTCAGTGTCGTCAAGGTCAAGCAGTATGCATGCGGTGAGTATCCGTCCACCTTTCCTTATTTAACCCACAGAGAATTGGATTTCTAATCAGGTTTGGCTGTCTGGTTACTTATACAGGGATGAAAGACCTCTGCGAATTTGCGGATTTCCGCCATTTTTGATATTCGGCGATTAACCATAACAAAATGTCAGGGGTATATGACAGCAATACACAATATTCACAACTCATGTGACATCTGACGGCGATGACGAAAACTACGGTTGTGGGACCGTTGCCACAGCGCATACCAAAGCTATGGAAATTACTAACTTTCAAATGCACATATGTCAGTCAAATTATGGGATATTTTGAAAATTCAAAAAGTATATTGCTTTTGGGTCATTGGAGCTTCCAAGAAAAATAACATTTTCATGTTTGGACCCTTTTGAAAATTGTATGAGGGTACCAAACTAGTCAGTCACTATTAATACACAATATTCACAAACCATGTGACATCTGACAGCGATGGCGAACACTACGGTTGTGGGACCGTTGCCACAGCGCATGTGGGTGAATATCATGTATTGGTCAGTCAGAATCCCTATGCAAGGAATGGACCGTTCTTATATGACCAATTATGATAGATCTGCCGCGATTTATCATATTGCCATAGTAATATACTATGTTATTTGAACAAATAAAATACAAAAATAGCACAATTGTGTGTGTTTTCTCCATCTGTAACTAAATCCTGCTTGGAGCAGACAAGTATGCGCCCGGCAGTGACAGTTACACTTCAGAGTGATGTCTTTCCATTGCAGTCTTCCGAAGACCTGGCCTCCTCGTGTGACAGCCTCTCCTCCACAGACGGTGGCAGTCTGCCCCAGGCCAGGCCCTGCACCTTCATGCTCACCGCCCTCATCACCAACAGTAGTGAGTACTACTCGCCTCCCTCCCCCTCCCTCCCTCCCTCCCTCCCTCCCTCCCTCCCTCCCTCCCTCCCTCCCTCCCTCCCTCCCTCCCTCCCTCCCTCCCTCCCTCCCTCCCTCCCTCCCTCCCTCCCTACCTCCCTCCCGCCCTCCCTCTCTCCCTCCTTCATTGATATGATCCTTCTGGGGGTTCAAGCAATACAGCCTGACATGCAGGAAGCTGGGCCGCGTTCAGGGTATGCCTCGGAGACGTCTCCGTGACGGTTTTTGGCCTATTTGCATTCAGGGTACATCTTGGGGACGTCTCACTTTTCAGATAGGAGGCAAATAGTGTGTCCAAAATGGCTGCCCTATTCAGTGATTTCCGCCAATCAGAGCGCTTCTTTTCCATTGTAAATGGCGGCCCTCTATGGGGGGCCGGCCATTTTCGAGGCGACTGATTGCTTTTGCCGTTCAACCTAGCGTGACATTAGGAATTTTTCCGATACGACTCAGAGGTATACCCTGAACGAGGCCCTGGTGTTCAACTTATTTGGCCGTTCCGTCTGGTTTTTTTTAGGTTGAATTTAAAAAAAACAATTCTCGCCGTGGATATGGCCTATGCTACCGACACGGCGTTAAGAATCCACCAATCAATCAATCAATCAAATCAATGAAAGCCGTACCGTCTGGTGGTGTGTTGCAGGCATCTGCCGCGAGCACGGGAAGGCGTACGTGGTGTACCTGATCATGGTGACGCGCACTCAGAGTGACGGCGCCGAGAACGTGTCCTACGTCTGTCGCCGCTACAGCGACTTCCACGACCTCCACATGACCATCCAGGACAGGGTGAGTACAGCGGGAGGCCTGGGGGGTGTGCGTGTGGGGGGGGGGGGAGGCAGAGACAGAGAGACAGTAACAAACGGAGAGAGACAGACATAGTGAGAGACATAGTGAGACAAAGAAACAGAAACACAGTGAGACAAAGACACAGTGAGAGACACATAAACAGAATGAACAGATAGAGACACAGAGAGAGACACTGAGAGATAAAGAGATAGAGCGAGGCAGACAGAGAGAGACAAAGAGACAGACTGAGAGAGACATACAGAGAGATAGACAGACAGGTAGAGGTAGAGAGGCAGACAGAGAGACAGTGAGTGACACAGAGAGAAACAGAATGGGTCGTGGAAGATTGGTAGGGAGAGAGTTAGTGCTTCAGCTCTATTGCGCCTCTTTTGGGGGGTTGGGGTGGGGTCATCGAATCAATCACCCCTCATTTAAAACAGGAAAAATATATAAAATTTAAGAATAATTGTAATTTAAAAAAGAAATTGTTATCAAGCGTCTATACAAATATGCATTTATTAACACTGTCCGATCAAAGCATAACATTTCGAAACTAAACCACTTGCCATGATTTTATCTTAATGTTGCATAGTTCGATGGTTTTAAGTTTCTGCCACTATTTGAGATAAGTATATTAGGTTGATGGCTATAATCTAACTTACTTTAGTTTGAGATGACTTATTTTAAGGGGTTAACTTTGGAGATACTTCAGGTGATAAACAGGAACATTTAATTTGGGCATGCACATTAAAATTCACATTAAAATTCTGACACCATAGGCTTCAGTAGTAACAGGTTCTATTAAATTGACTTAGTACTCCCTTCTATGCAGCAACAAATGCTTAATTATTGCACCTATATCTAAGTTAAGTATTTAGAATCAACTCTAGATAAATATTTTCGTTTTGAAAATGTAATTCTTTCATCAGACTATGTAGCTTCACATACTGGTGGACTCAATTCAACACTTGTTGCTGCATAGAAGCAATACTAAGTCAATTTAGTAGAACCTGTTCCTGCTGAAGCCTGTGGTGTCCATCATTTCGACGTGCACACCAACATTATTTGTGTGTGTGTGTGTTTTATAGCAAATATTTTCAAAATTAGCCTTTTATGACAAAGGTTACTTCAAACTAACGTATATTATATATTTTTTAATATGGTAAAAACTTTAGACCATCAGACTAACTTTCAATACAACTTCTGCCTCTCTAACACTGTCTAGTGCGACTCCTTGGGTGGCGTCCAGCTGCCCGGTAAGCGGACCTTTAACAACATGAACAAGGACTTCCTGGAGAAGCGTCTGGTCGGCCTCAATACATACCTCCAGGTTAGCGGCACCCGAGGGTGGGGGGGGGGGGGGGACTTCGGGTTTTCACTGATTTCCATTCAAGACTAATGCTAGGTACACACCTACCGTTTTTCCGCACCCACCTACCGTATTCGATCTAAAATTGCCCAAAAGTCTTGAGGTGTGCACTCCCCTAGCACACCTACTGATTGCGATTCGCGACTTAAAACTCAATTTTAGGGCTAAAAGTGCTTCCTTACGATTGCGATTCGCGATTCGAAAAATGAATCGGCCCATTTTCAGTTTTAAGCGGGTCGGGTCGCAAGTTTTAGTGCGCGAGTCGTAAACGGTAGGTGTGTACCTAGCATAAGACATTTTAATCCACGAAACAGCAGACTTACACAGGCTTACTGAGGGCTGTATCTAAGTTAAGTATTTAGAATCAACTCTAGGTAAATATTTTCATTTAGAAAAATTGAATGCATCAATTTTTCTAAATGAAATGCATCAATTTTTCTAAATGAAAATATTTACCTACAGTTGATTCTAAATACTTAACTTAGTTACATTTTAGTTTTGTTTATCTTTCTTCTTTTTTAAAGTTCAGATGGGGTGGCTTTCATCCATGCAATATAAATTGAAGGCGAACTAGGGAATTTGTAACTCCAACATCTCAATATAAATAACTAACGTGTCTTTTTAAAACTGTTAGAAATATATATACTTGTAAAATTATCCGCATTTGTAAAATTATCCAGTGGCGCCACTGTTGCATACCGCTGTGTATTTCTCTCTCCGAGTTATAGCATATTTACATTTATAATATATTTATATAATATATTTATATTTATATAATCTAGCAACAAATATATCTGATAATCTGAATAAACGTACAATGCCGGGGGTTTGAACATGAGGTTTTAAAACTCACCACCTGCCAAATGAGAAGAGGGCGCTCAACTCGTTTAGCCATCCTGTCTGGCGTGCTATTTTCTTAAACCATGTTTTTCTTGTTCTTGTGGACAGGCGTTGTTGGCCCCCGCCATGCTTAGCAACCACCGCGGGTTGCTGGAGCTGATATCGCAGTTCCTGGAGAACATGGTGTGGGAGAAGGAGAAGAGTCAGATCGCCAGGAAGGTCAGTAACTGAGACCTCATTCGATGCAGTCCACTCCCCTTCTTCTGCTCAGGCACAACTGTGCTTCACCCCTTACCCCTCCCCCTCCCTCCCCCTCCCTCCCCCACCACCACCACCACTCCGAACCCGCCTTTCAAAGCCTACTGGTAAATTTCCACACTTCTGTGTGTGTGTGTGTGTGTTGTGGGGGGGGGGGGCGCAGCTCACTCCAATATACTTTATGACAAGGGTCTTACAGTTGTGGAGAGCAATTCACTGTGCAGCCTGCTCTGTGGGAAAAGGTCTTATGCTTATAGATGATTTCCACCACCACCAATCTGCCCTCTGGTGTCAGTGGAAGAAGCACACTTCTGGATGGCAGCTCACTGTGCAGCCTCCTGTGTGGGAAAGGTCTTATAGAAAATGTTCACTATTTACCTGCTAGGAGCTAGAATCCCAATAAACAAATCTCCCTCTCCTCCTTTTCTATCTTGTTCTTCTTTCTTATATTCATTTTTGTTTTCTTTTTCTTCTCCATCTTCTTCTCCGTTCCAGATGGACACGTTCGTAAACCCCCTGAAGAATTCTGTGCGCAACGTGAGTCAAATGGTCAAGTCCATGCCAGACAACTTCGCAGACGGGGTGGCCAAGATGTCGGGTGGCATCAAGAGCATACCAAGCAACATGCTGGACGGCGTCGGAAAGATGCTCAACGTCAGAGGGGTACGGATCCCTTTTGTTTCACTTCTTTGAGCACTGTGTTGCTAGGACGTAAAACAACAACAAATCTTTGAACAACAACAACAAATCTTTGAGTACTGTCCTTCAAGCTAATTAAAGCTGCATAGTTCGCTGAAAACATTACATTTCCAAAACAAAGCACTAAGTTTGATCCTGCATATGGAACTTAGATACAGGTGCACTTATTAAGCATTTAATGCTGCATAGAAGACAACACAAAGTCAGTTTCATGGAAACATGTTACTATTGAGGCCTATGGTGTCCAGCATTTCGATGTGCATGCCAAAATAAACTCTTGTTTTCATTTCAAATATCTCTGAAGTTTGCCATTTATAATGAGTTACCTCAAACCAATGTAACAAAATAAACTCAGTTTTCACTTCAAATATCTCAAAAGTTTGCCAGGCATAATAAGTTACCTCAAACTAATGTAAGGTAGGTCATAACGATCAGCCTAATATATTTATGTAAAAGATATAGCAGCAACTGAAAACCGTCGAATTATGCAACTTTAATCAAAATAATGTATGTGCTACGCTCAGAATCGACTGAAAGAAAACCAATGTTTAAATTGCATGGTCCGATGGTTTTGAGTTTCTGCCATTTTCTAAGATAAATAACCTAGGTTGATCGTTATAAACTACCTTACTTTAGTGTTTTTTTAGAACACCTTTATTTTAAATGGCTAACTTTGGAGATATTTGAAGTAGAAATATGCCAAATTAATGTGACGAGCATGTCAAAATTATAACGCAATAGGCATCAGCAGTAACAGGTTTTATGAGATTGGTTCTATGCAGGAACAAATACTCAACAAATATTCAATAAGTTGGATATGTCAGATCAAATCTAGATAAGTGCTTTGCTTTTGAAAATTCAATGCTTTCATCGGACTGCAGCTTTAAATCACACGCACAGTCCAGAGGAGAAAAGAAGAAAAAGTGATTCCACACTACAACTAGGCCCAGCTCATTTCTATTGGACCATAGAAGTATATAGGGTATGCACTGACGTCACACTAAACGAAAGTGCGGCCATTGTGGCGATAGTAACCAGAATAATAAAGGCTGTTGCACTGCAAACTCAATGGCTATGAGCAATCCTCATACAGAAAAAGTGAAATATCTCTACAACCACACCACCTAGAAACAAATCCTGTGGTAGACATATAGAAAACATGTTTACCAATAAGATTATATTAAATTGATACGGTTAGGGTTCTGGATTTCTCTTAATTTTGAATGAAATAGACGTTTTGCACTTCGCGTACCGGCAAACTCTGGGTTGTTTACTAGTTGATATCGCCACAATGGCCGCGCATCCGGTTGATGACGTCACGTGAATACCCTATATAAGTAAGAGACGGAACTCCGGCTCCTTTGTTTTCCTGTATTGTCGCCTACTATACTCCCGATTGTCGCAGCGCCCCCAGCGGAATAGAAGGTTCGACAATGTCATGGCTTTGTGATTGGTATGTCATAGAAATATAAGACATTATAGACCATCCAGCTCAATATATACAACGATTCTGCTATTCATGAATAAGAAAAAACCATCAGTGTGTGATATTGGCTTTTGATCGGCAATATGAATCAAGGATGAAAGATCTCCGTCATTTCGCGGATTTAAGCGGTTTTGAATATTTACCAATTAACGTTTAGCAAAATGCCATGGAATCTGGATGTATTTAACAACAATTGGTTTCGAATCCCATTCTTATATGACCTTAGATGTTGGTACAGCAGAATTCAACCCAAGCAGGAATAAGTTAGATATGGGTGATAATATAGGCGCAACAAGGATAGTTGAAACCTGACTTCCGGCGATTCCCTGACTGCCACTCCTATGGGTGTGAAATCCGCGTTTTCGCGGAAATTCGCAATCTGTATAATAATCTCAGATTTCTGGATTTGTATCTAGACTTGCTTACATTTCAAATATCAAATATGTCAACAGGAATTTGATGAAAGCACGTTGATTTACAAGCGCTGCCTGTGTTCATTTATGGTTTTGAACCTGCATAAATAATATAACTGCGTGTACAATATTAGCTCTTAATACATCGGTAGCTCAGTTTGTTTATGATATGCCTACATTGCAGTATTTAAGCTGGCACAGATCACAAATTAAACTTGTGGAAGCTTGAAATCACTAGACAAAACTGCCCCTGGGCCCTGCGCAACAATTAAACGAATGAGTCAGACTTCCCCCTCTCTTATATAGCTGTGGTTGAGCTGGGTCTTATATAGCTGTGGTTGAGCTGGGTCTTATATAGCCGTGGTTGAGCTGGGTCTTATATAGCTGTGGTTGAGCTGGGTCTTATATAGATGTGGTTGAGCTGGGTCTTATATAGCTGTGGTTGAGCTGGGTCTTATATAGCTCTGCTTGAGCTGGGTCTTATATAGCTGTGCTTGAGCTGGGAAGGTGAATTAGCATTGACTCAATTGTACTATCATCATTTGCCAGTACAGTCACCATTTGCCAGTAATGTTGCCATTTGCCAGTACTGTCCTCATTTCGAAGTACAGTAAAATCTCTATAACCGACCACCTCCACCGATCGACCACTCCCCTTTATCGATCGCTTTATTTAAGTCCCAACAATACCATTGTAACCATATTCTAACTCCCTAAACCGACCACCTCCCTAAATGGACAACTTAAAGTCGGTCCAAGGTCGGTCGATTTAGAGAGGTTTTACTGTACTGTCACATTTGCTAATACTATCACCATTTGTCAGTACTGTCACCATTTCCAGTACTGTCACCATTTCTCTGTACTGTCACCATTTATCATACTGTCACCATTTGTCATACTGTCATTATTTGCCAATACTGTCACCATTTGTCAGTACTGTCACCATTTGTCAGTATTGTCAACATTTGCCAGTAGTCATCATTGGCCAATACTGTCACAATTTCCCAGTACTGTCACTTTTGCAGTATTGTCAACATTTGTCAGTACTGTGACCTTTTTGCCAGTGCTCTTTCCTCAGTTTAATTAAGTTGACGCGTGATTGGTTTTAAGAAACGTCGGATGTTGCCATCTGTGTCGAGGCCGATGCTTGCCTCTCTGCTGTGTTTGGTAGGTTATCCGCATCCCTTAGTGGTTCACCCAGCTTCCTGGTATGGCTGTTTCCATGTAGAAGCAACTGGCCAGCGACGCATGATGGAAACATGTGGCGTGTTTAATTAAACAGGAAATTGCTGCACTTCTGCGGCAAGAGAACACAGGTTTCAAGTTGGAAAGGCGTGCTCGCATGTTAATTTAAGTTGCATAATCCGACCGTTTTCAGTTTCTTCCTTTTTTTCTTTTTCTTTTTTTTAAATATTCTAGGTTAGAACCCCTAATTGTTATGATCTATTTTACTTGAGTTTGATGTAACTTTTTTATTTAAAAAAAAAAAGATTAACTTTGGAAATGTTTGAAAACAAAACCATGCAAATTAATTTTGATGTGCACACTGAAATTCAGAACATGGGCTCTGTTTTCCCATTAGGATCAAATCTAGGTAAATATTTTGGTATCGAAAATTGTTATGCTTTCATCGGATTATGCAGCTTTAAATGTGCTAATAGTCCATACTATGTGACATGATTACGCTACATATTTCCTTTGTGTGTCCGTAGCTAGTTGTATAGGAACCTAACCGTGCTAATACTAAGGGAGATGCCACCCCCTCTTCCCCTCTCTCCCGCTTTCCTCTCCCCTCTCCCCCTCTCCCTTTACCCCCGCATTGTGTTCTCAGACAAGTGCAGGGACACGAGGGTCTCCGGCTAATAAACCATTCTCGCCCCAGCAAACAATTGTTTGTTCATTAGCAGCTGGTTTCTGGTAGTCGTAAAACACTATGGGTGATGTTGATGAGATCTGCGCTACCACCACGGTGGCCGTAGTGACAACTGTAACTTGTAAGGGCAGCGCAGCACTATTTATTGCACACGCATTACTTTAATGTAGGGCTGCTTTATGCTCAGTTGAATGGCACTCGTACCATGTGGTATCACCCGAATATAGTTCCATTGCGAATAGCAAAATAGTTATGTACATATGCAATTAATCAAAACCTGGAAAACATGATTATACCTTCTTCTAGGGATACTACTATAATTCTTATGGGTTGGCTATGTGATTTTTAAGAGGGTCTCAGGTGGCTTTCGGCTTCCAGCCACTTGAACTCACCTGCCCACCCACTCGGACTATTCCATATGCCTATGCGTATGTAAAATCATGTTTGTCGGTTGTAATGAGGCATGGTGGGGGAACCCTCGAAAAAAAGACCAGCCTTTACGATGTGCAGTCTCTGGGGCGAGAATGGCAACGCAGTAACAAGCAGCCAATCACATTCTGTATCTGATTATGGTCGCACAGCGGAATTAAAATGTAAGTACCAAGTGTCCGAAACAAAAAGTAAAATTTGTGTGTGTCAAAATGACGACAACGATAGACCCTGATCAGTAATTGAGCCTATTCGTGTGTGTGTGTGTGTGTGTGTGTGTGTGTGTGTGTGTGTTTGTACGTACGTGTTTGTACGTGTGTTTGTGTGTGTGAACTTTAAGATCACCCAGCCTGATATTACTACATGTCCATGTGTCTAGACTCAAATCATACGGCGATTATCCCTTCTGTGTGGCAGGTCCCACTTTACGGAATAGGCTGCCAGAGAATGTAAGAAAAGTAGTAGCGTTTGACAAATTAAAATGTGTTCTCTAGATTCCCCTGTTTTTAAGGTAGATTTTTATGATAAATGAAGTTCCTCCATCCTCCATCCTCCAGCTTTTTTAACGAAGTTGTAAAAATATCACATCATGGATTTTTTTTTTTTTGTCCATTAGTTGTTTAAGCAGGGGAAATTTCAGTCATAGACGACTGGTCTTCCTCATTCCACTGCTGGTCGATAGAAAGCCCGAGCCTACACTTTTACCGACCCAAGGGATTTTTAACCTCCCACACCACATAGACATGGTATGAGAGCAACCGGCCTTTGATGACGCTGTAAGTTATACACAGTGGTGGAAATCCAAATTGGCAGAGCTGGGGGCACGGGGAATCGAACCGCCGACCCTCAGATTAGGAGTCTGACCTAGAAAAAAGTCAGACACTTTAACCACTTCGCGACAGAGAGCACCCTCGTTAGGACGCCGATTGATTGGACAGTGTCCTAACGAGGGTGCTCTGTTAAATTTAAATTATTATTATTGTATCGAATTATTTGCATGACAATGTTAGACCGTGATGAGTGAGTGACAATGTGCGTGTGTGTGTATATATAATATATGTATATAATAAATAATTTAAGTGGAGCTTCCTCCCGTCTGTTATTGTATAATAAATAATTTTACATCTATATCTCGAGATATTCACAGACGGACGTTTCCATGGCGACGATGGTTGACCATAATCAGTATAGCAATGGGCATGGACTAGTTGGTCATAACATGGAATCTTTGGTGGAAAATCCATGATGATGCATTACTAACACGAGCCCTAGCAATCAATGCACAATTAACTATTAATCAAACGTTTGTGTCTGGTTTAATTGCGGTCAATTGCTTGTTCGGTGGCGCCACCAGACGCCGGTGGACACTTAATGTACTAACCCGGCTTAAGTTACTACATCTGGAATAGGATGTCCCGTAACCGACTGTGTGTTAATATCATTGGCGGGAGCATGTGTTATTTAAATGCCTTGAGAAGATGCTCGGTAGGTTAAGTAAGCACACTAATAGGGGCGGTTCACCACGGCATTAGTGCCAACACTTAGTTCCCAATCCTTGTCTAGTTTATGCCACCAGAAGGTGATTCCATGTTTCCATAATTATATACTCATTATTAAAGTATAATGTTATTAGGGCGGTGCAAACTAAGGTATTATTGCGACTAGAGCCGGACTCGAACCCACACTTCTACCATTCCGGTGCTAGCATCCTAACGATTAGAATATCTAGGTTCCCTGATGCAATCAACCTATTTGCAATTGTCTGTGTCTGTGTCTACTACAATATGATCAGTGTCAGTTCCTTTTCTATGGTCTAGATTACATTAGTCCACAGTATTTTATAATAATAATACATTTAAAACAATGTTATATAATAACATATGCACTGTCTATATAAATACAGGCGACATCTCTTTGTGAAATTGTGTTAATGCAGGTGGCGACCTGCTGCGGGGATGTATTAATGCAGGTGGTGTCCTCAATCAATTGGTTAAGACAATTCTCATGTCTCCTCCACACGATACAATGTTAATAAAGCTCACTAATCGATCGCTAACCCTCGATTGTAGATGGTGTAGAAGTGCTTGTCTAATACATGGATTAACTACATACCATGGTATTATTATTTATTTATATTTTGGGTGGACGGGGGGATTTGTTGTTAAGCCAACTTGAATACTCCGTATATTATATTCTTAATAAATACGGGTATCCCCAGTTTCATTAAAAGAATATAGTTGTTTTAATAAGGCTTTGAAACTTAAAAGCAAAGATAACTGTAACGCCATAACAGTAATGATAACGTATGGGCATTCCCTAGCTACCATCTTTGACATTGTCCAAATATCCTCATTTATATTTTATATGATAGTGTGATAGTCAGAGAGCTACTATGCTTGGGTTACTATTATATTAGATTAATAACAATCAGATTGCCAGCATCTCAGGCAACAACTTCAACATGTCAGGTTACACACGATTCTAGAATACGATATGATAGCAGTATTCTCTTCGGTTCGAGATACTTATTTGCTAAGACTATGCTCCTCTTCCTATGTTTATGTGAGCATCTATTCCTATGTGATCTTATATATGAGCTGCTCTTATGTATGTGTGAGCTGCTGTCCCCATGTGGACAGGAGCTGCTCTTCCTCTTTCGGGAATTTGCTTTCTTTATGTGCGTGTGAGTTGCTCTTCCTGTATTGGTGTCAGCTGCTCTTCCTATGTAGGGATGAACTGCTCTTCCGATCTAGGTGAGCTGCTCTTCCAGTGTGGGACTGCTCTTTCTGTGTGGGTGAGAGCTGCTCTTCCTATGTGGGTGTGAGCTGCTCTTCCTATGTGGGTGTGAGCTGCTCTTCCTATGTAGCAATGAACTGCTCTTCCCATCTAGCTGAGCTGCTCTTCCTATGTGGTGGTAAGCTAATCTCCCTATTTGGGTGTGAGCTCATCTTGCTACACAGGAGTGAGTCCGTCCGTGGGTTGGTGTCCATCTGTGATGACCCTTCTTTACTTGTGTCATGCTGCAGCCACCTACGGGTATGTCGTCCAGCATCAAGGCCGAGATGCTCGATCGGGCCAAGGTTGGCGCATCACTCGACAATGAGGTACGGATTGGACACACTTCACTGTACCTTGACATTAACGCAACTCTCACTACATGCCATTCACTTTGAGCACTAAAAGGTTGTCATGAGTGCACACTGTCACAACTTGGTACCCGTCCTAATGACCTTAGATGTTGCTGGAATGTAAAACCCAAACAAACAACAAACAAATTAGATAAATCTGCTCATGCTCGTGCCCTTCTCACAAAAGCTCTACATCGCCCTTTGCTTGCAACCGGACGGAATGTCGAAATCAGCAGCGCGCTGACTTCTTGTGTGGGAAATTGTGGCCAAGTCAAATCAAGACAAATTTATACTTGTGGCTGGCTCCCTTCCTTAATGACAATACAATTATTGATACTTATGGCTACCATGCCTAGCTTTCGACATTAATATACTAGAATAGGACAAGGACTGATTTTCTCAGTATCAGGATAATGCGACTGAGGGGGATATCAGGGTTGTGGTGGCCACCGCGCGGTGTCAGAATGGGGCAGCATTTTATATATAAGTCGTCACGAGTGCACGCCATTCATAGGTCAGTCACTCCCCATCCCGGATCTGATTTGACCTTAGATGTTGCTATTCTGTAAACCCCCAACTCTGCCCTGCAGGAGGACCAGGAGAACATCCCGCTGCGCATCATGCTACTGCTTATGGATGAGGTGTTTGACCTCAAGAACCGGAACCAGTGGATGAGACGCCGCATAGTCGGCATCCTCAGGCAGATCGTCAAGGTCATCCTGGGAGACAGCATGAACAGGTCAGTGTCAGTGGGGAGACATCATGAACAGGTCAGTGTCAGTGGGGGGACAGCATGAACAGGTCAATGTCAGTGGGGGCACAGCATGAACAGGTTAGTGTCAGTGGGGGACAGCATGAACAGGTCAGTGTCAGTGGGGGACAGCATGAACAGGTCAGTGTCAGTGGGGGCACAGCATGTACATGTCAGTGTCAGTGGGGGACAGCATGAACAGGTCAGTGTCAGTGGGGGACAGCATGAACAGGTCAGTGTCAGTGGGGGGACAGCATGAACAGGTCAGTGTCAGTGGGGGACAGCATGAACAGGTCAGTGTCAGTGGGGGATAGCATGAACAGGTCAGTGTCAGTGGGGGGACAGCATGAACAGGTCAATGTCAGTGGGGGCACAGCATGAACAGGTTAGTGTCAGTGGGGGACAGCATGAACAGGTCAGTGTCAGTGGGGGACAGCATGAACAGGTCAATGTCAGTGGGGGCACAGCATGTACATGTCAGTGTCAGTGGGGGACATCATGAACAGGTCAGTGTCAGTGGGGGACAGCATGAACAGGTCAGTGTCAGTGGGGGGACAGCATGAACAGGTCAGTGTCAGTGGGGGACAGCATGAACAGGTCAGTGTCAGTGGGGGATAGCATGAACAGGTCAGTGTCAGTGGGGGGACAGCATGAACAGGTCAGTGTCAGTGGGGGACAGCATGAACAGGTCAGTGTCAGTGGGGGCACAGCATGAACAGGTTAGTGTCAGTGGGGGACAGCATGAACAGGTCAGTGTCAGTGGGGGGACAGCATGAACAGGTCAGTGTCAGTGGGGGACAGCATGAACAGGTCAGTGTCAGTGGGGGACAACATGAACAGGTCAATGTCAGTGGGGGACAGCATGAACAGGTCAGTGTCAGTGGGGGACAGCATGAACAGGTCAGTGTCTAGGGGCACTCTAATACTTTAAACAAACACAGCTCCGTGTGTACGTATAACATTGCCCCAGTATAATTTTAACACACCACCACCTACCCCTCCCCGTGCAATATTACATCCCCCTGCAATGTTATAGTACTTATAGCCCTCCGGCAATATTATACCAATGGGAAACTGCAGTGAAGGCAATGTGGAGTATAAGATACTTGATACCCAATTTGGTATGATGTCTCATACACACAATGCCACTTGATTCAAAAAGTTATGTGATGGTGACGCATGTTATTTATCTCATACACACAATGCCACTTGATACCCAATTCGATGTGATGGTCATGCCCACTATATATTTCATACACACAATGATACTTGACACCCGATTCAATGTGATGGTCACATGCGTTGTATATTTCATGCATCTGATCCACACAATACCACTTGATACCCAATTCGATGTGACATGTGACGCATATTGTGCATTTGATATACACAATACCACTTGATACCTAATTCGATGTGACATATGACACATACTCTGCATCTGATCCACACAATACCACTTGATACCCAATTCGATGTGACGCATAGTGTGCATCTGATCCACACAATACCACTTGATACCTAATCCAATGTGACATGTGACACATACTGTGCATCTGATCCACACAATACCACTTGATACCTAATCCAATGTGACATGTGACACATACTGTGCATCTGATCCACACAATACCACTTGATACCCAATTCGATGTGACATGTGATGCATACTGTGCATCTGATCCACACAATACCACTTGATACCCAATTCGATGTGATATGTAATGCGTACTGTGCATCTGATTCAACTGATGCCACTTGATACCTAATCCAATGTGACATGTGACGCGTACTGTGCATCTGATCCACACAATACCACTTGATACCCAATTCAATGTGATATGTAATGTGTACTGTGCATCTTATCCACACGATGCCACTTTATACCCAATTCGATGTGACATGTAACACGTACTACCCATCTGATCCACACTGCCCTGGTCCTGCAGGAAGATCGTGGACCACGTGGAGTGGCTCACCTCTGAGGATCAGGTGGCTGAGGCGCTGAAGACGTTCCGAGATTCCTTCTGGCCGAACGGCGTGCCGTGCGAGCTACGCCAAACCAGGGACGCCTCCGTCAAGATGCAAACCCGCGTCGTATGCAAGGCCAAGATGTTCGGCAGCATCTCCGGTAGGTGGGGGGAGGGATGGGGGGGGGGGGGGTTAACTTCTGTGTTTGTGGTGTGTGTTGTGCCTTTATTTTGTGATTTAAACTAAATGTTTTAAAGTAATTTTACATGTTTCCACTTCAAATATCTCAAAAGTTAGCCATTTAAAATAAAAGTTACTTGATGTTACGGTAGATTATAATAATCAATTTAATATATTTATCTCAGAAAAATGACAGGTCAAAACCATTGGAATATGCAACTTTTTCAATCATAGGGAAATGAAAAGCATTCTTCTGCACAAAGCAGACCTTTTTAACATCCTTAGTGGTGACTAGCAGACTACTTTCCGCTTGGTTGCAGACGAGCTGCGGCACGTGGTGGGCGCCGAGACGATGCGGCAGGGCGTGGTGCGCGTCTTCAACATGTTCCAGCACCAGACGCTCAACCGCCGCCTGCTCTACGTCATCATGGAGGGATTGCTAGAGACGCTCTTCCCTGACAACAAGTTCCCAGAGGTGTTTCGGAAGCTGCACTCACGTTCTCCTAGGGTGCGGAAGGAGAAAGTTGCAACTGGCAAGCCAGCCCCAGAGGCGGATTGGAGACGGTCCCGCAAGGGCACCAAGTAGCGCCCCCTACAGGGGGTAACACCACCTAGTCATGCCACTGAAGGGGTAGGGGCGCCACATAGCGGTAATGGTCATACACATGTACAGTGCATTGGCACCAAGTAGCGCCACATACATGGAGTAACACTATGTAGACACACCACTAAAGGGCCAGGAGTAGGCGTGCCACCCAACGGGAATGGTTATACACATGTACAGTGCATGGGCACCAAGTAGGGCCACATACACCGAGTAACACCATGGAGACACGCCACTGAAGGACCAGGAATAGGGGCGCCACCTAACGGGAATGGTCATACACACATACAGTGCATGGGCACCAAGGAGCGCCACCTACATGGAGTAACACCACCTAGACACGCCACTGAAGGGCCAGGGATAGGGGCGCCACCTAACGGGAATGGTCATACACACATACAGTGCATGGGCACCAAGGAGCGCCACCTACATGGAGTAACACCACCTAGACACGCCACTGAAGGGCCAGGGATAGGGGCGCCACCTAACGGGAATGGTCATACACACATACAGTGCATGGGCACCAAGGAGCGCCACCTACATGGAGTAACACCACCTAGACACGCCACTGAAATGCCAGGGATAGGAGCGCCACCTAACGGGAATGGTCATACACACATACAGTGCATGGGCACCAAGTAGCGCCACCTACAGGGTAACACCACGTAGATACGCCACTGAAGGTCCAAGGGGTACGGGCGCCTCCTAGTGGGGATGGTCAGATACAGGTACAGTGCAAGGGCACCAAGTAGCGCCACCTACAGCTTTAAATCGCACCATAAATAAGGTGCAGTACTCTGATAATAAAAGATTCAATGATGGTAATTGGTTTTTGATATTTGCATTTCACTCTCTTTATGATTTGTGCATGCAAGTCCAGTTGAAATACAATCACCGCCAAACAAGTGAGCCAAGTAGATAGCTTTGTGATTATGTGCAAGAATTTGTAACATTGTCAACAAAATCCTAAATACGCTTGTCCTTTTGTGCCCTCATGTGGTTTTCTCTGGTATGTATGTGGATGGGTTCTATTACTATTTTGGTCACCAATATGATGGTTATGTACAACTGATTCATGTGTTAATTTGTTGTTTGTTGGGGTATTACATCCTAGCACAATCTAAGGTCATATCAGGAGGGGTACCGACTGGTAACAGTGTGAACTCATGGCGATGTTATAGTGCTGCCCCATTGGAAGATTGTGCCACCGGTACCATGATCTAATATGCCACTCAGTCATATTATCCTGATACTGAGCAAACGAGTCCTTGCCATGTCCTGTTAGTGCTGAGCGCCAGGCTAGGTATCAATTTAATGTCATTGGTTTCATGCATTGAAGATTTCAGGGAGTGGGATGTAGCTCAGGCGGTAGCATATCCACCTGTGAAGCTGTCGATCATCCGATCGATCCTTCTCAGTGGACCCATTTGCAGTTTGTTCTATTTTCCGTTCCAACCAGTGGTCCACAACTGGTTCATCAAAGGCTGTGGTATGTGCTGTCCTGTCTGTGGGAAAGTGCATATAAAAGACCCTTTGCTGCTTATTGGAAAGAGTAGCCTATGTGGCGGCAGCAGGTTTCTTCCAAACAAATATGTCAGAATGACCATATGTTTTACGTCCAATAGCCAATGATACAAAAAATCAATGTGCTCTAGAGGTGTTGTTAAATAAAACAAGCTTTACTTTTTGCGTTGAAGATTCCCTAAGGTATATCACTGAATCAATGGTGGAGACATGAGCGATAAGCATACACGGAATGGTTATTTGTTGATAACGAGATGGAAATGGTTGTGAATGTCGAAATGAGCAGTTATTGTTGATGAGGTTTGAGACCCCAGGTATTCTGGATGAGTACATCTTAGTCGATACACATTCCAGGGGCCCCAAGGCCTCAAACCCCATATTAGGGTTATAAGGCATTTATTATGTGATTAGCTATTATTATGGCCATTTTGAGTAGTAACAAATGAAATCTAAATGTATTTTTTTTTTTATCAAATACAGCAGAGTACCCAGAAGTGATATCGGCCTGGTCAGTCCGATATCAGTTTTATCAGACCCGTCAGGCCACCGGATATTGTAATGGATATCGCCACAGAGAATGTGCTATCATGGCAATATAGGTTATTTAATATGATGTGTCTTATGTAAATATATTGTAATGACCTAGTAGTTACACAGTGGTTATTCCCCTCTGCGTGAATTGTGACATTCCTGGAGTAATTGGACAGATTTTTGTAAATTGACTAAATTAAGTAATCAGGTTCATTAGGAATATAACGCCACTGTGAGTGGCATGACTATGTTGTGTGTGTGTGTGGGGGGGGGGGGGGTGTCTGTGTATGTGTGTTACTGCCTATGTGTATGTGTGTATGTGTGGATAGTAATAAGCCACCCTGATCACAAATAATAATTAGGGAGTGGATCATTCTCTGAAACTGCACTAAAGTGTGACATGGAGACCAGAAGTAAAAATATTCCAAATAATAGCAGAATTCATGTTAATATGAAGAGTTACATGTGCATATGTCAACTTTTTTATTTTGATCTTATACAAATTGAGCAATATGTTAAAGTCACTCGTCTAACATGCAAATTAAACACATCCAAACATCATTGTAACAGGTACAACAAATTAAAACAATATTTGTATTAATTACAGTTAAGCAAGCAAGATTATGTCTTATAAGAAAGGTAAATGCATCGTGTCAATGTGTAAATTTTCACTAGCACAAAATCACAAAAGCATACCTTTGATGCATTTTGTGGGATAGATTAATTACATGTAGTATTGCTAACATACTTAACACACAAAGGCAACAATAACTATTTGACTTGTTGCCAAAAAGGAAAAAAAAGGAAAGAATTATTACCATCGTAATGTGGAAACCAAATATGTGGACACCAGTTTCACAGAACGAGCCAAGTAGGGGCTCTTCCTTCATCCCGACATGCCTCTTCATACTTGCCGGGTAAGGCAGAAGGCTCTTCCATTTAGAGGTTGCACCCCCTCACCTACCTTCCGCTAGGGAGGCTTTCAAGCTTCCCTCACATACAATATCACACACACATACATACACACGGCGATTCGGGTCTTAGCGTTCATCAACATCATGTTTGAAATGTTGAACTATTCAGTTGGCGTATCTAGTATTTGTTGTATATATTTGTTGACTGAATACAACAAAAGGCCAAGAGTTTAAAGTTACAGTCACAATCATACAGGCCTGTATTAGTTAATTCATGAATCTAAGTATTTGTGTATATATTGTCAATAGCGATGTATGTGCCTTTAGCCTGGCCATACACAATTAGCTTATTTATTCTCTTAACTGTTAGTTTATGTTAAAAGCGGTGTAATCTGATATACCACTGTCTAGTGGTAAATATCTAGGCGTGGCATTTGCTAGTCATCCCACAAAAATATGTTAATTTGATGCAGGGGTGTCAGCTGCTTGGCCAAATGACACTCGTACCATTCATACTCGCACCATATGAAGTTACCAGAATATAGTTCCATAACTACATAACTAATAGATAAACAGCTCTGTACATATGCAATAAAAGAAACGATAGTCATGGAGGTGCAAATTTGTAGGGTTCATAATGGTCCTCGTGGGTGGATATTTGATTTCATGTGGGCCTCAACCTTCAGCTTTGACCCATTTGGAATCACTTCACCCACCTGACCCACTCAGCGTCACATGCAGAATCGCATGTAACTTGTAAGATCATGTCTTTCGATTGTAACATTATAGTTGGCAGTAACGTTTTAACCAATACTACTTCACACACTCACTATCTACTGATAGATACGCTGACAGTTGTCTGAGCAGCCTGTGTTATTCCTTAGAATGTGACGCCACGTTAAATATGTGACAGTGAATATGACAATGGATACGCTGACAATGGTCTGAGCAGTCTGCGTTATCCCTTAGAATGTGACACTGCATTAAATGTGACAGTGAATATGCCAATGGATACGCTGACAATGGTCTGAGCAGTCTGCGTTATCCCTTAGAATGTGGCACTGCATTAAATGTGACAGTGAATATGCCAATGGATACGCTGACAATGGTCTGAGCAGTCTGCGTTATCCCTTAGAATGTGGCACTGCATTAAATGTGACAGTGAATATGCCAATGGATACGCTGACAATGGTCTGAGTAGTCTGCGTTATCCCTTAAAATGTGATAGCGTCATTCAACGAGAGAGGACAACGTAATTACGCTCACGGAACGTTATGAACGTTATTCCATCGCTCCGAACTACGTTGCTTTACATTACGTGACATTACATACATCATCACACGGTGGCGAAACGCTGAACGTACGTTGGACGTATGTTCGGCATACGTTCTCCTGACGTTCTCCTGATGTTCCCATTACGCCGCGTGGATGTTTCCACCGGCTTTAATGTGGGTCAACGTAGTGGAACATAGTGAGCAGTACGTTCGAGTTACGTCAAAAGTTTTGAACAGGTTCAAAAACTTGACGCGCCCCGACGTAACGTGACGTAGCTCGACATCATTCTGACGTCATCATAACGTAACCCAACGTACATCAACGTAATGACGAAACGTGAGCACATCAGGCTTATGTTGGCTCGTTACATTGTAGTGTGACAGGGGTATAATGAGAATTTAAGCGCATTTTTTTACGACAAAATAACTGCGATTTTTCTAATTAGCCTTCAGAAAGTGCATTGATCGATTCATCAGTTGGTGTGTCTGCATGGGCATCGATGTTTGCACGAACCAGCTCATCGATTACTATTTAGTGATGCTGTATAATCGACAATGGAATATTGGTGAAGGGGGTTCAGAAGCACATGCCTGAGAGTCGATATGTACCCTAATCACCTAATCAATTGGAACGCCTGGCAATGATTTAGGGTCCACTGTGTAGATTGGCTCGTTACCGTAATGACTACTGGTATGCATGCAGGTGTTTTGGTGGTCTTGAAATGCTAAGGCTCAGGTGTTTTTTTTTCTATTTATTTCTTATTCTTTAAAAAAGTGAACAGAATTCACCTTTTTTCTGCTAATGAAAAAGAAAAAGTGTATTTCTGGAAGTACTATCTATGTTTTTTAATCGTTTGCAATAGCCCCTCGACCCCACCCCAATCACCCCTTTTTGACTCAGTATTGCAAAAAGGCCCAATCTATTTCAAACACCAAACAGAATACTCGATCATTCCGTATTCTACACGATTTACGGGTTTATAGTAAATTTTCTGTATCAGTGAAAATATTTTTTAATATTTTCCGAATATAATGAAATATAGCTGGGTGGAAGTATACATAGGGTCCTACATCTGATCTAATTAGCTTCATGTTTGTTAAAAATAAGTCATAATATTAGTGATAAATAGACACAGGTGAATTCCAGGAAGTGGTCACTATTTATATAAGATAAGATGATGTTAATCAATTTAAAGCTGCACAATCCGATGAAAGCATCAAATTTTCAAAACCTAGACACTTATCTAGATTTAATCCTACATCTCCATCTTTTATAGGTAATGGTTTAACGCCGTATCGGCGTACTCATTAAACATTTACTTAATTTGGTGCTCGTGTGCTATGCTGCTTCGCTCAAAGGCTGATAAACAAAGCCGATGTCCAACATTTCCAGGGAAACCTAAATTAATTTTTCACTTCAAATATCTCCAAAGTTAACCCCTATAAAATACACGTTAATTGAAGCTAAAACGAAGTAGATTATTACGATTAACCTGGTATATCCATCGGATTGTGCAACTTTAAGGAATTCATTAATGATTATCTTGAAGCTACAGCCTTTATGTCAGGGATGAATGATCGCCGCAATTTCGCAGATTTCTGTGATGTTTGGTAAATCTGCGATTTGTCATTTCTAAAATATCTAGGACATAAAACCCCCAATAAATAAACAATCTAATTTGATGTCTCTTCTCCGTCTACCTAATATTAACACAACATTTTAGAAACACCTGAAGTATTTAACTGTGCCTCAGGATGATGACAGCTAGTGTAGGGTCGGCGGCCGACCACTGTTGGGTTCCCTAATGTCAAATGGAGGAGAATTTCTGCAAAAACACAGATATTTTTCTTTAGGCTTAGAACTGCCAGGGAATCAGAAAAAAATCCCGGAAATCAGGTTTCATCCAGGACTCTCCAAGCGCTATCCTAGCTCCATTGCACTGATCAATCAATAGCCACTATCCTTGGAGAGCATTCCACTGTTATTTTCGTGACTCTATTATTCCCTACGTCGCTGTCGATTTCCTTTCTGATTTTTTCTGTGATCACATTCATCCCGTAATTTTTACGATATTGAAGAATGTAAGACAATAATTACTAGGATATGGTTACCATTGTTGGAGCAACATTATTTACAGTTAACCTTACCATAGATTTCCGCGTGTTTTTGTTGTTCCCGGAGACCACTTACATCCCTGATATTATATGTCTGTCTTCAATGGGAGAGGAACGTAGCTCAGGCAGTAGAGTGTCCACCTGTGAAGGTGTACATCATCCGATCGATCCTGGTCAGTGAACACATTTGCACTTTGGGCACTTTGGGCTATTTTCCGTTCCAACCAGTGGTCCATAACTGGTTCATCAAAGGCTGTGGTATGTGCTGTCCTGTCTGTGGGAAAGTGCATGTCAATGACCCCTTGCTGCTTATCGGAAAGAGTAGCCTATGCAAAGAAATGTGTTAGAATGACCATATGGTTGACATCCAATAGCCAATGATAAAAATCAATGTGCTCTAGAGGCATCGTTAAATAAAACAAACTTTTGTCTGTCTTCAATGTGTAAATAGCGGTATATATGTATATTATGTGTATATATATGTCTGTGTGTATGTGTGTGTGGCGTTACACGTCTAAAAGCTTAAGCTGTGTACTCGAAATGTGGTACCTCTTCATTGTGTAAATAAACCTAGGTAAAGGTATACGTCTATCGTCTTTTGTACCCATTCCTTTGATCAGGATTGATTCATTTTCCCATTGATTCAGTGAATTTCTTACATTTTCTACCATAGTCACTTTATGGGTTTTTTAATAAATTAATCGAGGTCCCAAAATATTTAACCTTATTGGGCTGGTGGTGGTGGTATTGTGAGACCAGACCTGCCTATCTATTGCACCACCTTCCTTCCACACTCCCAGCCACTGCTAGACTGACTGACTGGATTGTTTGTAAACTGTTCGGTTACAGGCTGCAAATAATCAAGGAGGAGTCCGGCAGCGGAGAGGCAATAGAAGAAGCATGGACGAAGTGGGGTCCGGACAGCAAGTGAGACACTACTAGGGACTGGTCACCTCTTTATACCCAGCCAGCAGGTGGTCAGGTGACCAGTCCTCCTTGCCAAGGCAGGGTATTTATGCGCCTGTCACATTACGGCGTATGGTGGCGTATCGGCTGGCGTCACATACACCGTCATACGCTGTCATATGCTTCGCATACGCTACGCATACGTCGTATACACTCGGCGTATCCCTCATACGCCATCATACGTGCATTCGTCCTAAAATTTGTTGGGCATGCTCAAAAATGTTTGCGTATGGCGACGTAAGGCTCATACGCTAAGCGTATGCCGTCATACATTATGCATATGCTATACGTACGCCGTTTTGCATTACGCATATGCTATACGTACGCCGTTTTGCGTTACGCATACGCTAAAACCGCTCCTTCGGCGTATATAGCGTACGCCTGGCGTGCATATAACGTATTTGAGCGTATTCGTAGTGTATGCAAAGCATATGTGCAGCATATGCCCGGCGTATGCTCTCGGTATATATAGGCGTCGCAAGGCTTCTTCTGTCAGTCCAGCTCTGCTGCTCTGCTGCTCAGACAGGATGGATGTCCAGGCACACCAGATACAGTTCCAGCATTGGTACAGAATTGCCCTATATCAGCATGAGCTAGGTCTCTACCTCATGGTTCGTCTTGAGAGGAGAAGGAGGCAGCGGCGGCGGTGCACAGTGTGAGTCAGACCCTGGATTGGGAGGCGGCCAGAGTTTGGCTTGTATGACAAGCTAATGGTCGAGCTCCACAGCGAGGACACCGCATCGTTTGTGAACTTCATGCGGATGCCTCCCCAGTTGTTTGACGAGATTGTGGTGTGAGTGGGACCGAGGATTGAAAAAAGCGGACCACATTCCGAGTGCTGCTCGAGCCTGCACTGAAGATCGCACTTACTCTGCGGCACCTGGCATCTGGGACCAAATACTCGTCGATGAAGTTCGGGTAGAGGGTCCCCCACAACACACAGTCGCTCATAGTGCGTGAAGTCTGTCAGGCCATCATCGACGAGTACATGGACGAGGTCATGACGTGTCCGACGACTCCAGAAGGATGGCGTGCCATCGCGGACGTATTCTTTGAGAAGTGGAACTTCCCCCATACCTGTGTCGGTCTGGATGGGAAGCACATCGCCTGCCGGTGCCCTCCAAACAGTGGGTCGCTGTACTACAACTACAAGGGGTTTTACTCCATGATCCTGTTGGCACTAGTAGACGCGGACTACAAGTTTATCTGGGCAGATCTTGGGGGTTTGGGCTCCTCGTCTGATGCCCAGATCTACAACGACTCCGAGCTGAAGGCGGGCACTGAAGGTGGCACCATCGGCCTTCCGGACCCTGAACCCATCGTGGATGGCCAGAAGGATGTGCCATATTTCCTCATCAGTGACGATGCCTTTGCCCTGCGGCCGACCATGATGAAGGCGTACGGCAAGAGGGGGTTGAACAATGAGGAGCGACTGTTCAACTACCGGCTGTCTCGAGCTAGGAGAGTGGTGGAGAATGCCTTTGGCATTTTAGCCAACCGCTTCCAAGTGCTGCTGACCACTATGCAGCACCACCCCTCCACTGTCAAGGTCATCGCCAATGCGTGCATAGTTCTGCACAACCTCATGAGGATGCGCGACCCAGCCCTACCAAATCTGCAGCTGGATCATCCCGAGACTGACACCAACAACGTTTCCCAGGAGCGTGGCGAGAGGGCCCAAACCTGCCAGACATTGACATTCCAACTAATCCCAACACCTCGTCCAAGCTAAGAAAGGAGCAGCGCAATCTACTTAAAGACTGGGTGGTCTCACCCACTGGAGCAGTGTCATGGCAAGACAGCATGATATGACAAATATTGTATCTGTCTGTATGCACTAATTTTGAAAACTTATGTGCTTTTCTTTACACTGTCCAGTTATCGCTTATTTACATGTCCGTTATGTTGTGACATGTCTACTGTTATATGAGATGGTAATATGTTTATGTCTATTAAAATAAATGATATCATTTTTTAGATATCGAAACACAATTTACATGTCTGTTATATTCTTTCGATCCATAATTATAGTTATCTAGTTAATGTATTTGTAATGAATTTGCTCTCTTTTAAAATTAATTACACATTTGAAAGCATAACCACTGTTAATAAGACAGGGAAAAAGAGGGTGAGGGACAGGGACAGAAAAGGGGAGAGAAAGGAAGAGAAGGAGGGAGGGAAGAGAAGAGAAGGGGAGGGAGGGAGGGAAGAGACTTGTGTCCTTAATATTCATAATAATTATTCTTTATTTTCAATGTTACTTTAATTGTACTTTAATTTATAACAATTACATTATGGCATGGCATTATTGAACGCGGACACAATAATTATAGTTTACAATATATTTATTTATACAAGACATTTGTCATCATATATACATATATACATAATAATATAATGTGCATACAAACATTCAAACATAAATAATACAACAATACATTTTACAAACTATAACTACATATTTACATATCTACACTATAACTACATATATACACATATCTACAAATGATCACTTGTCATGCGTCCCCCCCCCCCCCAAGCCCCCCTCAGCTGGTGACATCGTGGCTGATGGCGGGGGGGGGGGGGGGGGAAGAGGTCCAAGTTGGGGTTGGGCAGGCTGCGCCGTTGCCACAGACGGCCGTTGCGCCAACTGAGGTTGAGGCTGAGGCGGGACGAGCTCGTGACGCAAGTGGAGCGGCACAGGTTGAGGCAGAGGCGGAAGATGTGGCTGTGGCTGTGGGTGAGGTGGAAGATGCGCCTGCATCATGTATCGGTGCACGTACTCCTGTGTCTGAGATGCCCATGGTGATGCCAGTGGTGGCTGGTGAGTCCACTGGTGGGGTTGAGGCTGGTATTCCTCACTTGCAGACACAGGAGCAGGTGCAGGTGCAGCCACAGGAGCCACGAGTTGTTGGCCTTGCCCCGCCAAGTGCTGCGACACGATCCGGTTTATTGGGTCACAGGTCTCAACAAACCACTCCTCCGGCATGGTCAGGATCATGTCGCGCACATAGTTTGCGAAAGCCACGCACTTCGTCATCGCCGGTGTAGGAGGGGGCTGCATGACCTTCAGCATGTCCCCAGACTCGTCGAACCTCTTCTGGATGGCAGCGAGGAGGTTCGCATTGTCTGGGGCTGACCGCTTCCCCCTCCCCTTTCCCCGCTCTCGGACTGTAGCAGGAGGAGTGGCGGGAAGATCCTCCTCTATCCCCACATCCGCATCCGTGGTGATATTCTCGTCGAGGCTGAGGTCGTGATGTGCAGAGTCGATGGCAGCGGCCACCTGCAAGACTAAATAATAAAATATCATAAGTAACATGAATGCAAATCAATCTTTCCACAAAAGACAACACAAGTCAACAATAAAGAAAACAAAGTTAACAATAAATGACAAAATTGATTTATCAACATTCAGAATGCAAATAACATATATCGATTGGCGACTTCCCGATTTAACAATAACAACACAACAAGTCAACGTTAAAGAAAAACAACAAACATATAACATTCAACAAATAACTTGATTTACCAAGATTATTTACGTAAATAACATATCGTTTTGTCGACTTATCCAGAATAATAGGGTTTTACGAGAATCCTAACGCCCACACTAGTCAGAAAGATAAAAGATTATGTACTTACACTTCTGCAGGGCGTCGGCCGGTGACGGGCGAGGGACCGCAGGAAACCGAATTTCCGCATTATCCACTCCTCCCTCTCAGTCAGGACAGCCGCTCCGTCCCCGCTCTTTTTCTTGTGGAGCCGCGTGTTGGTATCCCGGAGTGACTTGAACCACTTCTGGAGATGGACCAGTGTCGTCCCCAGAAGCTTCGCCTGGTCCTCCCACATCTTCCCTTTCCTGTCAGTGCGGCGGTAGTCGGTCAGCTTGAAGTTCCAGATGACTGGGTTTTCCTCCAGGAACTCCAGCATTTTCCCCTCCTTGAAGACTGACAGAGAATTGTCAGTATTCTTTGCCCTCCTTTTCTTTGCAGAGGTGCAGGTGGAGGCTGAGGCGGAGGCATTGGAGGTGGAGGCGGCGGACGCCGCCCGTGAGCTGCCCCGAGATGGAGAGATGGAGAGATGGAGAGATGGAGCGGGGGCGCCACTGGCGCATCGTCTGCGTCTCCACTTCCATCTCCAGCTCTTCCAATGGAGAGGGGTGTTGTGGAGAGTTGTGTTGTGGAGAGTGGTGTTGTTCTGGAGAGTGGTGTTCTGGAGAGTGGTGTTCTGGAGAGTGGTGAGGTGAGTGCTTAGGTGAGGAGGCTGGTGATGGTGAGCATGGCAAAGTATGCTTCTTCCTGCCTCTCCCACGGCCTAGTCCTCCTCCAGTGGTGACAGCAGCCCTGGAGGCTGATGTAGCAGCAGCAGCAGCAGTAGTAGCAGTGGTGTTCCTCTTAGCAGGCATGGTGGTAGAGTGAGGGGACAGCTGCTGCTCCAGGGTATTTATACCCAGGTGGACACCCACCCCCGACCTCGGAGAGATACCATATGAGTCACATACGCTTCGCATACGCTCATACGCTTCGCATACTTCGCATACGCTCACCCTGCCACTCATACCTGTCAAAACAACTCAAGTTACGCCGTGATTACCTCGCGTCATGCTGTGCATATGCTACGCATACACTACTTCAGTGGACAAAGGTCACGACACATCGTCCTGCAACGGTTTTAAAATTTTATCGGTACGTTTTAAATATGCCGCCGCCATACGCCGTAATGTGACAAGCCCTTTAAATAGCACACGACTGATAGCTCAGGGTCAGTTTATGACCTCTTGGGGAGGGGGGAGGGATAAAAGTCTCAACCGACACTGATATTCTTGTCTTTCTGTACTTCTGAGGTTCGATTATTGAGAACCAACCTCATCACATAATTTCTATAAATATTAATTTAATAAGGTCTATTAATGAAAATATTGATAGCTTGCTAATTTGTAAATGTTGTTGCCAACTTTATCTATGCACAGTAGTCACTTAGATCAAAAGAAAATTAAAAACTTATCAAACTACCCTAATATGTTCTTTTACTTGGATGTTTATGTGGTAAAACAAAATTACATTTTAAATTCTACTAATCAAAATAATAAGGCTTTGGAACTTCAAAATTAATGTTTTAATAAATGGTGTATTGCCCTAATAGTTTAGGAGTGAGTACCCATATCGACCAATTCACATCCCTAAATCCCTCAGAACCCTCATATCGGACAATAACTGACTAATAGACCTATTTCAAATGACGTCAGCATCGGTATTTAGGTTAGTGTGCGTGCTGCTTGGCTGCAGGACGACACACTGTCACACTGCAAACTCAATGGCTATGAGCAATCTTCATAAAGAAAAGGTGAAATATCTCTAAAACCATGCCACCTAGAAACAAACCGATTGGCACACATACAGAAAACATATTCAACGAAAAGATTATATCAAATTTATACGGTTAGGGTTCTATATTTCTATTAATTTTGAATAAAATCGACATGTTGCACTGTACGTATCGGCAAACTCGATGCATTGACAATGGCCGTGAGTAATCTTCATAGAGAAAAGGTGAAATATCTCTAAAACCATGCTGCCTAGAAACAAACTGCTTGGAACCAGATACAGAAAACATATTCAATGAAAAGATTATATTAAATTTATAAGGTTAGGGGTTCTGTATTTCTATTAATTTTGAATAAATTCGACGTGTTGCACTGCGTGTATCGGCAAACTCAATGCATTGTCAATGGCCATGAGCAATCTTCATACAGAAAAAGTTAAATATCTCTCAAACTACACTACCTAGACACAAACCGCTTGGCACACGTACAGAAAACATATTCAATGAAAAGGTTATATTAAATTTATATGGTTACGGTTCTGCATTTCCATTAATTTTGAATAGAATCGACGTGTTGCACTGCACGTATCGGCAAACTCAATGGCAGTGTGCCATCGTTCTGCAGCCAATGTGCGCGCGCATACACAATGTTTATAAACATTGAAAGTGCACAAATATTATGAGTCTTCCAAGATACCAAAGCTGGGACCCAGCGGGCCACTAATCATTCTCCTTCCTGGCCCTGTCATGGCGGGGTGGAAGCACATTGGATCAATCCTGACAACTGCATACAGTATGCATACAGAAAAATGCTTGGAGCTTTTTATGTAAAATATTTGCTAGAACATTTTCACAGCAATCTGCATTCGAAACAAATGTATGGCAAGAACACTACCAAGTTTACAACAAAAGTTACTTCAAACTAAAGTAACATGCAAACTTAATTTTGTTTAGCACACCATGCAGTGGACATATACTTTGCTTACCCATTCTTGAGGATTGTCGTATAGCACGGGATCACCAAACTGCAAGAGGTCAATAAGTGTACCGGTATCTAAAGCCGTGTTTACACGGGGAATTGTAAAGCGAATTAGACAAAGCGAATTATATGAAGCGAATTAGTGGCGTGTTTACACACACCGAGTTTGAAGGCGGAAATCGATATCTGCGCATGAGCAAGTCCAGACTAACCAGCGCCAGTTTGGGTTCGTCGACGTCGCCATGAGAGAGTGTGGGTTCGACCTAGATATGTATGGACTGAATCGTATTGGTTTGGAATGGTCAAAACTTCTGCTGGGCAGTGAAACCCTAAAAATAAATGATGAAAAAATATTTGTGCACAGCTAGCGGTTTCATAGACCAAATTATATATGCGCTTTTGATCAACCGGAAAATCAACAAACTCTGGTCTCGACTGCGCATGCGTGTGAGGTGGTTAAGCTAGTTCGCTTTATATAAACCACCTCGCAAGGTGGTTTATATAAAGTGAATCATATGAAGCGAATCAGCCCTAATCCACCTCAGAGTCGCGTTTACACGGCGAATGTGAGGCGAACGAGGCAAGGTGCATTATATGAACCGACTTAACTCGCCCGTGTAAACACGGCTTTAGTCGAATATGTCGGAACAAATCTAGATAGGTGTTTTGATTACGAAAAATTGATGCTTTCATCGGACTATGCAGCTTTAAAGTTGCGTAGTTTCAGTCACTTTTTAAATAGATAAATATATTAATTTGATCGTTATAATCTACCTTTGTTTGGGATTAAGTAACTATTTTAATATAAACGGCTAACTTTGGAAGTATTTGAAGCGAAAACGTGCCCAAATTTAGTTTGGCAAGCACATTAAAGGTCTGCACACAATAGGTTTCAGTCGTAGCCTAACATGTTCTATTAAATTGGCTTAGTACCCCTTTCTATGCAAAAGCAAGTGCTTAATAAGTGCACCAGTATCTAAGTTGGCTATGTAGAATAAAATGTAGACAAATGTCATAGGTATAAATGTTGATGGTTTCATAGGACTATGCAGCTTTAATCAAACTTTGATTATTCGGATTAAGAGTGGTGACCCCGAACCGGTATAATCGTCAAATTGTTAGATTTTGTTGTAGATTTGTTTAAAGTTGATTTCTTCCAGCCGGTCTATCATCTGTTTGATGGGCGCTGGTGATGACATCACATACTGCCCGCTACTTACGAGGCGGGCTGCCGCTCTTTGATTCAACCGCCAAGCTGTACCCATGCCATGTCTGGTTCTGCGTTTAACATTCCTGTCCCGGCAATCACCGCTCCTCACAAAGACTGACAATAATTACTCTTGTGCAGCGCGCTCAAATTTGTCTCCGGTTTGCGTTTCACTAACAACAACACCGTGCTGAAAAGGTGGTTTGTTTGTTTGTTGTTTTACATTCTAGCAACATCTAAGGTCATATCAGGAAGGGCACCGACTTGTGACAGCGCGTACTCATGGCGACTCTATCGTGATAGAGTCGCCACCAGGTTTAGCAAACAGGGCCAGCTCATCAAAGTTGCATAGTCAGATTGTTTTTTCTGAGATAGCTATATTAAACTGATTGTTATAATCTACCTTACTTTAGCTTCAAGTACTGTTGATTTTAAACAGCTAAGTTGTGAGATATTTGAAGTGCAAACATGTCAAATTAGTTTTGACATGCATACCAAAACTCTGACACCATAGGCATTAATAAGTTCTATTAAATTGCCTCACTATTCTCTTATAATGTTATATGTAGCAACAAATGTGTGATAAGTGCATTAGTATCTAAGCTAGATATGTCGAATCAATTCTAGATAATTGTTTTAGTTTTGAAAATGCAATGCCTCATCGGACTACGCACCTTTAAGGCAGCATAGTCCTGTAGTAGTCTGCACTGACCTCTCATGCAAGGCACCACATAGGGAGGTAGGCGTGGATGGGGTGATGACATCAGGGAGCCTAGGTGGTGTGATAGTTAGCACACTAGCCTGGAATGCATGAACTGTGGGTTCAAATCATGCTCTACATGCAATATTTTCCATGTACATCACCCCGACGATACTGGTTCCGTGACCAGGATCCTATACAAGATGTGTACCCTGTATATGTATATACATATATAGTATAGTTATACGAGTCTTACCTTGGTACAGATGATGGATAACTGTTGTTTTACCGAGGTATAAGCCTCGGATAGATGTGGGCTAGGGAGAGGTAAGCACGTCCGGTACCAGCAATCTTAACCTACTTATTGAGGATAAAAATGACTTTCAAACAATGGATACTATTACTTTACCGAAAAGGTACACCAACGGAATAGATGTGGCAGGGTGTGGCGGGAGGGCCCTAGCCCACATCTATCCGAGGCTTATACCTCGTTAAAACAACAGTTATCCATCATCTGTACCAAGGTAAGACTCGTATAACTATACTATTTTACCTCGGTAAACAGCCTCAGGCTAGCCTCAGGCTAGGGAGACCTTTACATAATTCATTTTTATCCTTAATATCATTCTTTCTTATTATTATAACATTCTAAATTTTTGTTCTCACCTATTCTTGTTAGTTGGCGAGAAGACGCTTTGCAACGCCGGTAGGCTTTTCTAGTCGTTTATTATAATGTTTTGCAAACGACTTAGCCGTCTTCCAGCCTGCATGCGCTAGTATTCTTTTGACAGAAATACCAAGCACCCGCGCCTTGGAGACCATGGCTCCTCTAGTTGAGTGGGAAGAGTATTTACTCGTATCCACCCCAGCCAATTTCAACACAGTAATTGTCCATCTGGCAATTGTGTCTCGTGAAATCGCCTTATGTGGCTTTATAAAGCTCACTAATAGTTGTTGTGATGCACGTAAATCCTTTGTCTTGTATATATAAGCCCGTATGGCCGACACAACACATAATTTCCGATCATTCGGAAAACAGTCTAAGTGAACCATTGATAAAGGGTCACCTAACGTGTTCGATTTAAGCAATTTTTCTAAATCAAACGTAGCTTGTTGCTTGTCTATTTCTAATCCAGTTAAAGATAAAGCAACAATCGTCTGTCCTCTGTGTCCGGTTACTAACAATAACAGGACCGCGACCTTAAAACCTAACTGTTTTATATCTAACCACGAGTTGTGAGGCCAAGCCTGAAACAACTTAAATACTATAGAAACATCCCAAAACCGACTATACTTTGGTTTTGGAGGATTCCTTTGATAAATTGAACGAAGTAAATAACAAATAACATGATGTTTTCCAACTGTTTCGCCATCAATTCTAGGTAATATAATTGATAACGCACACCTCGCCGCATTAATCGATCCAAAGGAAAGTCCTTCATCCTCTAGAGAACGAAGAAACCGAGCTACTTGTGAAATCTTTGGATTTGTTGGCTTAACTTTCATTAACAAACAATGTACACCCCATTTCTTTAAATAGGTTGTATACATTTTGACAGTTCCTGGTCTCCAGGCATCCGATACTATCCTATCCTCAGTAATTCTGTCCAATCCAAATTGCTGTAGCTGCTTCCTTAGAAAAGGAATGCCAATAGGGGCGTCGTTGACACGTCGCCGTGAACCACTAGCGGTCCGTGGTGCGTCAGATTCCCGATTTTTCTTGGGAATCGCATACGATCTTTTGCCAGTTGTGAAACTGCTGGCAGCCAAGGTTGCGTGTCCCAATCGGGCACCACCAGTATCGCATGTGTCCCTTCCAAGCCGATTTTTCTCACTACTCGGCTGATAATGCTAAATGGTGGGAAAATATATAAATAATTATTTTCCCAGGTAATAGCAAACACATCTACTTTCCAAGCATCCGGTTCAGGATGCCAAGAAACATAACAGGGTAACTTGTTATTATTTCGTGATGCAAATAGGTCAACTTCAGGTGTACCCCATTTTTCACAAACGAAGTTAAACAAATGTGTAGAGAGAGACCACTCTAAATGGTCATGGAAATTTCTACTCTTATAATCTGCAAGTGTATTTTGTGACCCTGGAATATGCGCTACAGTCAGCCAGACTTGTTGAGCCTGTGCCCAGTTCCAAATCAGTTTAGATAACTGATTGCAAGACTTTGATTTGGTTCCACCCATGTTACGAATATATGCCATGGCAGTAGTATTATCAGTTAGTATTCTAACCTGTGATTTATTTATCTTTACTAAACTACGTAAGCCCAGATAAATAGCACGCAATTCTAGTGCATTAATATGGTCTGATTTTTCATCATCATTCCATCTACCTCCTGTTGTGACCCCATCTCGATGAGCTCCCCAACCTTCTAACGAAGCATCAGTAGTAATTACTGTATTAGGTTCCGCCATGCGGATTGGATTTGGTGAACTTGCTATATGTTGCATCCACCATCCAATATCCTGTAACCCTTCTTGCGAAATAAACATCTTTCGCTCAACATTGCCTTTAGTTCGTGTTAACGCTAAATTTTTATCTATTTCTAGCGACTTAATATGGGCCTTCCCATATAACACCGCAGGTGCATATGAGGTCATTATGCCAATAAGAACAGCAACCTGTCTAATTTTTGGCTTTGATAACTTAATAAGCTGAGTCGCTGTAGTCATAAACTTAATTAGTTTTTGTTCTGTTATCGACACTGTAAGGGACTGTGTATCCAGAATAAACCCTAAACATTTAAGTTGTTTTGTTGGTTTAAACACTGACTTTTGTTGATGTACATAAAACCCCAATTTAGTGAGTAATGCACATAAATCCAAAACTGCATTCACACAACCAATTTGTGTTGATGCTATAATAAAAGAATCATCTATGTATGGAAACATTATATGACCCTTCCTCGCCATTACCGAGAAAACAGGTTTAAGCAATTTAGTAAATAAACGTGGCGCACAAGCTAAGCCATTCGGCATACAGGTAAACTCATAGAGTTGGTTATCCCAAATAAATCGAAGAAATTTTCGGTATTTTTCCATTATGGGAAGCGTATAATATGCATCCTGTAAATCAACACTAGCCATCCACGCATCTGGTGTAATCAGATCCCGTGCCGTATCTAGAGAGAACATTTTAAAATGTCTATATTCCACCCTTTTATTAAGGATTGTTAAATCCAGGATCATTCGAACATCACCATTAGGCTTCGGTCTCGAGAAAATGTTTGAAATAAACTGTCCTGAACAGTGTGTCACTTTTTGTATAATTCCTTTCTCAAAGAATTTATGTACCTGTTTAGTTAGTGCGTCTCGTTCAACTGGTTGAATGTTATATGGAAAAGGTATTATACTTTGTACAGGAATTTGTGTAAAAGGAATTTGAACACCCCTAACTATTTCTATAATTTCTTGGTCACTAGTAATTTTGTGCCACTCAGAAATATGATTACTAATATTACCAGCCACAAAGTTGCTTACAGTTTGTGTGTTTTTAGAGGCTACAGGGACTTGTAAAGTTTGTGTTTGGACCTCTACTTGGACCCCCCCCTGGGGAAAGGTCTCGACGAGTTGAACCCTCGACCTATTGGCCGTGCGGTGTTGTCGGTCCAGCCTGGGCGAGCGCCCCGGCCCCGAAACCCTTGACCAAAGTTTGAACTCGGTCTGGTTCCTCTGGTGAACCGTCGTGGACGAAAATCCCCTCGTGACTTTTTGAAACGAGGAACTTCCTGTTTCTTCTTGCCATCCATGTTTTTGCCACTCTTGGCTGCAGTCTCTACCTCTTTATAGAGGTATTGTAGTTGACCGCCAAACATCTTGGTATTATCTAAAGGTTTCCCTTTAATCGGCTCTGGAGCAAGATAGAGCGTAAACTCCTTCCCCTCATTATCGGTAACCTTCTTAGAGCGAGCCACTTCTTTGCCAGCATCTGTGCAAACTGACTTGAAGACATTTTCATATCTTCGAAACGACAGGTAATTACCTGCCGCCGCTAGTACTGCAATGCCTTTGTCCATTGTCTTAGCCAAAGATGAGAACTTATTTTCACTCTGCATCCTATTAGCCACAGGAACAATAGCTGTTAGGGTAGCCAACACTGCCTTATGCACTGTGTGCAACACATCCTCAAACTTCTTACGGTCATCCGTCATATTGACATCCCGATCCATCTCTTTAATGATGGAGTTGGGAACACCCTTTATGCCTGTTAACTCATCTCCTAACTTGGAGATAACCTCCGCCGGTTTGAACGTGCGAAAATGACCATTCACGGTCTCGCGCATAAGCGTAGTGGTTTTAATCCGCTTAGCCTTTGGCTTCTCCACCTTCTTAGCCACTTTAGTGCCAATGTCCGCATAGACCCCTTCATATACGGTGTCTGAGTCTGATTCCGTAGAAGTAGACCCAGTGGACGACTCAGAAGAAGAATATTTCCTTTTCTTCTTCTTCTTTTTGGACTTAGTCTTCCGCTTTTTGCGCAAACCAGACTCTGCCCGCTCCTTGGTGAATTCATCACCCGAAGAAATCACCTGTTTCTTCTTCTTTCTCCGTTTAGGAGAAGGAGGAGGAGGAGCCTTAAGCTCCACCGCCGAGTCTGTGTCCAAGAAATCTTCAAATGAATCCTCTTGGACACTCGGCCTACGCCGCTTCCGAGACACAGGCGATTTGGCAGTCAAGATGTGGCTTTCCAATCTTGCAAAGCGAGCCTCCCAATCTGGAGGCGCAGGCACATCAGGCACTGCGTCCTCGTCCGGGTCGGAGAGGATATGCGCCCGGGGCTGTGTCGACGGCCCTGCCGACAACACGGGTGAGGAGTCGTACTCCTCGTCCACTCCACTCGGAACACGCCCCTCGGCTGCTGCTGCACCGCGCTTACTCCGCTTCGTGGCCATCGGGAACTGAAACAAACAATTTTGATCAGTCCCGGTATATATATATGTCACAATATGGTTGTTTCAAACTCATTTGGACATCTATTGGTGTTAAAGAACGTGTTTATACCGTTATAACACAGGCGTAATAAGCTAAATTTGTGCGTGGGTTGTGGGTCAAGCCCAAACCTTACGCGGGGTCGGGACCAGTGTATCGGCCCGCCCATCCCTCTGTTCCGCACACTTCTCCCACCTGTGACTACTACGTCAACAAGTTGGAGAAAATGCTACGAAACTCGGAGAAACGCCTGAAAAAGTTTTGTCTAGGGGAGTCTATAAAAGAAACCCAGGAGCATCTCCAACATTACTCTCTATTAGAGTACGAGAGAATTTCCACATGAGATAGGGCGAAACCCACATCTCTACCCATAGTCACACGGTGACCCGGGTGTTGACATAACCGCTAATGACCGGTTTGGTTCCTTCGCGAAACCCACTCGAGTGTTCTATCCTTGGTTGTTTATAACCAAATAACTCGTCCAAATTGGACCAACGAAAGTCTAAACTTTCCATATTGATGCTCTAATGCATCATAATTAAGCTAACCACAGTTTTTATTATACTTACTGCGTATTTGCTTGTATGTAGACTAATTTTGCCGGAGCAACCCAACGACACGTTATCCAGTCGTGAGTTGTATATGCTAATTGCTGGTACCGGACGTGCTTACCTCTCCCTAGCCTGAGGCTAGCCTGAGGCTGTTTACCGAGGTAAAATATGTATATATATATATATAAGTGCATCACCTCTATAGTATGCGTCAAAACGACTTATGGATATAAACCATTAAAAAGACTTACAATTCCAGGGGAAGTGTGTAGTAGTCTGCACTGGCCTCTCAGGCAAGGATCCACATAGAAGTCAGGTAGACGTGGATAAGGAGATGACATCAGGGAGCCTAGGTGGTGTATTGGTTAGAACACTAGCCCCAGAATGCAAGAGCTGTGGATTCGAATCCTTCTCTGGGTACAATATTTCCCATTTTCATAATTTACAACGCGAACAAGGAGCCCATGGTATGGAATTTTTAATGAACACAAGTTGATATGATAGTGAGTACAGTAGAGAAGTAGAGTTGTGATCGGTGTGAATGTTCGACTCAGGCCCTCAACCCTAGGCGTTTGAATGTTCGTTTGAAGGGTTGGGTGGGTGGCTGAGTTGAGTTGAGTTGTTGAGTTGCTCGTCTGGCTGCCGAGGTGGAAGTGAAGCTTGGAGGCTCCCCGATTTGGGAGGAGGGGTTCATGAAGTCAGAGTCTTGCGAGATGGGATCATGACGTCAGAGTCTCGTGAGGGCTGGTTCTGGGCGAGACCGGTAGGGGGGCCGGTGGGAGGATTCAAACCCAGGTGGCGCCACCATAGGGCTCCCTTTTCGTGCGGAAATTACCCATGTTGGCGAACCACCATGAACAACCTCCCCCCCCCCCTCCATAACAGTCCGATGAAAGCATAGAATTTTCGAAAGCAAAACACCTATATAGATCTGATCCTACATGTGCAACCTAGATACTGTGCACTTATTACGTATTTGTTACTACATAGAAAAGAATACTAAGTCAATTTAATAGACATTGTTCCTGCTGAAGTCCGTGGGGTCAGAGTTTTGACAAGCATGCCAACATTAATTATACATGATATTGTGTACACTCAAATATCTTCTGAGTTAAGCTGCGAACACACTGGACGCGTATCTCGCGCATGCGTCAAGCGTCGCGCGTGCGTAAAAAATCAAAATGTATGTAATAAAGAGAACCCAAACACACTGGCGCGTGCGTTTCTCGCGCGTGCGTCACGAATCGCTTTTGGAGCGATTTTTTACGCTTGACGCGTGGTGATGCTTGGCTTTTGACCGAATTTGCCCGACTTTGCCTGACTTTGCCCGACCACACAGTGTGTTATGTGTGTGTCCTTCCATTCCCCCTCTTCCATTCCCTCCTCTTCCATTCCCTCCCCTTCCATTTCCCCCTCTTCCATTCCCCCCTCTTCCAATCTCCTCATTCCCCCTTTTTCATTCCCCCCTCTTCCATTCCCTCCTCTCCCATGCCCCCTCTTCCATTCCTCCTCTTTCATTCCCCCTCTTCCATTCCCTCCTCTCCCATGCCCCCTCTTCATTCCCCCTCTGTCATTCCCCTCTTTCATTCCCCCTCTTCCATTCCCCCTCTTTCATTCCCCCTCTTTCATTCCCCCTCTTCCATTCCCCCTCTTTCATTCCCCCTCTTTCCATTCCCTCCTCTTCCATTCCCTCCTCTCCCATGCCCCCTTTTCCATGCCCCCTCTTCCATTCCCTCCTCTCCCATGCCCCCTCTTCCATTCCCCCTCTTTCATTCCCCCTCTTCCATTCCCCCTCTTTCATTCCCCCTCTTCCATTCCCCCTCTTCCATTCCCTCCTCTCCCATGCCCCCTCTTCCATCCCCCTCTTTCATTCCCCCTCTTCCATTCCCTCCTCTCCCATGCCCCCTCTTCCATTCCCCCTCTTTCATTCCCCCTCTTTCATTCCCCCTCTTTCATTCCCCCTCTTTCATTCCCCCTCTTTCATTCCCCCTCTTTCATTCCCCCTCTTTCATTCCCCCTCTTCCATTCCCCCTCTTCCATTCCCCCTCTTCCATTCCCCCTCTTCCATTCCCTCCTCTTCCATTCCCTCCTCTCCCATGCCCCCTTTTCCATGCCCCCTCTTCCATTCCCTCCTCTTCCATTCCTCCTCTTCCATTCCCCCTCTTTCATTCCCCCTTTCATTCCCCCTCTTTCATTTCCCCCTCTTTCATTCCCCCGACTTGGATTTTGTGAAAACCCGATGACATATGCAAATTCGGGCCAAGTTGGACGACAATCGGACGACATCGGGACTACAGTGTATGTGTGTGTGTCTGTGTGTGTGTGACTCTGTGTGTGTCTCTATGTGTGTCTGTGTGTGTGACTCTGTGTCTTTGTGTGTGTCTGTGTCTCTGTGTGTGTCTGTGTGTGTGACTCTGTGTCTCTGTGTGTGTCTCTATGTGTGTGTCTGTGTCTGTGTGTGTGTCTCTGTGTGTGTGACTGTGTCTCTGTGTGTGTCTCTATGTGTGTGTGTCTCTATGTGTGTGTGTCTCTGTGTGTGTCTGTGTGTGACTCTGTGTCTTTGTGTGTGTCTCTATGTGTGTGTCTGTGTCGCGGTGTCTCTGTGTGTGTCTCTGTGTGTCTCTGTGTGTGTGACTCTGTGTGTCTCTGTGTGCGTGACTCTATGTCTCTGTGTGTGTCTCTATGTGTGTGTGTGTCTCTGTGTGTGTCTCTGTGTGTGTGACTATGTGTCTCTGCGTGTGTCTTTATGTGTGTGTCTCTGTGTCTCTGTGTGTGACTCTGTGTCTCTGTGTGTCTCTATGTGTGTGTCTGTGTCTCTGTGTGTGTCTCTATGTGTGTGTCTGTGTATCTGTGTCTCTGACAAAGAGACACACACAGACACATATACACACACAGACACATATACACACACAGAGACACACACATACACAGAGACACACAGAGACACACACAGAGACACAACACAGAGACACACACAGAGACACACACACAGACACAGAGACACACACACAGACACACACACAGCAACAGAGACACAAAGACACACAGAGACACAACACATAGACACACACACACAGAGACACATACAGACACACATACAGACACACACAGAGACACAGACACAGAGACACACACACAGAAACACACACACAGAGACACAGAGATACACACACACAGCAACAGAGACACAAAGACACAGACACAGGGAGACACACACAGACACACACACACAGACACACAGAAATGAGAAATATGAAGAATGGGACGGTGCAAACATGTAGGTTTATGCGGCGGACCTGTTAGGAAGCAGTCTTCATGAGAAATATGAAGAATGGGACGGTGCAAACATGTAGGTTTATGCAGCGGACCTGTTAGGAAGCAGTCTTCATGAGAAATATGAAGAATGGGACGGTGCAAACATGTAGGTTTATGCGGCGGACCTGTTAGGAAGCAGTCTTCATGAGAAATATGACACGTGGCAGACACGTCCAGTGTGTTCGCTATTTACGCATGAGAACCGCATGACGCACGCTTGTACTTGACGCACGCGCGACGCATGCGTCCACAGCTTAAGTTATTCTAAAGCAAAATTACTTCAAACTAAAGTAAGGTAGATAATAGCGATCACCCTAATATATGTATCTTTAAAAAATAATAGAAACTCAAAACCTCGAACTGTGCAACTTTAAGGCTGACATACTAAGGTTGCATAATATATCAGATAGGCCCTAGATGGCTTTCAGTTTCTGAAATTCTTTTTATATAAATGTTTGATGCGCGAGAAGGAAGAAAGCAAGGCGGGGATGGAAGAAAGGCGTGTTTATTGCACGCCTCAGCGGAAAATGTTAAGTACATACAAATAATGAATATATGCACAGTGGTAAGTGTAGGTAGAAATAAGAAGATATATGCACAGTGGTAAATAGAAAAATAGACATGGTATCAAGAATAATGAGGGGCTCCCAGGAAGGAGCAGAGAGGCTCATAAGGAGCAGGAGAGAGTCAGTAAGTCCGGTGGTCCGGTTGATTGTCAGTGGAGTGAGGGGGTGCCGAGGAGCCCTCCACCCTCCGGAGTGAGTAGGTAAAGGAGAGTAGGGTGGGTGGGCGGAGGAAAAAGTGGAGAGTCGCGGAAGACGGCAGGAAGGTGAGTGCCTGAGGAGAGCCGGCGGGCGGCCTTATAAGGGAAAAGGGGGGGGGGGAGGTGCGAATGCTGGCGGCCGGGGGGAGGGTGAGATGTGGCGAGCAGCGGGCGTCGGGTGAGGCGTGAGCGCCAGAACAAAGAAGGTGGGAGGAAGGAGGGGGGGCGAGCCGGGGCTCGGCCGAGGTGAGTAGGCAGCGCCACAACGGCGGGGGAGGGTCTCCTCCTTCCCTCGCATCAAACGTAATGCTTCGCATTACGACCGATGCGCGAGAAGGAAGAAAGCAAGGCGGGGATGGAAGAAAGGCGTGTTTATTGCACGCCTCAGCGGAAAATGTTAAGTACATACAAATAATGAATATATGCACAGTGGTAAGTGTAGGTAGAAATAAGAAGATGTATGCACAGTGGTAAATAGAAAAATAGACATGGTATCAAGAATAATGAGGGGCTCCCAGGAAGGAGCAGAGAGGCTCATAAGGAGCAGGAGAGAGTCAGTAAGTCCGGTGGTCCGGTTGATTGTCAGTGGAGTGAGGGGGTGCCGAGGAGCCCTCCACCAAATAGTAGGAGAGGGCTCGAGGCGCGCCCGAGGCGGGGGGCGCGGGGCGCCCGAGGTGGGGGCCGGAGATCTGGGTGAGAGGAGGGTCGTGAGGGCAGAGCCTTGAGGTCGGCGGCTGGATTGTCTGGAGAGGGTCCCTCGTGAGGCTGAGCTGTGTGGTCTGAGGTGCGCGGTGCGGGGTAGGTCGACAAGGGGCGGGCGGCCAAAATAAAGGGAGGCCCGCTCCTTGGAGGGATCGGGTGAGGAGGTCGGCCGGCGAACTCCTCAGGGCTGGGTGGGACGGGGGTCGGGGTCGGGTCGGGCGGGTTGATGACGGTGGTGGTCGGCGGCTGTGCCCTCGGAGGAGGGTTCTCCGTGAGGCTGGGCTGGGCTGTGGTCTGAGGGTTCCTCCTGAGGCTGGGCTGGGCTGTGGCCTGAGGGTTCCTCGTGAAACTGGGCTGGGCTGTGGTCCGTGATGGGCGACTGGCGCCGGGCGGCGATGAGAGCCTTACTGAGGGGGCGCTGGGGCCCGACAGGGATGTGGTTGCCGATGAGGTCGGCGGTGCCGAGGCGGCGGTCAGGCCGCGCCTCGGGCAAACTGGGCTGGGCTGGGCTGTGTTCTGTGATGGGCGAATGGCGCTGGTCGGCGATGAGAGCCTTCCTGAGGGGGCGCTGGGGCCCGACTTGGAGGTGGTTGCCGATGAGGTCGGCAGTGCCGAGGCGGCGGTCGGGCCGCGCCTCGGGCAAACTGGGCTGGGCTCGGCTGTGGTCCGTGGCGGGCTGGTGGCGGTGGGCGGTGGTGAGAGCCTTACTGAGGGGCCGCTGGGGCCCGACTGGGCGGTGGTTGCCGATGTGGTTGGTAGTACCGAGGTGGCGGTCAGGGCACGGGTCGGGGGAGGAGGTGCGGCGGGGGCGGGCTAGGGGGGGCGGCGAAATCGCGGGCGGTGGGGGGGGGGGTCGTGGGGCGGGTCGGTGGGGGTGTCGGTGGGGTCAGGGGGGCAGTTTCGCCTGGGTCGAGGTGGATGTCTGGGTCGAGGGTGATGGGCGACTGGCGCCGGGCGGCGATGGGAGCCTTACTGAGGGGGCGCTGGGGCCCGAGGCGGGGGTGGTTGCCGGAGGGAACGGCGGCGCCGAGGCGGCGGGCAGGCCGCGCCTCGGGCGGGTGGGCGGTGGTGTCCGGAGGGCTGGTAGCAGTGTGGTGGGCGGCTTTGATAGGGTGGGTGGGCCGGTCTGGGGCTCCGTGCCGGGTGGAGGTGCCGCCTCAAAATCGGCGGGCGGGAGCCGCTGCCGGCGCGCTTGCCAGGAGCTCCTCGCGTGCCTGGTTGTACCTCCGACATGGCGCAGTATGCGCATGCGTGAGCTGGAGCCCCTGGCCGTGGACCTCCCCGGGGCTGCGTGGGTGCAGGAGTTGGGGTCCCGGTTCCAGGCATAACAGAGTGGGCCGTGGGTCTCCTTGCTGTAGGCCACGCGTGTGTCGGTGTGGCCGCGGAACTGGGGGCGGGGCATTGCAGGGTCGAGGGAGGGGAGTTGGGTTATGGTGGAGTGGGGAGGCATGGCGAGGGACTCCAGTCTGAGGAGGTTTATGGCCACTGGGTCGTGCCAGCCATGGGGGAGGGTACCGTCCGCGATCGCGGTAAAGACCGCCTCAGAGTAGTGGCGGACGGTCGTCCAGGGATAGAGGAGGTTATCACGACAGATAGATAGGATATGATGGTGGAGTCCGGGGGCGGAGTGGGCGGGGAAATCCGGGTGGTCGATGAGGGTGAGGAGGGCGAGGGCGTATTCGTCCTTGGTCGCCTCCCCCCTCTTCACTGGCTTCTTCTCGGGACCTCGCCTCACCAGATCGGAGGGGAAGATGTAGTTGGATGGGATCCCTTGGCGTCTGGTTGAATGCCGCGCCTCGGCGGATGCCAGGATTTCCCTGACGGCGTCGGCCGTGGATGCGGGGTTGTGGCGGGTCTCCTCCCCCTGGTAGGCCGGCGATGTGCAGGGCTGCAGTTGGGGCAAGATGTGGCGGTACCTCCCGTACTCCGCGTGCGTCGTTCCGGGGAGGGCCGCCTGGGGGGGCGGCGGCGGTCGGGCCGCGGCGGTGGCAGATGCCCGAGGTGTTGGTGCGGCCGGCGGGGGCGCCTCTGGCGCGGGCCGGGTCCCGTTGGCGCTGATGTGGTCGATCCGGGCATGGAGGTCAGCAGTGGCCTGCCGGTGCTCGGTGTTGGCCTGCCGGTGCTCCTCGTTGGCCTGCCGGTGCTCCAGCTGCATGCGCTGGATAGCCTTCAGCACTGAGGAGGTCTCGGCGCCCGAGGAAAGGTCCGAGGGCGCCGGGGGGGAGACCGCGACCGGTCTTGGTGACTCGACCCTCCCGGGCGACGTAGAGGGCCCCGGGGTCCGGGGGGCGGCCCGGGAGCCCTTTCGTCCTCGTCCTTTCCCTTGAGGCATGGTTGGTGGATGCTGGTGTGCGTCAGCGGTCCGAGGTGTAGGCCCAAAGAGGAAAAAGTGGAGAGTCGCGGAAGACGGCAGGAAGGTGAGTGCCTGAGGAGAGCCGGCGGGCGGCCTTATAAGGGAAAAGGGGGGGGGGGAGGTGCGAATGCTGGCGGCCGGGGGGAGGGTGAGATGTGGCGAGCAGCGGGCGTCGGGTGAGGCGTGAGCGCCAGAACAAAGAAGGTGGGAGGAAGGAGGGGGGGGCGAGCCGGGGCTCGGCCGAGGTGAGTAGGCAGCGCCACAACGGCGGGGGAGGGTCTCCTCCTTCCCTCGCATCAAACGTAATGCTTCGCATTACGACCAAGGTTGAGTCATGTTACTCTATACTGAAGTAACTTTTACTTTAAAGGGGTAACTTTGGAGATATTTAAAGTAAAACACGCAAACTTAATATTGGTATGATGCACGCCAAAATACTGGAAATAATAGGTTTCGGCAGTGGGAGCTTCTGTTAATGTGTGTTTCTATGGAGTGATACATGGTCAATGGGTCCCTCATTTTTAAGTTGTATATGTGGGGTCAAATCTAGGCTGGTGTTTCGGTTTTGAAAATGGTATGCTTTTAAGAGACTATACAACTCTTAGACAACTGACATGTAAACAATTTTTAATTTATACGGTATGTTATCATGAAAGTTTACGTATATTCCCATCAAAGTTCATTCAAAATTTATTCTAAATGAGGACAGGTGCAATGAAAAGATTAGAAAAAAAGTATTTTATCCCAATGTAGGAATAAATCATTTAAACAATTATTGATATCCATATAATACAATCCAATGCAGCTACATGTTCCCAATGTCTATATTTAAATCAAATACTTTCAACCTGCAAGAATTTATGTATATTAATATGGATCAATAAGCACTATATCAATATCGATCTAATCAGTTTGTACCAAAAAACAGCTAACTTATACTATATATATAGTTTTAAAATCTAAGCACAATATCAGCTTTTGAATAAATATAATACAAAATGCGCATTCGGTATTACAATATGGCTGTGAAATGTGTGGTTTTGTGAAAGGAATTTACTTAATGAACGATTTCAGTGAAATATAACTGAACGGAGATGAATAGTTGATTAACCCGGGTGTGGTTGTGGGGGGAGGGGCGGGGGGATGGGAGGGGGTTACACTACTGCAAACAGGCTCAGAAATGACATAATTAGGTCACGGTTAATTGGGTCGAATGGGTTATAATTAGGAGACTGTCATTAGTCGCCGATCATACGGTCGTAGAGATCCTGGTATGCGGTGTGGAATCTTCTTTACATCACGAAACAATATATATATATATATATATATATATATATATATATATATATATATATATATATACATGAACTCCAAATAACCAACCCTCTCTATATATATACATATATATATATATATATATATACATATACATATATATGTATATATATAGAGAGTTGGTTATTTGGAGTTTATGTGCTAGCAACATCTAAGGTCATATCAGGGCTTAGTGACTTTATAGTGCTGCCCCACTGAGAAATCAGGCTGCCGACCTGATATCCCACTCAGTCACATTATTCGGATATTGAGCTAACCAGTCCCTGTCATATCCTATTAATGACGAGCGCCAGACTAGAAAGGGACAAGTACCAATGTTGTATGTCATTGGTCTGACTCGACCGGGAATCGAACTCTGGACCTTCCGCAGGGGAATCCGGCGCTCTACCGATTCGGCCATCGCGCGCGGTTAGAGAGAGAGAGAGAGAGAGAGAGAGAGAGAGAGAGAGAGAGAGAGAGAGAGAGAGAGAGAGAGAGAGCGGGGGGAGGTGTTTACGTTGCATGATATAATTCCAACCCATGATATTCTCGCAAATTTCATGCCAACATTAATTTGGTATATTTGCACTTGAAATATCTCCATAATTGACCCTTTAAAATAAAAGTAACTTAAATCTAAAGTGATATAAATTATGACGATCAACCTGATTTATCTATGTATGTATATATCAGGGAAAAGCGGAGTATGTGCCTATTTAAAGCTGCATAATCCGATAGATTTGAGTTTCTGCCACACACAGATGCATAATATATATATATATATTATGTGTGTGTGGCAGAAATTGTATATATATATATATATATATATATATATATGTATATATATATATATATAGGCCTATATGTGGGTGGGTGGCAGAAACGCAAATCTATCGGATTATACAGCTTTAAATAGGCATATACTCTGCTTTTCCCTGTACTACCCACATCGATGGCTGTGCAACAACCACAACCGTCCGACTGTTGTTATATAACTGGATATAACGAGAGTGGCTGAGATTAGGCCGGCCAATTGGTTTTACATCTTAGCAACAGCTGAGGTCATACTATGCCAGGCATCAGCTTGTGACAGCACACACATACACACACAGTACCTTTATAATGCTATAGGGCGTACCACTTCGCCACTAGCACCATTGTCGAATAGCCCACTCAGTCTCAGTATTATGATGCTGTGCCAACCAGTTTTTGTTTGATGCTAGTGATGCCGAGCATCACTAGTATCAGTTGTGTATGTCTTTAGTTTGACTCGTCCGTAGATCAAACCCACGACCTCCCACGTGGAAAACGCTAACCATCGGTCATCTTATCCAGCGGCTATAATTATAAAGGAATATAATTATATGAATCTGGCCTGTGACGAGAGTTTAATTTTGTACATAGGCCTCACATTGCTTGGTGGATATTATAGGTGAATTATTAGTACACGGGGCCTTGCTTGCTAGATATTGTGGATGAACTATTGGTAAATGGGGGAAATATGTACTGTCACAAGTCTATTGTCGGGGGCTGGAGATGTGAGTTGGGAAGGGATGGAGGAAGGGGGGGGGGGGGGGGTGATGGGGCGGATGGGGGAGGGAGGAGGGAGGAGGGAGGAGGGAGGAGGGAGGAGGGAGGAGGAGAGATAATTGGTAAATTGTCATGCTACATTGCATGACTGTGGTTTGCAATGAACTTCACTATGCAGACGGTTCTAAGTGAATTTGTTCAATGTGGTCCCGATACTAGTCCACTTGTGATTGCTTGACTTGATGTGATATCGAACTACGCTTGTTGTATCAGACTGTGCAGGTTGCTGGACAGTCCAATAAGTATCAACGTGGTATGAACACCGTTGCATTAAGCCATTTAAAGTTATATAGTCCGATGGTTTAGAGTTTCTGTCATTTTTCTGAGATAAATATATTAGGTTGATCGTTATAATCTACTTTACTTTAGTTTGAAGGACCTTTTATTTTAAATGGCTAACTTTTGAGATATTTGAAGTGCAAACATATATAATTAGTTTTGGCAAGCACACTAATCCTATAGGCTTCAGCAGTAACATGTTCTATCAAATTGCCGCTGTATTCCCTTCTATGCAGAAACAAATTTTAATAAGTGCACCAGTGTCTAGGTTACGAGAATCAAATCGAGATAATTGTTTTGGTTTTGAAATGTTGATGCTTCACTGGACTATGCACCTTTAATAAATTTGTATACTCTTTAAAGATGTACTCACGGGTGAATTAAGAGATCTATATAATGTGAAAAATAGCCCCACAATGAATGAGTTAGACACCTTTACCAATTGTGGCTGGATAATTCGATTCAAGCATCAAATGTTCTATACAAAACCACTTAGCTAGATTTGATCCTACATATCCAACTTAGATACTGGTGCAGTATAATAGAACTGGTGCAGTATAATAGAACTGGTGCAGTATAATAGAACTGCTGAAGTTGATGATGTTCAGCACCAAAATTAATTTGACGTTTTCACTTCAAATATCGCCGAAATTAACCTTGAAAATAAAAGCTACACCAAGCTAAAGGTGAAGTAAATTATAGTGAGCTATGTAATATAGTTATCTAAAAGAATAGTAATATTGGGAAAAATCAAAATCATCGAACTAAGCGAAATTTCTCACCAATATCACGGGAAATAAGCCTATTAGATGAGCTAATTAACCCCGTGTCTGATGTGTCTGGAGACTCAGTCAGAGAAATTTAAGAATCTCGGATAGAACTATGCTGTCTGTAGACCTACAAGCCTTCTGGTGAATAAATCCTATGGCACCTCATCAAACGAAACAATATCTGCAACATAGGTTACGAAATTGCGAGGAATCAGTGGTTTGAAATTTAGACGTCGTTTACGTCGGGCCGTTTCTCATTACGTCCGCTTACTATTATACTAACGTTGATTGCTGATTAATATTCATAAGTAAATGTTGCCTGGTACAGCTCACACATACACCCATACCCAAACATGGCACCGATGCGAACTGACACGCCCAGAACCCCCGCCCAGACAATGCAGTGCATCCCGTGCCGCCTGGTGTAGCATGTGCAGATGTACTAAGTGTGGGGACACTGCTTTTAAAAACAATTGTCTAGACATGTTAGGATAAGCTAATGTTCATAAACCCTCATCACCAACCTGTTCACTTACACCGGCTCCCTTCACAAATTTCTGGTACGGCTGGTCACGTGGTTGATACTAGCCAATCAGAAAGCCCTACTGTCACTAGCTAGATGGCTAGCCCCTTAAATACTGAGGGTTACCGTGGATTGTGCGTCTTCAGCTTGTGTCACCATCAGGAGAGGAGCTCATCCTGTTCATTGCTACTCTTCACCAGTTAGTTACCTTCACTACCAACCACCATGGCTGGAACTGTTGCAACCACCACCTTCCAGAGTGTCTCTACCTATGGCACTGGACAGGAACAAGTTCCTTACAAGAGCACAATGGCTGCCCGTAACATCCTTATCAACCGCCCTGCTGGTGTCAGCATGAATAGTTCTGGATCCAAGCGCATGGCTAACATGGGCATCATGGAGCTTAGCGTACCTCAGGGTGCTTACACCACAGTAGCGAACACTGGTGTCAAAGCTGTCCGCATCAGCCGTGAGCAGGAAAAGAAGGATATTCAGGGACTGAATGAGCGTTTTGCCAGCTACATTGAAAAGGTACGTTTCTTGGAGGCCCAGAACCGCCGTCTCGCTGATGAACTTGACAAGCTGAAGGCCAAATGGGGAAAGGAAACATCTTCAATCAAGGCTATGTATCAGTCTGAGCTTGATGAGGCACGACGTCTGCTTGATGATGCTGAACAGGAGAAGGCGCGATTGGAGATTCGTTGCGCCAGTCTCGATGAGCAGATTGAGCAGCTCCGTGCTGAATTGGATGAGCTCAAACAGCTCAGAATCATTGACCGTGAGACCATCGAGCGCCAGAACCAGCAGCTGTCTGATTATGAAGCTGAGATCAATCTCCTTCGTCGGAGAATTGAAATTATGGAGGCTGATCGTGAGCGTGACAGGAGGGATATTGCTCGCCTGAATGAGGCCCTGAATCGTGTTCGTGTAGATCTTGACAATGAGACCCTCAACCACATTGATGCTGAGGATCGTCGTCAGACCCTTGAGGAGGAACTTGAGTTCCTGAAGCAGGTCCACGAGCAAGAGATGAAGGAGTTGGCCACACTTGCCTACCGGGACACCACATCAGAGAACCGTGACTTCTGGAAGAATGAGATGGGCATTGCTCTTCGTGAAATCCAACTCATGTATGACCAGAAGCTTGAGGCCATGCGTGGGGAGATCGAAACATTCTACAACCTCAAAATGCAAGAGTTCCGTGCTGCTGCTGTGCGCCAGGACCAGGAAACGGCCCGTGCCAAGGAAGATGCCAAGAAGCTCCGCCTTATGCTCACAGATCTTCGCTCCAAGCTGGCTGACATGGAGGCCCGGAATGCTCAGCTGGAGAAGAAGCTGGAGATGCTGCAACGTGAACACCAGGAGCGCAGACTGGAATGGGAAGCCACAAACAACGAGCTCAAGGAGGAGATTGCCAAGCTGCGGTCTGAGATGGACAACGTCCTCAAGGAAATCCAGGATCTCATGGACACCAAGCTGGGCCTGGAACTTGAAATTGCTGCCTATCGGAAACTCTTGGATACTGAGGAAACACGTATCTTTACCATTGAAGATGCATAAATTCAGTCTTCTGACATTTAAATGTGACGGATTGTTCATTATGCATCCATGAGGACTGATATTACCACCATCAAATATCATAACTAAAAAAAAGAACAAAAAAGACACTGATTGCACTATGAGATATTATCACGTGATTCAAAGTGGGCATGATGGCCACTCAGAATAGGACACCAGAACTGATGCTCTGCAAATGTGTGAACCCGCGGGGAATAACAAGGTTACAAGTAAAATGTCTGCCTGGCTTAGTTAGACCCTAGTTCTCCAACAAGTGAATGGGTATCAAAGCTGACTTATATATGAAAGCTCCCTTCGAATCACACAGTGCACATCATGGCTAAATGCGAGTGAACTATATATCCAGCCTTTTAATTCGATGCGCTAAAAATTAGCGAAGTTTATGAATGAACTAGAAAATCTACTCTGAGCTTAAGACGTCATTAGCGGCTGTGCAAGTGGAAGAGGGGTGGGGGATTTTGCAATGAACTCATTCATTTGTAAAAGAAATTGTGTTACCTGACAATTGTGTGGATCTTATTTGTTAACTGCCTCATTCTTGTTTGCATGTTATTGCTTTCTTTGGTTCGTGTGTTGAAATGGACAATTTATCCATTGTCGTTCCTGAGTTTATTCGTTGCCGATATTTACTACCAAAATAAAAGTAAATAGAATGCGTAAGTACTACATGGAGTAATGGAGTCAGATACTGACTATTAATAGAATAGTTAGAAACATTACACCGAGAAGAGGTAGACTTCTGTATTTGTAATGATTATCTGCAAAACATAAGTAGTAGTCCTACTTGGATGGGTGTAAATGAAAATAACCAAGTGCACCTTCTTGTACCTAATAACTAATCTCTCAATGTTGCAAAACGGAGTATAACACATACTATATCTGGCAGTCAAGTATACCTATATACACAACTGCTTATGTACTATACAGGGTGCTTCAAGAGATGCTACACTGATATGGGATTGTATTGCCTGAATGAAACAATAGCCCCATATAAGTGCTAAGATTTTATAAGTACCCTGTATATGTATGTGTGTATACATACACCCATTTTCATGCGTTTTTTAGCAGGTTAAAATGTGAGTATATGATGGGTAGCGCGCAGACAACTGACTGTGCAATGTGTCATGAGCATGGTACCTTTACATCAGCTGTTCGTTCCTGATACTACCAAAGCCCTTGGAAGCTGGAGACCACTGTTTCGGGGGTGTTACATTTCGTGTTTATGGAAATTACAAAAATAGACACCCGAAGGAACTGCATATATATGAGGTTATGATCAATTGTGTTGCTCAGGCGCTAGTTGTTTGTGTAATGAATGCAGCTAGCTGTTCTGTAATGCGCCACCATTTCACAGCTCTTCTGTAATATGTCAGCATTTTCACTGTCGCTGCCTGTACACCATAAACATAAAGTGCTAGCAAGAGTATCTCTATCTAACTATTGTGCTATTCTAATGTGAGAACCAAATAAAGATGCCACAAAGATAATCATGCTTTATTTTCCATCAACTCATGAGTTCATAAAATTTATTGCGTTCAATTACTTACAATTCTTTTTACATATAAGAACTGTTGGGATGTTTATATGTTGATAAGAATATAGACTGCATTGTTCAAATAACTCGATTCACAGAAAAGATTCATCTGCAGTAAAACGATTGAGATGTGAGAATCCACTGACACGAAAATAACAAAGTACAATTTGCAACAGGCCAATATACATTTTATTTAATTATATTCAGTTAAAATGTTAACTAAGCAATATTGACATTTCATTTATTAAGCTATAACAAGCTAATGTTGAAGGTGCCTACATCCGGATCTGCACACAACACAATTAGGTATATAACAACTATATTAGGATACAGACTTAATAACATCTGCCGAACATTTTGTTTGTTTAACGACCCCCCAGCACAAACACAGTAGACATCGGCTATTGGGTTGGGTTGGGTTGGGTTGGGTGGGGGGGGGGGGGGGGGGGTCTCCCAAACATATAACGGCCACAATTAACCATTACCAGATTAGTTTAAGAAGATTAGTAGTATTGATCAACCACATTGGATTAATATGCAAGTATATTAATTGGTCACTTAAAATGACAAAATATCAAAACTCAGCATTCCAAATATTATTTGTTGAAAATACAGTTTGTTCATTGAAGTCCTTTTCTCAGTGCCAGGGGAATGGTCTTCAACCAATATATTCAGCTCCTATTTAACCTATCTTGTAAATTATAAACATATATATATAATTTTAAAATAAAATGATTATGTACTAATGTAACTGACTTGAACCGAGAACTCGTCTACCTGAGCATACTTATTTAGCTCTGAACTGTGTGAGCCGATTGACCAAACCAAATTAATATGTATTACCTCAGACACATTCTGAAAGGGACATCATCTATAGGAGTAGGTACACAGCTAGATAAAGGATTCACCCGGTACTCGCAGTACACGGGTGAAGACCAGCCTTATATAAAAACGGTCGAAAAATCGGGCTAATGAAATGAGTCATGAGAGCCTAATTTCACAATCTAAGAAGCAACATTTATTCTTTGTATGTCTTCATATTTCCCCGCAAACTTTGAGTTGAAAAATATAATAAAACATCTGGTTTAATAAGATTTAAAAGTGAAATCGACGGCATCTTGTGTTTTTGCATTCTCCCATTTCACCAACTCTGTGCCGATATAAGTAACCATTTGACACTGGAGCCAGGCATTGTGCTTCCTGTTCCATACTAAAGCTATTTTCGCCCGTATTTACAGTACCATGTCCTTCATCCCTGTACTACAAGTACCGGGTGAATCTTTTATCTAGTGCACAGCATGACTCCAATGATTGTTCACAGACAATGGGGACCTTTCATGAGCCATTTCTCTCGCTATACATGGTGGCAGCACCCGTTCCCGCTCCAAGTCAGCCATCATGGTTGGAGAGAAGGGTGTAGATGTGTGTGTGTATTGGTGGTGTGGTGGGGGTGTACGTGTGTAGTGGGGGTTTAGGGATGCTAAAGATTGAGAGGTGCCGCTCTGCAAGACACCCCTACACCTCCATCAAACCACCTACACTCCCACCACACCCATACACCTGCCCCCCACCCCTAAATCTCCACCACACACACCGTCAACCCCCACCACACACAGCTACACCCCTACCATATCCCTAATCCCCCCCACCCATACACCCCACCACCATACCCACTCACCCTTAAATCCATACACACCCCCCCCCCCCCACCCACAGACACCAAAATCCTCATCACACACACCTAACCCCAACCACACCCACCCTACACACTGGCACCATGACCATATTTCCCAGTGCCAGGCTAGATAGCGAAAAGTATCAATTATCTAAGTAATTGGTTTCACTCGGCCTGGATTCGAACTCGTAACCAACCCAACGAGAAACCTCTACTTTACCAATTCGGCCACCGCGTCCGGCAGTACTTGTGAAAAACCAAAATAAAAAAACACGCTTTTGTGGAACCCCATGTACGATTCTATGAAAAGGACTAAGGGACTGATAACACGTTGTAAAATATTCCAATATGCGGCAGAGGGGGGAATGCAAATGTTCTATTACTGATCCGTGTACAGTGACCATGCGAATGTATGCATATATATATGTATGGGTTGGTGGTGCCTGAGTGGGATGTAAATAGACATAGTGGTGCTGGCAGGTCTGGGTGTGAGTGCACTCAGGGCCTACCCCCTCTGCTGGGATAGGGATTACCACACTCAAAGGTCAAGGTTGGTGGTGGCCATGGGGGCCATACAGCTTGGTGGTGGTGGGCAGACAACTGGTAGCCATGGGGACCAGGAATGCTGGTCCCTATTGGTAGGGCCAAGAATGCTTGTTTCCCATTGGGGGAAAGGGGTGGGGTGATATTCTACAATGAACCCATGTAATCATATATATATAATAAACCAGAGGGCTGGACTCTCTCTTCTTCATTACACTTTATACTCTTCCTTTCTCTTTGTCTGTATTGATTTCACCATAGGCTGCCTACACAGCTACAGATTTGAGCCTTAGCCGTTACATAATTGGAGACCACGACGAGTGGATTACTCGAATAGACTTGACATAATTAGTGACCACAACGAGAATGAATTTATAACAGATCCAGACCTGGATAAATAACATATTTATAGAAACAAGAAATGGAATTCGTCGCGATCATCACATTAATGTTAAAGTTGATGAAAATGAACACGAGATGGACAAAATTACAAATCACAGTAACAGAACTGTGGCTATGTCTTAAGGATTAATATCCATATTACAGTTACAAAGGATATCCATCTTATGGATAAAATACATCATGGATTTATCAATAATTGAAAGAACGAAAATAGCTGACTGCTTTCGAATAAATATGCCAACGGATGCAAGTATAACGTTATACATAGTTGAAAGTAAATCTATTGTTCTGCTTGGCTTATTTTAAATGATAGATATTAATACACACTCACTCAAACATCATGGATGTGCATATTTGTGGCAGTTTTATGTGAATTTTCCAGCAGATTTGAGCCTTAAAATAGTTGACAGATATTCACTAAGAAATGCAAATAATTGCTGAAAATTAAACAACACAATGTAGCATTTGGGAAAATACATTCCACATAGACAGACATGTAATCTGTTTATAACATTCGCTATATAATGTCCACATAACGCTGTTCCTTCAATTTTATTTTGTTGGTGTATAAAAACGTGCGTATAACGCTGTTCCTTCAATTTTATTTTGTTGGCGTATAAAAATGTGCTACAAAACTATAAGCGAAATGTTCTGTGATATATAATATAGAAGGCACCATGGGTGTCATTGTTTATACAGTAATACACAATTCTTATTTTATACATATGCACGATGGAACAATAAATAGTAACGCTGGCAGGGGCTTAGCTACATTGTCGGACTTTAAACACGTGCAAACAATTTCTTTCAGCATTAAATATTTTCCATACTAAATCTTTTATCTTTTATATAAATCTTTTATATGCACTTTTGTTTTATCTTGTGCTTACAATTTTCAATTTTCCGTAAGCATGTGCTTACAATTTTGTGCTTACAATTTTATAATTAACAAAAATTAATTCTGATTACTCCCCGGACAGGCCATTATTTTGTTTACTATCCTGGCATGTCTCCTCCTACACAGGGTCCGTACATTACTGAACATTTTAAATTCAAGGTTATTCCAGCAATTTTAAAAGGGCATTTTGAAATTATATTAACGACATGAAGATCAATTATATTCCAGTATTTCCACTCAACCATCAATGTAAATAATTTATCTGACGGAGAAAAAACCTGTCAACTTGAAATGTTGATTATTAGTTATTTCTGTACTTTGGCTTTCTCAACACCGATAAGGACGCAGTACTGACATCTAGCCGAAGCTCGCCAATGGCTGTACTATGGAATTATTTACCTAAATTCAAGTTAGACGTTTTAGGACTACCTAAACAAATTCAAAGCTTGTAATGCCTTGGGTGAAGTCATGTGAAATTCAAGGATTTTGTCAAGGCTGTCAATACACCATACTTATGACAAATACATCAGTTCTGAAATACGAAAATAGGTTAACATAAAGTCAGTGCGAAGTCAGTATGAGCAGCTTCGCATAAACTCAGCAACAAGCGGCTTCAATCAGACACATCATGGGGTGCCAAGCAGGACTGCGTGACCCAAATGGGAACATTTTTGGCGCCCCCCCCCCGGATCACAGCCAAAGTCTGTTTTAGTCAAAATGATTTACAAGATTAGAGTAGATTACCCTAATGTGGGACCCCCTGGGTGTGGGGCCCAATTGGGAGCAATTGGTCCAATTGGCATAAAGCCGGCCCTGGTACCAAGTGTAAAATAGCAACCAATTCCTAAGGCACTTTTTGTAATGCAAATTATGTTAGATATTGGCTTCATGCACCTCGAATTAGGTGAGGAGTTCAACACTTTCAAAAGAACATATATTATAATCCAAGGCGAAGAGTGGGGGGGGGGGGGGCATGTCCTTTTCTTCTCTGTTTTTCTTTTTTTTCTTTTTCTAAAATGTCAGTACGCCTTCCAACAGAAACCTACATTTTTACTAGTATGATTTTAACGTCCACTTTTTTGTCACATTTGACAACTTCAAAACAAGACACAATCAAGGATGACCTCATTCAAGAACCTCGGACAATTCTAAAATATATACAGAGTACTTTCGAAAATATTGATCTTCCCCTTATAATCCTGCAGTACCAGCACCGTTTATTACAAATCAAGCAGTCTGTCACTCTCAAATGTTTCACGTTAGGAACCGTTGAACAATTAGACTCTTTGAAAATGGAATGGACACAATTAATACATACAAACGGCAAGAACGTACAATAAAGATGGTAGCAAATGCATTATACACAGCAATTTGATAAGCGACTCAGGAAGTTAAATTGTTGTGTAAAGAAAATAAAGCATTAATGTAAAAATAGTCTCCACTGACAATATTGACGTGAATAATGTCTGGTACACACCTCCCATATAAAACCTAAAATTGCCCGTTTCGCGACTAAGTTTGAGTTTTAGTCGGTTTCAGTTTTTAGCTGTGTGACCCCCTAACACACCTGAGCCTTCCGATGCGCGACTTAAAACCCAGTTTTAGGGCTTAAGACTGGAATCTTATACGATTCTAAAAATGAATCGAGCAGTTTTAGTCGGGAAATGGGACAGGTCGGGTTGTGACGGGTCATGTCAGGCAGGCAGTTTTAGCACTTGAATCATATACGGGAGGTGTGTACCAGGCTTAAAAGGGTAATGAAATCCATTACTGCAATCAATTAGTTACGCACAATATATTTGCACGCAGCGCCATTGTACATAGAGTTGAGCCCCTGGGGTTAGAATACGACATTTATAACATAGCACTGCAATAGTTTCCTCACTGGGTGGCGCCACTATAGCCTAAGGAATTGTTCCATCAAGTTGGCAAACACTATCTGTGTTTAAACAATGCATTTAAATGAAGTAGTACGTTCGTGGTCATTACCACAGTTTTGGTTAGTTCCAATACACAAGTGTCATCCCCATTACCGCATTCCTATATCTAGTTACAATGGCAGCCGACCGGTGGTGGAATGGCTGCCATCTGGACAGGCTCCATTTCATTACCAAACAACCGGTACACGCTGTCAGCTTCAGACAACTAACTCAATCTGTAGTCGTCTGAATACAGTTTCAGAACCAATCAATCAATCAGCGAGCCATCGCCTTGTAGACCCACAGAATATCTGTTGGTGTATACCTATAACAGAATGTATGTTGGTGTACACAAGTGACAACAAAATGTATATTGGTGTATACCTATTCCACCACCAAAGCATCCATTGAGGCACGTAACTGGGCATCATACTCTGTGGAAAAGGTCTCATAGAGGATTTCCACCACCAACCCGCCTACTGACGTCAGTAGAAAAAACGTAATAATATGAGTCACAGCTCAATGTGCAGGATGCTCGGAGGAAAAGGTATGAGAGGATTCCTACCATCAACGCACCTAGTGACGTCAGTGGAAGAACTAATGTTGTGGGTCACAGCTCACTGTGCAGCATGCTCTGTGGAAAAGGTCTCAGAGGATTCTCACCAACTCTACCCTCTAATGGCAGTGGCAAGAACGAATGCACATGCCTCGCATGCTGTGTGGGAAAGGCTTATCGTACCCTATCCTAGATGAGGTAGTCACAAGTTCTAATCACCTCCAAGCCAACACTATGGCATTGGTCACCTAGATAACTTGATTGTCAAAAAATGTAAGTGTTCTGATAGGTGCCACTAATATATGCCTGGACATATCATTTAAAGGTTGTTTGTTATTATTAACCTTTTTAAATAATATTTTATTTTATCATTATAATATTATTAGGTTCTACATAGGTGCATAAATATTTCGCTATGTGACACTGCTACGCAAATCAGTTTTTTCCTACATTTATTTATTTGGTGCTTAAAAAAAAAGAAGAAGGAAACTATAACAGGACTTTTGAATGAGAACTACCAATGTCTGGAACAGCTTCCCAAGTTATGCTATGGAGGACTTGAGTATTAGGGCATCTGAAGGAAGGATTGTCACACACTGGAGGGATCAAGGTAGCCTAGTGGACCTGAACTCATGTCACTCAGACGATATCTATTCAGAGTCACCAGGCATATATACAGGTATAATGACCATCGCCCAGTAAAGACCTGAGTAGACCTAAGTAAGGACCCTTACATTTCACATCCGATACTCTTCATGCAGTACTCAACAGTCTGCGGTCACCAGGCTTGGATGACTTGAGATTGGCGGCTAGAATAGGCTTAGTGAGTCGTAAGGGCCATTCAAATATTATGTAATACTTAGGGGAATTGGGGGTGTAGATCCAGGCGTTATGTGGTGTGTATAGTCTAGCGTTATGGAGTCTTACAAGAAGGTGAGTGGGTGTCTAATTCAAAAATAGCGTTACATATTTGAATGGCCTCTTACAGAAGAGTCCATCCGTGAAAATGCCCACCTTGTGTAGCTGGATAAAAGAAAGGAGGCAAAGTTGTGTGAATGGGGGAGCAGGGGGAGGAGGGTTACAATAAAATCACTAGGCACAGCCGCTTTCATCAACCACAACCTATATCAGATTCCATTGATTCTGTATATATCACATAATTAAAAACAATGTTCTGTAAAACTGTTGAAGTTGCATAATCCATGGGCATTTAAAAAAAAAATTTTTTTTTATAAAGTTAAATGCACGAAGTTGACAAATTTAATTCAGAGTAACTTTTATGATAAGCTTCATATCTGGACACATTTACCTCTGTTTTCAAACTTCTTTTGTGGTAAATGAAGTTTCTCTACCATTCAACTATAAGGGACAGTGGGAAGACAACCATTAATGGTTACACTGTTCCTAAAATTTCCCTTATTTATTGTCAACAGCTTTATTGATATTTGTGTACTGTATATGGAAATTGTGAATAAATTTAGCTTACCTAGAGTGTGTTCTGTGTGGATCAGGTGACTAGATCTGCTGGTATGACGGTTCAGGCTTACACCCCCGGGAGACAAACACAATCCCATCCTGCGCACCGAGAACAAAATTCAAGCAGTGAGCGGCATATTTGGGCATTTTATTTCCCCCCCCCCCCCCAGTCCTCATAACAGCTACGTCCTCAGTAAAGGTTTTAACAATTTTTAAAATATTATTTTTAAGATAATTTAACATTAAAGATCTGGAAGCATGATTTTACCATTACTCCTTACATGAACATGTTATGCATCTTAATAAACATCACACTGAAAATGGGCCTTTTCAGCTCAGAACCAGTAGGGCAGGATTGGTCTATCCAGCACCATTACTCCGAGTCCTCCATGACTATTATTAGTAGTGTTATGACGTCAAATGGGGAAGGTGGAGGTGGCGTTACACGTTTTATGAGGTAAATTTACTTTAACTAGACTTTGCCCTACTTTCCAAGCCTTTATTGATATTTGTGTTCTCTGTGGCGGAGTGGTTAGAGTGTCTGACTTTTTTCTAGGTCAGACTCCTAATCTGAGGGTCGCAGGTCGATTCCCCGTGCCCCCAGCTCTGCCAATTTGGATTTCCACCGCTGTGTATAACTTACAGCGTCATCAAAGGCCGGTTGCTCTCATACCATGTCTATGTGGTGTGGGAAGTTAAAAATCCCTTGGGTCGGTAAAAGTGTAGGCTCGGGCTTTCTATCGACCAGCAGTGGAGTGGGGAAGACCAGTCGTCTGTGACTGGGATTTCCCCTGCTTGGGACAACTAATGTACCAACAACAAAAAAGAGAGACAAATAAGTGTTCACACTTCCTGTCCACCATTCGCTATATCGCTAAGATTTCATAGCCGACAAGAATAGGTTGTTTCACGCTGTTGTTTATGACTTATTTGTTTGTTGGAGCTATATGGCCTAGCAACATATCAGGACGGGCTTCACAAATGACAAGACTAATAATTATGAATAAGTAAAACATTTTAGGTTATATTACTGCCCTTTAAGATAAGATTGGTTTATTGGGGTTTTACGTCCTAGCAAAATGTAAGGTCATATCAGCCTTTTGCGTGAGACAACCATAGTACTAGCATTACAATTCTCTGCCTCATTGCACAGTGCTGAACCAGAAGATAAAGAACAAACACGACCAACCTTGATGAGGGCCGGCAGTTCGAGCCAAAAGTCGTAGTTGGGAATCATTTCGACCCCTCGCGCCCCGTGTTTGAACCGCAGATACAGCATTCCGCTGACCAGGTACACCAACAGCAGCACAAAGAACCTAGCAACGACAACCAGCGAGTAAGGCGCCATGTGGACAGGGAGATAGGTAAACCTAGATAGACAGGGAAGTAGGGAAGGAGGGAGGGAGGGAGGGAGGGAGGGAGGGAGGAGGGAGGGAGGGAGGGAGGGAGGGAGGGAGAGGGAGGGAGGGAGGGATATGGATGGAAAAGTACGTTAGTGCTAAAAGTAAGGGTGTTAAGAGATTTAAAAATTTCTTTAAAAAAAAAATCTTTAAAGCAGCAAGCGAGAGAAAGCGAAAGGGAGAAGAGGGGGTGGGGAGGCAAGGAGTGAGAAAGTCAGGGAGGGAGGCAAAGAGCAAGGGAGGTCGGGGAGGAGAGAGAAGGAGAAGAGGTGAGGGGAGGAGATGGGATGGGAGGGGAGGGGGAGGGGAAATAGAGGGAGTAGGAGAGGAAGGGGAGGGAGTGGGAGGGGAAGGGGGAGTGGAAGGCTAAGGGGAAGGGGAAAGGGAAGGGGTTTGAGGTGTGGATGTAGAGTATTTGGGTAATGTAGACTATGCACCCCCACCCTCCCCCCACACAGTGCGACACTTACACGATGAGCAGAATGCTGCCTATGCTCAGTCCTTCGTCTGTGCTACCGCTGACGCACACAAACGGTGTGTGTAAAGTGAAATTCTGCAAATCAAAATAAAACACTTCTGAACTTCCAATTCAATTTATTTTCAGAAGTGAATGATTCAAACAAATTACTGCTGTCTGGTGTGTGTGCAAAGAGAGAGAAAGCGAGCAACGGAAGGAGGGAAAGGGAAAGAGAAAATGAAAGAGAAAAAAACTAAACCAAAAAGAAGAAAAATAAAATTAAAATAACACAAAGGCTTCAAACACCATATTAGAGTACAAATGTCTTTATTAAATTACTTTAGCATTCAGACCGTATGTAAAATATTCGGGAATTTCTGGGTGTCAGTAGAAACTGAAATTTGTATTAATTAAAGAAAAGAAATCAAATCAAAATAACACAAGGGCTTCAAACACCATATTAGAGTACGGATTAGTTTATTAAATTACTTTAGCATTCAACCTTATGCAAAATATTTGGGAATTTCTGGGTGTCAGTAGGAACTGAAATTTGTATTAATTAAAGAAAAGAAATCAAATCAAATAACCAGCCATAGCAAATACCAATAACTTATATCCACCAGGGTCAATTTAATATCAGTTATGGATATGATTGCATAGAATAAATTATGGACACAATTTAGATATGTAATATAAATACTGTGAGGAATTAATGAGTAACGCTGAGATTGCTTCAAACCCCAGGGAGCTACCTTGTTTATTCTGTCACGGTGAGAATAGGAATGACCTGTTACTGCCCAGGCTAACCTACATAGCCTCCCTTATGGGATGGCCGATAGCAATGGGTGGAACAGTCCACCTGGGGTATATTGGATTAATCAACTCGGGTTACAGAAGCCACTTTTTGGTGCAGGCGCACATCCTACACTCGGGTAAAATAAACGAATACGCTTCTCCACACTCAGGCTGGAAAAGGTGGTGGCTTAATCGAAAACCTTTTTTTAATAACTGATATAACTACAGCAAAATAGGATTTTAAATATTGTACGATTGCATAGTTTAGTTATATTTCCATTTCATTAATATGGGTTATTACCAAAAAAACTTGTACTGGTAGCTGTTCTCCTACTTACATACATATTTTGGACCTTTTCACCAATAACTTCCAGTCGGGTATCAGTGCTACACACCAGCTTCACTCCGGTACGTCTGTAAGTATATACGTTAACCGTTACCACACTGGGCATGTTGTACATTCTGGCTGCTTCCTACTTCATAAATATTCGAGTTATTGTGGTGTTATGCCCTAGCACTATTTCTCTTTATTTGGGACAGGGGGCAAATATTTTGTTCAGCAGAATACCCCATTTGACAGCACGAAGGCACTGGTCCTCCAACCGGCCCATGGTTACAGTTATTTACCCAGTTCTTTGGCGATAAATGGCACCAATGAGAATGGGGACAGTGCTATGCTTTACATTATTTGCTTTCATTTATTATATTTAATTATTTGCATTACATGCTTGTGATAATGCAACAGAGATACTCTGGATGGTAGGACAAATAATTTAAGTTCCGGGTGGGATAGGGGGTTCAGCTAAAAAAAATTTAATGGTTTACTAAATTAGCAATCATGAGGTCACCAGAAAGGGTACCGACTGTGGTAGTGCACATTCATACCCATACTGTGCAGTTAGTCCTATTTTTGTAATTTATATGAATATAAATATATAGTATAGTTATACGAGTCTTACCTTGGTACAGATGATGGATAACTGTTGTTTTACCGAGGTATAAGCCTCGGATAGATGTGGGCTAGGGAGAGGTAAGCACGTCCGGTACCAGCAATCTTAACCTACTTATTGAGGATAAAAATGACTTTCAAACAATGGATACTATTACTTTACCGAAAAGGTACACCAACGGAATAGATGTGGCAGGGTGTGGCGGGAGGGCCCTAGCCCACATCTATCCGAGGCTTATACCTCGGTAAAACAACAGTTATCCATCATCTGTACCAAGGTAAGACTCGTATAACTATACTATTTTACCTCGGTAAACAGCCTCAGGCTAGGCTCAGGCTAGGGAGACCTTTACATAATTCATTTTTATCCTTAATATCATTCTTTCTTATTATTATTACATTCTAAATTTTTGTTCTCACCTATTCTTGTTAGTTGGCGAGAAGACGCTTTGCAACGCCGGTAGGCTTTTCTAGTCGTTTATTATAATGTTTTGCAAACGACTTAGCCGTCTTCCAGCCTGCATGCGCTAGTATTCTTTTCACAGAAATACCAAGCACCCGTGCCTTGGAGACCATGGCTCCTCTAGTTGAGTGGGAAGAGTATTTACTCGTATCCACTCCAGCCAATTTCAACACCGTAATTGTCCATCTGGCAAGTGTGTCTCGTGAAATCGCCTTATGTGGCTTTATAAAGCTCACTAATAGTTGTTGTGATGCACGTAAATCCTTTGTCTTGTATATATAAGCCCGTATGGCCGACACAACACATAATTTCCGATCATTCGGAAAACAGTCTAAGTGAACCGTTGATAAAGGGTCACCTAACGTGTTCGATTTAAGCAATTTTTCTAAATCAAACGTAGCTTGTTGCTTGTCTATTTCTAATCCAGTTAAGGATAAAGCAACAATCGTCTGTCCTCTGTGTCCGGTTACTAACAATAACAGGACCGCGACCTTAAAACCTAACTGTTTTATATCTAACCACGAGTTGTGAGGCCAAGCCTGAAACAACTTAAATACTATAGAAACATCCCAAAACCGACTATACTTTGGTTTTGGAGGATTCCTTTGATAAATTGAACGAAGTAAATAACAAATAACATAATGTTTTCCAACTGTTTCGCCATCAATTCTAGGTAATATAATTGATAACGCACACCTCGCCGCATTAATCGATCCAAAGGAAAGTCCTTCATCCTCTAGAGAACGAAGAAACCGAGCTACTTGTGAAATCTTTGGATTTGTTGGCTTAACTTTCATTAACAAACAATGTACACCCCATTTCTTTAAATAGGTTGTATACATTTTGACAGTTCCTGGCCTCCATGCATCCGATACTATCCTATCCTCAGTAATTCTGTCCAATCCAAATTGCTGTAGCTGCTTCCTTAGAAAAGGAATGCCAATAGGGGCGTCGTTGACACGTCGCCGTGAACCACTAGCGGTCCGTGGTGCGTCAGATTCCCGAGTTTTCTTGGGAATCGTATACGATCTTTTGCCAGTTGTGAAACTGCTGGCAGCCAAGGTTGCGTGTCCCAATCGGGCACCACCAGTATCGCATGTGTCCCTTCCAAGCCGATTTTTCTCACTACTCGGCTGATAATGCTAAATGGTGGGAAAATATAAAAATAATTATTTTCCCAGGTAATAGCAAACGCAAGCAAACGACTTTCCAAGCATCCGGTTCAGGATGCCAAGAAACATAACAGGGTAACTTGTTATTATTTCGTGATGCAAATAAGTCAACTTCAGGTGTACCCCATTTTTCACAAACGAAGTTAAACAAAGGTGTAGAGAGAGACCACTCTAAATGGTCATGGAAATTTCTACTTTTATAATCTGCAAGTGTATTTTGTGACCCTGGAATATGCGCTACAGTCAGCCAGACTTGTTGAGCCTGTGCCCAGTTCCAAATCAGTTTAGATAACTGATTGCAAGACTTTGATTTGGTTCCACCCATGTTACGAATATATGCCATGGCAGTAGTATTATCAGTTAGTATTCTAACCTGTGATTTATTTATCTTTACTAAACTACGCAAGCCCAGATAAATAGCACGCAATTCTAGTGCATTAATATAGTCTGATTTTTCATCATCAAGCCATCTACCTCCTGTTGTGACCCCATCTCGATGAGCTCCCCAACCTTCTAACGAAGCATCAGTAGTAATTACTGTATTAGGTTCCGCCATGCGGATTGGATTTGGTGAACTTGCTATATGTTGCATCCACCATCCAATATCCTGTAACCCTTCTTGCGAAATAAACATCTTTCGCTCAAAATTGCCTTTAGCTCGTGTTAACGCTAAATTTTTATCTATTTCTAGCGACTTAATATGGGCCTTCCCATATAACACAGCAGGTGCATATGATGTCATTATGCCAATAAGAACAGCAACCTGTCTAATTTTTGGCTTTGATAACTTAATAAGCTGAGTCGCTGTAGTCATAAACTTAATTAGTTTTTGTTCTGTTATCGACACTGTAAGGGACTGTGTATCCAGAATAAACCCTAAACATTTGAGTTGTTTTGTTGGCTTAAACACTGACTTTTGTTGATGTACATAAAACCCCAATTTAGTGAGTAATGCACATAAATCCAAAACTGCATTCACACAACCAATTTGTGTTGATGCTATAATAAAAGAATCATCTATGTATGGAAACATTATGTGACCCTTCCTCGCCATTACCGAGAAAACAGGTTTAAGCAATTTAGTAAATAAACGTGGCGCACAAGCTAAGCCATTCGGCATGCAGGTAAACTCATAGAGTTGGTTATCCCAAATAAATCGAAGACATTTTCGGTATTGTTCCATTATGGGAAGCGTATAATATGCATCCTGTAAATCAACACTAGCCATCCACGCATCTGGTGTAATCAGATCTCGTGCCGTATCTAGAGAGAACATTTTAAAATGTCGATATTCCACCCTTTTATTAAGGATTGTTAAATCCAGGATCATTCGAACATCACCATTAGGCTTCGGTCTCGAGAAAATGTTTGAAATAAACTGTCCTGAACAGTGTGTCACTTTTTGTATAATTCCTTTCTCAAAGAATTTATGTACCTGTTTAGTTAGTGCCTCTCGTTCAACTGGTTGAATGTTATATGGAAAAGGTATTATACTTTGTACAGGAATTTGTGTAAAGGGAATGTGAACACCCCTAACTATTTTTATAATTTCTTGGTCACTAGTAATTTTGTGCCACTCAGAAATATGATTACTAATATTACCAGCCACAAAGTTGCTTACAGTTTGTGTGTTTTTAGAGGCTTCAGGGACTTGTAAAGTTTGTGTTTGGACCTCTACTTGGACCCACCCCTGGGGAAAGGTCTCGACGAGTTGAACCCTCGGCCTATTGGCCGTGCGGTGTTGTCGGTCCAGCCTGGGCGAGCGCCCCGGCCCCGAAACCCTTGACCGAAGTTTGAACTCGGTCTGGTTCCTCTGGTGAACCGTCGTGGACGAAAATCCCCTCGTGACTTTTTGAAACGAGGAGCTTCCTGTTTCTTCTTGCCATCCATGTTTTTGCCACTCTTGGCTGCAGTCTCTACCTCTTTATAGAGGTATTGTAGTTGACCGCCAAACATCTTGGTGTTATCTAAAGGTTTCCCTTTAATCGGCTCTGGAGCAAGATAAAGCGTAAACTCCTTCCCCTCATTATCAGTAACCTTCTTAGAGCGAGCCACTTCCTTGCCAGCATCTGTGCAAACTGACTTGAAGACATTTTCATATCTTCGAAACGACAGGTAATTACCTGCCGCCGCTAACACTGCAATGCCTTTGTCCATTGTCTTAGCCAAAGACGAGAACTTATTTTCACTCTGCATCCTATTAGCCACAGGAACAATAGCTGTTAGGGTAGCCAACACTGCCTTATGCACTGTGTGCAACACATCCTCAAACTTCTTACGGTCATCCGTCATATTGACATCCCGATCCATTTCTTTAATGATGGAGTTGGGAACACCCTTTATGCCTGTTAACTCATCTCCTAACTTGGAGATAACCTCCGCCGGTTTGAACGTGCGGAAATGACCATTCACGGTCTCGCGCATAAGCGTAGTGGTTTTAACCCGCTTAGCCTTTGGCTTCTCCACCTTCTTAGCCACTTTAGTGCCAATGTCCGCATAGACCCCTTCATATATGGTGTCTGAGTCTGATTCCGTAGAAGTAGACTCAGTGGACGAATCAGAAGAAGAATATTTCCTCTTCCTCTTCTTCTTTTTGGACTTAGTCTTCCGCTTTTTGCGAAAACCAGTCTCTGCCCGCTCCTTGGTGAATTCATCACCCGAAGAAATCACCTGTTTCTTCTTCTTCCTCCGTTTAGGAGAAGGAGGAGGAGGAGCCTTAAGCTCCACCGCCGAGTCTGTGTCCAAGAAATCCTCAAACGAATCCTCTTGGACACTCGGCCTACGCCGCTTCCGAGACACAGGCGATTTGGCAGTCAAGATGTGGCTTTCCAATCGTGCAAAGCGAGCCTCCCAATCTGGAGGCGCAGGCACATCAGGCACTGCGTCCTCGTCCGGGTCGGAGAGGATATGCGCCCGGGGCTGTGTCGACGGCCCTGCCGACAACACAGGTGAGGAGTCGTACTCCTCGTCCACTCCACTCGGAACACGCCCCTCGGCTGCTGCTGCACCGCGCTTACTCCGCTTCGTGGCCATCGGGAACTGAAACAAAGATTTTTGGTCAGTCCCGGTATATATATATGTCACAATATGGTTGTTTCAAACTCATTTGGACATCTATTGGTGTTAGAGAACGTGTTTATACCGTTATAACACAGGCGTAATAAGCTAAATTTGTGCGTGGGTTGTGGGTCAAGCCCAAACCTTACGCGGGGTCGGGACCAGTGTATCGGCCCGCCCATCCCTCTGTTCCGCACACTTCTCCCACCTGTGACTACTACGTCAACAAGTTGGAGAAAATGCTACGAAACTCGGAGAAACGCCTGAAAAAGTTTTGTCTAGGGGAGTCTATAAAAGAAACCCAGGAGCATCTCCAACATTACTCTCTATTAGAGTACGAGAGAATTTCCACATGAGATAGGGCGAAACCCACATCTCTACCCATAGTCACACGGTGACCCGGGTGTTGACATAACCGCTAATGACCGGTTTGGTTCCTTCGAGAAACCCACTCGAGTGTTCTATCCTTGGTTGTTTATAACCAAATAACTCGTCCAAATTGGACCAACGAAAGTCTAAACTTTCCATAATGATGCTCTAATGCATCATAATTAAGCTAACCACAGTTTTTATTATACTTACTGCGTATTTGCTTGTATGTAGACTAATTTTGCCGGAGCAACCCAACGACACGTTATCCAGTCGTGAGTTGTATATGCTAATTGCTGGTACCGGACGTGCTTACCTCTCCCTAGCCTGAGGCTAGCCTGAGGCTGTTTACCGAGGTAAAATATATATATATTTGGAGGGCGGGGAGTGGGGGTAAAACAGTTTATTCAACAGAACATATTTTTGTCAGCGCCGGGCACTGGACTTCCGGCCGTTTACATTACATTGTAATTAGGTAGATCAGCTACTGATATTCCACTCAAGTCACATTGTGCTGACACTCAGACAACCAGTCCTTGCTCTACCCAACTAAGCTCAAAAGTTGCGGGTAAATAAATATAAATTTAGTAAATTTTTGATTTAAATCATTTCATTCACAACTCGTTGTTTTAATTTCAAATGTAACATTACCGCTTCTCGAATCCTATATAGTCTATCCGAAGATCTCCTTTTTCCGGATCTCCATGGAAGGCGGAGTTCTTAAAATCTGCCGTGTAGAAACAGGCATTATCTGCCGTACGTTGCCATACCTAGAAAACAATACAGTGCAAATATTTATCAATTAGCCAGAATACTCAGCATTTATTGAGTTACAGGGTATGTGTGGTGTAATTAAGGAAAATGTTCTTGGGCATTTGCTTCCCGAGAAAGAGCATTAAATGAATGTGGACCAAAGCTAAGTGTCACACATGTTCGCAGTGGTATCATGGGCCTTTTTTCCTTATCTGAGCTTAGTGAAAATCGAAAATGGTTGGTTTACATTATTGCATCCAACAGAGGACATCGCATGTGGCAGTTCATGATGCACTTGAGATCAAAGCTAATTTCCAGGAGGGGTTGTTTCTAAATATATACGGGTATTTTCTGAATGCTTGTAATCAAATTTACACGGTTGGTGGAACTATCTCACATCTCACAATTGAAGCCATGCCGGGTGTTTTAGAATGTTATGTACTTGATTTTGAGGGTGGTTCATAACCATGACGGTTACAGGCTGCAGCAACAGAAAACGGCCCCGATAAGTCGGTCTGTTTTTTGGATGAAGAGTAAACTTCAAAGGGGGTGGTTGTAGAAGTGGGGGGGGGGGTTCTTTACAACAATAACGACAAGTCATTGTAACAGCACCGGTTCTCTCAAGTCCGATTATAGCAGTGCACTCGTGTCCAGTTGCCGATAGGTTAGGAGGAAGGGAGAAAGGTGGGATCTGCAGCAAGAAGGAAAGCGAAACAGTAAAAAAGGAAAAGGACACCACCCAAGCAAACAACTCCCTTCGATCAGGGGGAGGAGTAAGCCCGGGAGAAAAAAAAGAAAGGGTAGTATAGAGGAAAGAGAAATGAGGAGGGTTGAGTCAAAGGGCTGTGCCTCCTTGGCCTGTAGTAAATAGTCGGCGAGCCAGAGTAAGAGGAAGAAAGTGAAATGCTTTAATTTATGTGGGTGGTGTCTGCTTTCGTTTTACAGTAATTAACCCTATTGGTAATAGCAGTTATTGTATGAATGATTCAATAATTATCAAGAGTGATTAAGACAAGCTATGACTAAAGGATTGTTGGGGAAAATGCATAGTTAGTAGTGTGGACATGGAGTGGGCTGTGCCCCAAAAGACCACGACGGGTCATATCTCGGACACTGATGAGTGCCTACTACCAAGGGACGTTGTATTTCAATTTCATGGATTATGAATGATTGTGAATGCAAAGACATCCAAAAGAAACCAATTCAGGAGGTGTGTTCACAATATTCATGTGATATTAGTGAAAAATAAGGAACTATATGCTGTCGTCCGAATCTGCAAACATCTTTATAAATGATCTTAGCGCTAATGTGTGATGATTACCATGACAGGACCACAGTGTACCTATGTTGTATGGGTTTTATCTGGACTTGATAACATGCATGTGTCAAAAGGCGGGGCTGGACCCAAATTAATTCTCTATACCTAGTATTCTGATGAACATAGTTGTAGCGTGATTTTGGAGATGAGCAAGCATGTGGATTGGAAGTCAGATGTAGTTCATCAGTATCTTAAGGCGCCTATGTCCACATCAGCAATTGTTTGACTAATGATATGCATACGGTAATGTATGTTCCTGTACAATGTCTAGAATTGGATAATGTCAATTTTAGTGTTGCATAATGCCTTGATATGGATAATGTGTGTTAAGCCTGCCAGATCTTGATCCAAACTTATAAAAATACAATTTTAAACCCACGGCGCTTCAGTTTCCAATCCAAATAAATAAAACGGACTTGTGCTCACCGCAGCGTTATCATCAGTGCTAGGCGTACAATCTTTAGGACGGTTGATCGGTGCACATGGATTGTATGAGTAGAACGTATTTTTCGTGTTGGGATCTGGTATATTTACAAACCTGGACACACACAAATAAACAGGGGGTCAGAGCAAAATGTAAGACTTATAATAAACGCACTTCTACTCAATTTCCGCTCAATACATTTGATATAGATCACATCTAGAAAGTCCTAGATTTATATCTAGAATAAGCTTTGTTTTCATGGTCACATTTTTCTCATGTTTCATTATTAATATGATATACAAATATACTAGTAAAGTATACACTATATTAGTGTTTGTTGGGGTTTTATGTCCCAGATATCTCGAGAACGATCCAAATACCAAAGATCGCGGAAACATTTCAGCCCTGATCATATATGAATGAGTGTGTGTATGTGTACGATTAATTTGATGCGTAAACGTAAATAACATTCACAATCAGGGTTCCAGTCCACAAAATACTGAAAAATATGCTTTAACAATGACATTTAATAGGGGCAGGGTAGATACAAGATTCACCTCTGACTATGTCTCTGTTCAACTACTAACCTAGATAAAAGATCTGTAACCGAGTCAGATGTGAATCTTTTATCTAATACTACTAAACTAGCCTCCACAGGTACAGCGCAATGTCAATGTTGAATGTCTGAGACTGAGTGATTCCGAATCACTCAGTCAAGTCAGTGACCGTCACTGATTGGCAATGAAAACTTGTTTTATTTCAGGAAGTATCTAGGTAGCGGGCAATATCGGCTGTGGATTCTCAGAGTCTTCGCAGCCAACAATGTCGGCTGCCTAGACTTTTGACATTCTAGACCTTGCACAGCCGACAATGCTTAAACTTATATTACAGGCACTTGTATTGTCTAGTTATATACACACTTTTTTTTAATGGTTTTGTGGTATAAGTGAATGCAATGCCATTTATTTTCACAACCCTTCTCGACTTACTATCTAAGCTTTTTTTTAAAGAAATGAAAACGATTCTTACAAGTATGTACAAAGAAATACTTTCCGATTTTCCCAGATTTTATCTTAAAGTGTGTGTGTGTGTGAAAGGTGAACTTCTGTCACTATGTATGTCTTTTTATTTGTTTATTTTCTTATATACCGGTATATGTTTTCCCCGGGTAAGTGACATCGCCATCGGACAGGTAATTTTTTCAAATCACCCATCTGGTGGAAAAGTGGTAACAAAAGTTAGTTGCCAGGCCTGTGCAGCAGGGATGCTGGGAAGGGACAAAATGGATGGAATGTAAAAATGCAAAAGTTCATTTCGTAACAAAATGAAACCAAATTTACACAAGAACAAAATATGCAACTGCTTTATTTTTATTCTTTAAGTCTTTCATTCTATTACAAAATGAACAGAATTACAAGTTTTAGAAATGGTGCCCCATACAGTGGACGGTTTCAGGCCTGTACCTACTGAAAGGTTTGGTGTGGGTCTCACTAACCATTCACAGGTTCAAGACAACATACAATTTTATATATCACCCTTAATATTTTTGTAAATTGTAAAATAGGGTCTTATATAACCAAAAACTAGATGGATTGGAGTGGTGGGTAGAGGGAATTCACCTGTGGCAAATGTAGTTTGGCATGGGACTCACCATTAATTTTCAGTAAATATACATGTGAACTAAAAACAAAATACATGTATAGGCCTAATTTCGCTGTTGCCAGCGGGCAACAGTGGATGTGCCAATCAGAGAAAACCAAAACAGTCACATATGCGACTGTAGATGGCTATATTATATCATTCCTTTTTTACATTTTGGTATGCCTATTAGTAGATACACCTAAATATCTCAACCCTTGCATCTGGTTTTCGCTTAGGCCAAAATCCTTAAGTTTAAGCCCTGATCAATATGCCAGTTAATATGCATGGAATGGCATTTTAGTAACACATTTTATGTAATAATACTAATATTGGAATATAATAAATCTGATATATAGTGAATGGATATTATGAAAATATTGTCCATTATGATTTCATAATATAAGTGAACGGAATTAAAGATGCTGATACAGTGATAGGTCTGCAATATCAGTACTGTGAATGACAGACACAACATTAAACAAGTGTGTATATAAATAGACAATACAAGTGCCGGTACCGGTAATAGAACTATATTGCCGGTAATATAACTAAATATGAAACTATATTCGTCTTTGAATCACTGGGAAGCAAACCTTATGTCAATTCATATTTGTAGTAAATAAACAACAAATTAACCACAAAAAAAAGGTTTAGGTATTGTCTGCTGCGCAAGGCCTAGAATGTCAAAAGTGTCGGCAGCTGATATTGTCGGTCTGAGAATCTGCAGTCAACATTGTTGGCTGCCTAGACACTTCCTTTATTTAACGATGCCTCTATACTACATTGATTTTTATCATCGGCTATTGGACATCAAACATATGGTCATTCTGACATTTTCTTTGGAGGTAAACCCCTGCCGCCACATCGCAGGCTACTCTTTCCGATAAGCAGCAAGGGGTCTTTTATATGCACATTCCCACAGACAGGACAGCACAAACCACAGCCTTTGATGAACAAGTTGTGGACCACTGGTTGGAATGGAAAATAGACCAAACTGCAAATGGGTCCACTGACAGGGATCGATCGGATGACCCAGGGCCACACCTTAATACCAGATGTACGAAATGTTGAAGGCATAATTGCCTGTTGGTATTTCGGTCTCTATTCTGCAATACTTGAAAGTTAGTCAGAGTTTTATACTGCTCATTTGTCCAAAATCGGTCTATTGTAGCTTTAAAACAGTTCAGGGTAGCGCTTGAGATGACATTATCAGGTAGTGAATTCCAGTCAGTTATTATTCTTTGGCTGAAGAAGTGCTTCCGAAGTTCCAGGTTGCATCTGTTTTTGTAGAGTTTGTGTTCATGACCTCTTGTGTGAATGGTGGTTTCAGGTTGCTGGGGAAAGAATATATGGGGGTCTATGCGGTCAATTCTCTTTACAATTTTGAACACTTGTATCATGTCACCATGTCTTCTGCGATACAATAGTGATGGGAGCTTCAGTGAGACTAATCTTTCCTCATATGGCACATTCCTCAAGTTGGCGATTAGCTTTGTGGCTCTTCGCTGAATCTTTCCGATTTCGTCGGTGTCCAAATTGTAGCGCGGTGACCAAATTACATTGCCATACTCAAGGTGAGGACGTACCATAGCTGTGTACAGACGCTGGAGGGTACTTTCGTCCAGACATGTGAAGGTAGCGCTTATGAGGCCAAGCATCCTGGAAGCCTTATTAATAGCTGCAGGTATGATAGGCTATGTGTTTGTGGAACTTGAGTTCACTGTTGATAAGGCTTAGCAGGTGGACACTCCAACGCCTGAGCTATGTCCCACTCCCCCCTGATTGGTAACGCCAATGCAATGAATATAATTATTGTAAATTGATTAGATATAGTAAACATATCTAATCTATAAACTTGTTCTGTTATAAAGAATAATCTATTTACCGTTATGAATTTCTGACAACTAACTATACCCGTGTCGATTCCTTATCAGTTAGACATCTGACACAGTACAGAAAGAGGCTGAGGGAGTAACTATCATCTATCAGTATCATCGCCATGTATGATCGTATGATAATGCAATTATTGAATTAATGGGTTCTGATAACAAGAACTCACGTCTTCTTCACGTATCCTTCTAACGATATGGTGTATTTGCTGGTGCGACATTCACAATTTCGACTTAACACCTTAACGCATTGCTCTGAAAATACATGAAAAATAAGTCCAAATATAACAACTATGCCTAATAGCTGATTCATGATGACAAAAAGTCAACTGTTGGTTCTCAACATGCAGTGAGCAGTTTAAAAGTGTGTTGTAGTGCCACAAGTCACGAGACAAGCAGCCCAAAGTTTGTTGACTTCCGGTACAGGCAGTGATCAGGGTAATCGCGTCTATGTGAGACAAAGAACGATACACCGATTTATAGCATTTAAAAACAAACTATTTGTTTAATAATTTTGATAGCACAATCTATTGAGAATATTTGTAATATTATTATTAATATTCGCTAAATTTTGAAAGGCATATGTTCTATTACCATAAATATTTACTGAAATATAAATATCGTTCATAAATCTGGAGTCGCGCGACTAGTAATCTTGAAAGAAACGGGACGAGAAAAGAGGCTGGTTATGGCAGACGAATCAAACGTACAGCAGCGATTTTCGACAACAGGGAACCCCAATAAAACAGGTAGGTGTACATACAGGTGACTGTGTATGCGGTAATAATGTAAGTTGGCAAGCTACTCGTCGTCTTTTCCCCTCGGCTGTAACACTGGCACTCTCCCTGGCCGTGGACAGTGACAAGTGTTGTCAGGACACTCATTCACACCACGAACTAGATACAAGATTCACCCCGTACTGCTGCAGTACTACAAGTACAAGTACCGGGTGAATCTTTTATCTAACCACGAACTAGATCAGTTTTAGTAGATACAATATTCACCTCTGACTCTGCCTACACAGGCTACTGTAGTATGGGGTGACTATTTTATCTAACCATGAACACTCACATGACGCCGTGATATATACTGGTATCGTCAATCTACGTGCTTACTACTAGTACTAGTACTTGTATTTCGAAGATCAACATGAGCTGGCAGTTCTCTTTAATGGTGCTGTCACATTACGACGCATCGCGCAAACGTACGTCGACGACGACGTATATGATTTTTTGCCACCACGTCATTATGCGTTACGTGTGCGTTAGGCACTATTTGGTATACGACAAGATACGGCATCGCACATCAGGGGGTCGGCAAAGTTTTGTGCATGCACAAAACTTTCGATGCATGACAAAGTTCGACAACGTGTGGATTTTACTTCCGTCGTACGTTATGTTAGCATTAGGCGTACATCGATGTATGTTAGACTTACATTAGTCAAATGTTGTTCACTACGTTGACCTACTTTAAAGGCAGTGGGAACGTGCAGTCCACGTACTGACAACGTATGGATAACGTACGTTTAGCTTCTCTCCAGCGTGTCTTGGCGTATGTAACGTATGACACGTAGTTCTGGCGATCGAATAACGTTCACCGGCGTTCTGTGAATGTACCATGAGCGTAATTCAAGCAATTTTCGCCGGGAGGTACGCTGTGTATACGTCCAACTTTGCCCCCTCCCCCACACCGAAAAGTTTGACGCTTCTCGACATGAAAATGTGATTTTACGCGTTGGCGGCGTGCTGGCGCGATGCGTCGTAATGTGACAGGGCCATTAGTTGGTGAATTTAATTGGTAGAGTGGAGCAGTTATTGTGTACAACATTTTGTTGCTAGTTCTTCTTGACCTCTTCTTGCATTAATTCTAGATCTACTGAAATATATGCTTAGAACTATTATATGTCTAGAGTTGGTGCCTGTCATGCCCTGTGACTGTTTATATTATTGGTCAGGAAGCTATGGCAGCATCACACATTTAATGTCATGGTTTTCTTATTGTATTCATGTTTTTATTATTTATGAATGTTCATGGTATACATTGCATTCACTTACACTTAGCCTCTTCTGCTTAAGAAATTAGGCATCAATGCCTGTTAGCAGATTTGGCCTGTCTAAGTGGGACCTAGTGAAATTATAGTTTTCGTGTGGCGAGCGCTGACTGTAGCGGTAGTTTACCAAGTGCTTATTGAGGCGTCCTTTGAAAGAGTTTAAGCTCGGGGCTTTCACTACATCAGCTGGTAGTCTGTTCCAAGTATTCCCGGCTCTTTCAGTCAGGAAGTTTTGACGAACTCGCTTGTTAGTCCTGGGTTTGACGATCTTCTTATTATGCCCTCTGGTTATCAGACCATGTGTTGGCTCGAGTATGAATGTACCGGTTTTTGACTGTATATGTTTCGCTGAGGTGTTTGTAGATCTCAATGAGGTCTCCGCCAGCCCTTCTGTAGTATAGGCTTGGCAGGTTTAGCGCTCGTAGTCAGTCTTCATAAGAGAATTTATTCAGGGTTGGTACTAGACGGGTTGCACGCCTCTGTACTCTCTTAATGGCAAATACAAAGTAAAAGTGTCTGAAACCAAAAATATTGATTTAAATAAATCTTTAAATATTCACTGGGGCTAGGGCAATGGTTGGATCTTCCCCAAATTTGGCCCAATATTAGATTATATATTATCTGATATATCTCAATAGATATCAATGTCATGTACATGTTTCTACATGGGTGTCCGACCATTGTGAAACTAGTGTGGTCAGCAAAGACCCAAACAGGTTGGTGTCAATATTCTGTGTGCAGCTCCTTGCACTAACTAGCACTATACTAAGATTGGTATTATTGGAAAGGGAATCAAATTGCTTATCTATACATACCAAATCTTATTAGGTTTAACATATTTTTTAATTCAGTAGATGGGCTTTAAACTTTCAAAATTATTTAAATTGCAGAATTTGACCTTTTTGACCTATTTGACCTAGGGCAAACCATATATGGTTAGAAGGCTGAGGTCATTGTGCTTCTTATGGTACCATCCGTGACTTTCTACGAAGTAGTGCAAGGAAGCGCGAGCCCATTAAAAATACCCTGTTTTCACAGTCGTTTTCATTTACATTAGTAATGAAGGAATATTCACTAAATACACTCATCATGCAAATGGAGTTTACTTAAATACAAACTTACTATATATTCTATCCAACAAGACCATCGGATAGGACATATGCTGATGTTCTAGGTTATGTAATTTCATCTAAATCATATACATAGAGAAATAGTTACAAGCATGTGAATATTGATGAAAAAAGCACTATTCCTGGACTTTTAATGGGCGCTGCCGGTACCTAATATTATCCAAGCTATTCCAAATTAACATCCGTAAACTTTTTGGCTAGGTGCAGCAGCTTCTTCAACCCTTCCATATATCACAAATACATGCAACATGTTTTCAAATATGCATTCCTCCCAATAGCTGATGTCTACATTTTGTCATGGGGGGTTGTTAAAGTTGCATAGTCCGATGTTTTGAGTTTCAGAAATTTTCTGAGATAAATACATTAGGTTGATCGTTATAATATACCTTACTTTAACTTGAAGTAACTTTTATTTTAAGTGGCTAACTTTTGAGATATTTGAAGTGCAACCATGCAAAATTAATTTTGGCAAGCTTGCCAAAACTCTGACGCCATAGCATTCTGCAGTAACATTGCCTCACAATTCCCTTCTGTGTGGTGACAAATGCTTAATAAGTACATCAGTATCTAAGCTAGATATGTAGAATCAAATTTAGATAATTGTTTTGGTTTTTAAAATTTGATGATTGCATCGGACTATGCATCTTTAAACAAACACCAAAAAGTGACACATCCATAATATCATTTTCAACATACACAACACATTCAAACTAGATTTATTTGATTACAGTTAAGCAGTAAAGTGTGTGTAAATGTGTAAAATTTCATATTTTCCCTTTATCACAAAATCATATAGACATACTTTTGATACGTGTTGTGATATATATTAAATACACATAGTATTGCTAACATACTTAATTTAAAAAAGGCAACAATAATTATGTCCTACGTAACACGAATACCAGATATGTGGTACAATAGAAGGGATGATGGGATATTTGTAGGACTGCACATATGTTAATGCTTATATTTGTTTATGTAAAGCACCTGAGAACGGCTTGCTGGATCGGGCGCTATATAAATGTTTTATTATTATTATTATTATTACCCAGTTTCAAAGAACGACCCAAGTATATGAATAGCATGTTAGTGGTAGATTAACGGTCGATGTGACTATGTCCATAACCCATAAATCCGACACTTCTAATTTATATATGGTAGTTTAGCGGTCCTGTCCGCTTAGTATCGTGTAGTTACTCCCACATCACCGCTCCTGAAAGAGGGCTGCTAAACAAACCGTAAAGGAAATGACCAGATAAATGATTAAATTTAATTTAAACCACTGGAACCGTTCCATCAACAGTTAACTCCTATTTGAAGCAGTTTTTGTTCGGATTTAGACATAGTTGTCATTCGTCCTTATTCTGGGTAGGGGTGAATCTTTTATCTAAGTATCAGACTGCAGGAGTATTTCAGAGACAGCCTGAGTCAGGATGACCATATCGGTACAGCGCTGACTTCCTTTGCAGGAATTAGTGGGTTTATAGTGACTTCAGAAAACTGTGACCTATTATTACCTAGCCTGGTTGACTGATTGATTGGTGGCTTCTTTACGCCGTGTCGACAGCATAGGCCTTAGCCTGGATTCGCATTAATGATTTGCTCAGTATCAAGATAATATGACAGAGTGGGATATTGGATCATCGTTCTGGTGCATGGTCTCCCTAGATAAAATATTCACCCCCACTGTAGCCCCGTTCACGCAGCACAACTTTAGGCCGAACTAGATAAGGCGAACTAGATGAGGCGAACTAGGCGTGAAAGTGTGTCGTATCCACACATCCAGTGCTTGGGGCGGTTTAAGCCGGAAATCGATATCTGCACATGAGCAAGTCCATACTAACCAGCGCCACTTTCGGTTAGTCGACGTCGCCACGAGAGAGTGTGGGTTCGACCTAGATATGTATAGACTGAGTCGAATTATTATGGAACGGTCAAAACTTCTGCTGGGCAGTGAAAACCTATACATAAATGATGAAAAAAATATCTGTGCACAGCTAGCGGTTTCATAGACCAAATTATATAATATGCACTTTTGATCGACCGGAAAATCAACAAACTCAGGTCTCGACTGCACATGCATGTGACGTGCTTAAGCCGCCTCAAAGTAAACCGCTATCGTCCACACAAGCAAGATGGGCCGACTTAAGCTATTTCGCTTCATATATACTACCTCGCGATGTGGTTTACTTGAAGCGAACTAGATGAATCGACTCAGCCCTTATCCGCTTCAGCGTCGCGTCCACATGGCCAATGTGAGCCGAACTAGACAAGACAAACTAGTTGAGGCGACTTAACGATCATGTGTGAACGGGGCTTATGTCTAAATCCTTGTGAAAACTGCTTTGACAAGAATGAACAAGCTGTGGAGGTCCTGGTTCCAGCATGCATTGTTTTATCTATATTGATATGGAGTTGATGAACTGGGAGAGAATGTAAAAAGAAAACAAACAAAAACCAATATGGCAGTCACTAAATGCTCTTGATTCGACTTTAAAGTATTAATCTACATGGTTCCATAAATTCTACGCTCTAATATTTTCGGGCTATGTTAGATAAGCATTTGAACAATATATTTAGCATATTAGTGCGGAAATTCATGTGGTTATGTCCATAACCCAGCTACCGACGCTTTTCCTATGAGGTTGTTTAATAGCCCTGTCAGGGGGCTGCGGGAGTAACTAGGGTCTCCCAATCTCATGTCCGTTAATTTACTGGGTTTTTTTTGTGTTCAAGTGTTTTTATTCCTCTGAATAACATGTTGTCAGTGCACTGTTCTTCCAGCCCTCATCACAATTGCCTCTACACAGTAAACAAATCTACAACAACATACAGAAAGCAAAAACATCGGTACATGAATGATAGGTAAAGAACAAGATAAGAGAAAAAAGAAACATATGCAGGGAGATAACTACATTAGACTAGTATGGTAGGCATTAGTAGGGGGTGGGGCATAACTGATTATCTTTCTAGTAGTAACATACTTGTTGAAAGGGTGATGGGAGATGTAGGGTGGGCCTTTGTGATTGAACTTGTGTTCATGGTAATCTCAGGTGGGGCCTATTGAGTTAGTAAGTAGGTTAATATTGATTAATCATGTACCTCAGTAGGATCCAACTAGAATTATTTCCAGGCTCATTCCGTTGTAGATGGGTTTTTTGGTCTAGTTGACCGCTACTGGTTGAGTTTACAGTGTGTATCTTTGTTTGGGGGAGAGGGGAAGCGGGGGGGGGGGGGGAAAGGAATGGCAACACCGACCCCAGTGTATCATTGATCTGCTTTGGCCGAGGCTGGTTGATTTAAATGTGAATGGAGGTTTATCTTGAAAGTTTTGTAACAATCACTATTCCTGACAGTGTGTAATGTTACAAATCGGTACTAAGCCTGAACTAATCGTTAGATATTGCTAGGACGCAAAACCCCAACGAAGAAATACTCACTGTCGGTGATCTAGAATCCTGTTATGGTATTATGGCCCTGTCACACTACGACGTAATGACGTCAGCGTAGGGAGAACGTGAAGAACGTTGAACTTCTCGGTGTAGTATGCAAATTTGGGCACAAGTTGAACGTGGATGCAGTGTAGTGGACGAGATCGTAACGTCGGTAAAGCGTAGTGATACCGTCATTCAACAAGAGAGGACAACGTCACTACGCTCACAGAACGTTATGAACGTTATTCCATCGCCAGAAGAACGTTACGTGACGTTCGCTACGTCATGAGACGTTGAACTACGTTGAATGCACGTTCTCCTGACGTTCCCATTAAGCCTCGTAGGCATTTGCACTCGGTTTAATGTGGGTCAACGTAGTGGAACGTAGTGGAACGTAGTTGAACGTAGTGAGCAGCGTTGGAATAACGTCCGTTTAACGTCAGTGACGTTCACTGAACGTGAACAGAACGTATGGTGAACGTAAACCCTTACGTTCGAGCTACGTCGAAAGTTTTGAACATGTCCAAAACCTTGACGTAACACGGCATAATGTGACGTAGCTCGAAGTCATTCTAACGTTATTCTGACGTCATCATGACGTAACCCAACGTAATGACGAAAAATTACCACGTTAGGCTCACGTTGGCTCGTTACGTCGTAGTGTGACAGGGGTATAAGGAGGGTTTGAGTTTGAGAATGCGTAGTATAAATGAGTGTGCGTGTACTCAAATATGTACTTTGGTACAAATAGGCCACCACTACCACCACTGCTATTGGGCCTGTAATTGATAGCCTGGAATGGTTACCTGTGGCTATTATGTATTAACATACCAAACTACAATAGAACTTGCTTTCCGCGAATGATTGTTCATTGTACAAAGTGTTTTTATCTCATTTAACTGTTCCTTAGATGACAGGACACCTGCTATGGTAGGACAACATTAGTATGGGATAGAGATAGAGTTATTCTTTCAAGTCAGGTACTTGCTGTGCTACAGAAGAAAATTGTGTTTCCATTGCATCTAAAATGCACATCTGACTGGAGGGGTGTTTTTTTCCTGCCAAAATACTTTTGAATCTTCGATGAGTGCACATGCACTAGCTATTGCAAGATACTAGTTCTTCTAATGGTGTACCGGATTCGGTAAGAGCGTTGGCTTGGCACCTGGAACCCTGTGTAAAATTTCCCGATATTTGAGACATTGGTTAAGGTGTGAACTATTCTATAATAAATTGCAAATGATCTATATAATGGTAAATGGTATGTAAAACCAAAGGCATATAAGGTATATGTGCTGTTGGTGAACCATTACTGATTTAAGATAGAAATTGTGTATTATAAGAGATAGTGTGAGAGGGGCACTTCTTGAAATGTACAGAGTCTTTGGAAATCTGCTCACATACCCCCTCCCCCCCACCCCCCAATTGTTATTTACGGATCACTGCACACCAGACACAACAGGGCACTGTAGCTAGACATAAGTGTTCACACTTCCTGTCTACCAATCACTATATATCACTATAACCATGCCTTGGTTACAAGGTTCTTGAATATCATTGGTAGATATAAGAATGCCTGTTGCTGATTGGAGGGATTGATCAGGTGTGTACAGCCATCTTGGATTCTAAACCCTATATATATAATAAAATAAGCAAGCTCCTTCTGGTTCCTTCTGCACACTCTATATCTTGCCTTCCTTCTCTATACTTGCCTGTAGTGATTTCCTATTTAGCCTGCCTACACAACCACAGCTGCCATCCGTCGACTTTACACCTGGACGAGTCAAACCAATTAACAATTAACATACAAAACAGATAACTCTCGCTACCAAGCCTGGCATTCGCATTAATACTAGGATAGGACAAGGACTGGGTTTCTCAGTATTAGGATAATGTGACTGAGTGGATTATCGGTCATGTGTACAGCAAAGTCTTACAATGGGTCAGCACTTTTACAAGTCATCGGTAGGTATCAGTCCTGATGACCTTATATATTGCTAGGACGTAATGCCCCAACAACCAAACAGTTTAATGGTGGCGTGTCATGACATCTGCCTCGTGAGTCATATAGTCGCAGTGCCGACTCATATACCACGAATCATGTTGTGTATGTAATCAGCACCAGGGCAGTCATACACATGTAGACCTCCATACACGTCGATTATGTGCCTCTTTTACGTAACATTGGCGCATAGGTAAACTAAAACGCTTAGCTAGATTTGACTGGACGGGACGCGGTGGCCGAATAAGTAGAGCGTAGGTTTCCTATGCAGAAGGTCGGGAGTTCGAATCCCAGCTTGGTTAAACCAATGACTTATAAAGTTGATACATGCCACTACCTATGCTGGTGTTCAATATTAATAGGACAGGACAAGGACTTGTTAGCGCGGTATCAGGATAAAGTGACTGTGTGTGGTATCAGGTTATGGTGCCAGCGGCCTGGTCTCCCAGTGGCTGCAGCACTATAAAGTTACCATGAGTGCGCACTGTCACAGGTTGGTACACGTCTTGGTATCACCTTAGATGTTGCTAGGACGTAAACAAACAAAAGATTTGATCCTAGCTATCCAACTTAGATACTTGTGTAGATGTTAAGCGATTGTTGCCACTTAGAAAACAATACTAAGAGTAAGACAATTCAAATGAGTTTAGCATCCATCTTCCGTTTTTGTAGATCGTGGAATTAAAAGCCATGGATTCGAACCCTGGTCGAGTCAAACCATTGACTTAACAAAATGTATACCTGTCGCTTCCTAGCCAGGCATGTGACATTATTAGGATAGGGCTAGGACTGGTTGGCTCAGTGTCAGGGTAATGTGACTGAGTAGGATTCTTACTTCATCTTCCGAACACTGGAAGTTAAGTATCCGGGGAGAGGACAAGCTCACGCAGTCCCAGATGTAGCCTCAGTACGCAACTCGGCAGCGGAGGAGCAGCAGCGAGTTAAAGGAGGAGCACAACAGGTAAGTTTCACAGGAGAAAACACTACATTGAGTGATAAATAATAATTATGGCTAGTGATGGCTAACTACCACGTAATAGCCAGCGTGCAAATGGTAAAAAAAATTGAATGTGTTAACATGTTCTGTGGTGAACTAATACGAATCTAACGCGTGTCGTTTCAGATCGTACAGACTGCGAGTACAAGTGTCTCGGGACCTGACTCGGCTGAACACGAACGCCCGATCTAACAGTGGCTAGTAAGCGGTGTGGTCGCAATAACACACAAATACGGGTAATTCTTATGGCAAGAATGATGTCGGCAGACGACCGAGCACACTGATAGCGAATGTGGGTCAAAGTGAGAGTGACTCTGAGCCGGTGGACACCCGGACCAAGGCCAAGTGAAAAAAGATGGCCGAGGCGAAGCCAAAAACCCGTGCAAAAACGACCGAGACAGTCGGTGGTCCAGTCTGGAGTGTTGTTCCCGTAGTCGTGGCATCTCTTGCCTTTGTAGCCTGAACTCCCGTTCATGCAGCTCTCGGGTGCTCGAACTGATTTCATCAGTTGCTTGTTGCGCTCTGCTAAGTTGTCGCCTAGCAGGAATTCGGTCGCTTCTGGCCGGTCTCCATAGACATCCCGTTTTTCTTTGATGAGCTCCTTCCCCAGTCGGGAGCTTACCACTTTGCCCACCCTATTCTTGCGATCCACTCTCATTTGGGCGTGTGTATTCATTCACCAGCATTTTAATTGCATTTAGCATATGCAATGCCTGCTCATTCAGCTCAGGGTCGGCCACGCTCAAAATCTGCCTGAGGAAGACAGAAATGAGTTCAAGATAATGTATCTGGAACTCCTGAGCACGAAAGTTAACGAGTGATAATTGGATATTGAACTGTACGTATAACGATCCCGTTCGTGGTTACTCTGATACAGGAAAGGGAACCACACCCATTTAGAATGGACAAGCGGGAAAAGGAATTTGTAAACAAAGAGGTTACTTCGCTTTTAGAAAAGCAAGTGTTAAAGGTAGTGAGGGATATGCCAGACCAGTGGATATCAAACATTTTTCTCAGACCTAAGCCAAATGGCAAATTCCGAATGATACTGGATTTGACAGAGGTAAACAAATGCATACAATATGAACACTTTAAAATGTTTAATCTCAAAACGGTCCTAGACTTGCTAGAGCCAGGTATGTGGATGGCTAGCGCCGATCTAACAGATGTGTACTACTCAGTACCCATAAATACAAATCAGAGGAGGTTCCTCAGGTTCCGATTCGGAAACCGACTACTCGAGTACCAAGTATTACCAAATGGGTTATCACCGGGGCCCAGAATTTTCACGAAACTTCTAAAGCCTATATACTCAGAATGTGCAGAAATGGGACACATGGGGTTCCCCTACCTAGACGACAGCTTCGTGTTAAATAAAACAAAAAGCAAGTGCCAAAAAGCTATAACAGAACTAACAAACAGTTTCATGAAACTAGGGTTCAAAATTAACGAAGAAAATTCAGTACTAATGCCCGTGCAGTGCATAACATTCCTAGGGTTCGACATTGACTCAGTGGGGATGTGGGTCTCCCTCACAGAGGATTAAAAAGGATAAAATATTATCGGTAATAGATGAAATAAAAGGGGCTCAACAGGGCGAACTGTCAATAAGACAAGTGGCAGGGCTAATGGTGGCCTATGCCCCAGCGGTAGAATACGGAGGTATACACTTCAAAAGCTTAGAAAGGGACAAAATTAAAGCTCTGAAGAGAAGTAAGGGTAACTTTGAAAAGAGAATGTGGATTTCAGACAGGTTATGCAGGCATAACATGGTGGGAAGTGAACCTAAATAACGAACGGGAAATTAGGAGAAAAGAGCCAGACATGGAATTATTCACTGATGCTTCACATCAAGGATGGGGAGCTCATACAGAGACAGCTCAGACGGGAGGCAGATGGCACCAGGACGAGCTGGCACACATTAATGCGCTCGAATTGAGGGCAATAGCATTCAGATTAATGAGCCTATGTGAGAGGGATAATGTACATATCAGGGTACGGACAGACAGCACAACGGCCTTGGCCTATGTCAAAAACATGGGTGGGACCAACTCAGAAGACTGCCTAACAGAGGCATTAATTATATGGGAATGGGCCTAAGAGCACAATAACTGGCTAACGATTACTCACATACCAGGGGTAGATAATGTACTTGCAGACCTGAGGTCCAGAAAATTCAAGGATCATTTAGAATGGAACCTAAGTAACAAAACTTTCGAAGAAGTATGTAAACGTTGGGGGTCACCACAGGTAGACATGTTCACATCAAGGTTAAATACTAAATAACCGATTTACGTAAGCTGGAAGCGAGAACCCAATAATTGGAGAACAGACACGTTCTCGATGAACTGGTCAGGCATGTTCATTTATTGCTTTCCCCCGTTCAGCCTACTCCCCAGGGTCGTGAGAAAGATACAACGAGACGGGGCATCGGCGATAGTGGTGGCTCCGCATTGGCCAGCACAACCGTGATTTCCGCTTCTCCAAGAAGAAGCGCTAGAGAGGATTGAGTTCCCAAAAGAAGAGGGGAACCTTGTTGGAGCCAGCCACCTGCAAAGAGAGCCCGCACTGCAAGCGATCGCAGAATCAAGATTAACGGTGTATCGCTTTTAGCGAGAACGTTAGACGGGTTTGATATTGACAAGAAAACACGACAATAATTTACAATATTCCCAGCCATTTCCTTGAACATTTCCTTTATAGCGAAACGACTACAATAGAACATCCACACATAAAAACTACCAGGCCCATATTAACAGATGGGCACTGTGGGCGCAAGACCAGGGGGTGAGCGTAATGGACCCACCAATAGCAAAGGTGCTAAAATATCTACGAGTATACTTTGAGACTGGAGTTGGATATGGTGCGATAAATGCAGCGCGATGTGCATTAAGCAGGATTTTGCCTAGGATAAATGGTAGCACAATAGGTGAACATTTCTTAATCAAATGGTTATGTAAGAGGTGCCACAAGCAGAGGCCACCACAGCCGAGATATGACTCGTTCTGGAAGGTGGAGAAGGTTCTAAAGTGGATAGAAGCATTAGGCAACCACGGGGCTATGAGCCTGAAATTACTGTCCTATAAACTAACACTGTTATTGTTGCTTGTGTCGTCCCAAAGCGGACAAACTATCCTGAGTCTGACATTAAACAGCATGAGGATAGAGGAGGACTCGATTGTGTTCAAAATGAAAAGACTGATAAAACACAACCAACTGGGGCAACCCCTAGACTCTGTGCGCTTCTATGAATATAGAAGCATTTGTAAGTTATGTGTAGTAAGAGCACTGAAAAGATACATTATCAGAACAGACAAAATAAGGAAAGACATGCAGCAGCTGCTAATTTCCTTCATCGGGCCACGCTGGCCAGGTGGACACTAAAGGTCCTAGAATTGTCAGGGGTAGACACTACAAAATACAAAGGACATAGTACACGAGGGGCATCTGCCTCCTCAGCAAAAGCACTAGGTGCGAGCCTAAACGCAGTCATGAGGAATGCGTCGTGGTGAGACAGCGCAAGCTTTGCAAAATTCTACCATAAAACATTGGAAGACCCAGGCGAAGTGCAGAGACTGATACTGAGCAGTGTAAAAGTGTGAAAATAAAACGAAATAATGAAGCATTAGGCAAACTTGTGAAGTTATTAACTCTGTCCTGATATGACCTTAGAATTTGCTAGGACATAAAACAACAACAAACAAACATAAATCTGTTAAACAAGAAAGGCATATAAGTGATGACATGGTCACGGGTACAACCCAAACGATTGCCATTACATAAAATGTGACTATCGTCGAAAGACAGATTCTGGTTACATATAATTGCAGAATGAGACCAAGGGAAGGAAGTAGAAGTCAGGAAGCAAAAAACCAAGCTACGAAGACTCTCCCCGGATACTTAACTTCCGGTGTTCGGAAGATGAAGTAAGAATATTTTAGTCATACTAGACTTACATAGTAAGTTGAAGTATTACTGAGATTCTTACGAATCTACGAATACGAAGGTAAGGATCAGGGGCCCACCCTCCCGCGCCTTGTAAAAATAAGAACCATGAAACTCGAGGTAGATAACTAAAAAGAAGGTTCAGAAAACAAGGGAAGTAGAAGGGGGGGTACGTTTCCTGAAACGAATATTAAGGTTTTTTGCTCCCTCCAACTTTAAAGACTGAGGCTACATCCGGGACTGCGTGAGCTTGTCCTCTCCCCCGATCTTTACCTTCGTATTCGTAGATTCGTAAGAATCTCAGTAATACTTCAACTTACTACGTAAGTCTAGTATAACTAAAACATATCAGGTCATGGTGCTGGTGGTCTGGTCTTCCAGTGGGGCAGCACTATAAAGTCGCCATGAGTGCACACTATCACTAGTTGGTACCCGTCCTAATATGAACAAGCAATCAATCAACTAAGACAATTTGATGGAACCGGGTAGTACTGAAGCCTATATCACATGCACGCCAACATTTCTTTTGCATGATTTCCCCTAAAATATATCCAATGTTTGGCCTTTGAAAAAAGTTACTTCAAGCAATGGTAAGGTGGACTATAACAAATAATAATGCCCATAATCTATATATATATATACTGGACGGATAGCCGAATCGGTAAGAGGACTGGTTGGCTTCCAGTGCAGGAGGTTGTGGTTTCAAACCCGGTCATGTCAAGCTAATGACTTACACAATTTACACAAATAGTGCCAAGTAAACAAAAAAACAATAAATACAAATACATTTAAAAAAAACGGTACTGTTCAGTACCAGGCACACCAAAAACCTAAAGTTAAACTGTCAACTCGAGTCAGTAGACAGCTATCACTATCTAGGAGTGGACCTAGACAGGCACCTAAATTATGACACCTGCATAACAAATACGATAAAGAAAGCTCATTATAAAATATGGCTACTAGCAAAACTAAGATACTACATGACAGAAAGCATGGCAATAAAAATATACAATGGTATGATCCTACCCTACTTTGACTACAGTGACATCATCTACATGGGAGGGAATGCAAACCTGCTAAATAAATTACAAGTGCTACAGAACAGAGCACTAAAGGTATGCCTCCAGGTCCACAAAAGATTCCCAATGATGGCACTCCACATGAAATACTAACAAATAGAAGAGAACTACACCTCAAGCTACTTGAACACCAATACACCACACAATGATGCGCGAAAAGGAAGAGCGGAGGCGGGGGTGGAAATAAGGCGTGTTTATTTTCGCCTCAGACAGAGCATACAGGGCATACAGGGCATACAGAGTAACAAGAGGACAAATAGAGGTAAATAAGGAATAATCTGATAAAAGTAGGGAAGCTCATGAGGAGCGGAGTAATGAGGAAATTCAGAGATCAAGTGTCAGTGGAGTGAGGGGGTGCCGAGGAGCCCTCCACCGCTGGAAGAGAAAGGTAGGAGGAGTGTAGGGTGGGTGGGTGTTGAAAAAGCAGGGAGCTGGGAGACGGCAGGAGGGCGAGTGCCCGAGGGAGGCCGGGGGGCGACCTTATAAGGGGAGGAGGGAGGGGCGACAGCAGGTGAGTGTGAAAGCTGCCGGCCCGGGGGAGGGCGAGAGGTGGCGAGCAGCGGCGTCGGGTGAGGCGTGAGTGCTGCGCGACGCGGAGGGCGGGGGAGGTGGCGGCGCGCCGCGCCGTCTGCCGAGGTGAGAATGCAGCGCGGGGCGGGGGAGGGTCTCTTCCTCTCCTCGCATCAAACGTAATGCTTCGCATTACGACCGATGCGCGAAAAGGAAGAGAGGAGGCGGGGGTGGAAATAAGGCGTGTTTATTTTCGCCTCAGACAGAGCATACAGGGCATACAGAGTAACAAGAGGACAAATAGAGGTAAATAAGGAATAATCTGATAAAAGTAGGGAAGCTCATGAGGAGCGGAGTAATGAGGAAATTCAGAGATCAAGTGTCAGTGGAGTGAGGGGGTGCCGAGGAGCCCTCCACCAAAAGGCGGAGAGGGCTCGCGGTGCGCCCGAGGCGGAGGAGGTGGGGTGGGCCGGCCGAGAGGTGGGCCGCGTCGGGGGTCAGACTCCCTCTGGGGGCGGCGAGTGTCCGGGGCCTGCGTCGACAGGGAGCGGGCGGCCAAAAAGGAGGAGGCCCGCTCCTTGGCGGGATCCGGTGAGGAGGTCCGACGAGGGTCGAGCAGGGGGGCAGCGAAGTCCTCGGGGCTGGGTGGGGTGGTGGTCGGGGTCTGGGCGGGGGTGTTGTTGAAGGCGGTGTCGTGAGGGTCGGCGGCAGAGGGTTCCTCGTGAGGCTGGGCTGGGATGTGGTCCGAGGCGTGATGCCCGAGGTGATGATCCCCGGCTGGGACTGGGCGGCGCTGCGATCGGTGGTCGCTGGGAGGTTGTCGGTGGGAGTTGCGGGGCTGTCGGCAGTGGTGTGGGTGAGGCGCCGGAGGGGGCCGGCCGGGGGGAGGCCGGCGGATCAAAAATCCGCCGAGGTGGAGGGGGGGGGTCTGGCGCTCACGGGTTTGTTTTGTGATGCAGTCGGCCTCGCTGTGCATGGTTAGGAGGCGCCTCACATTGGCGCAGTATGCACAGACGTGACGGCGCCTGTCCCCCGCCTCACCGTGGGCCCGGTCGCACGAGGCGGGGGCGCGGTTCCAGGCCGGGCAGGGGGCCCCGTGGGTGTCCCTGTCGTAGGTGGCGCGGGCGTCGGCTTGGGCTCGGGGGAGGTGCGCGCCTCGGTGGAGAGGGTCGGGTAGGCGGGCAGGGGCGGCGGTGGCTTGGTCCTCGGGCATGGCGAGGCAGTCTAGTCTCATGAGGTTGAGCGCTACCGGGTCGTGCCAGCCCTGGGGGAGGGTTCCGTCCGCGATCGCGGTAAACACGGACGGTCGCCCAGGGGTAAATGAGGTTATCCCGGCAGACTGCTAGGTGGTGGTGGTGGAGTCCCTGGGCGGTGTGGGCGGGGAAGTCGGGGTGGTCGATGAGGGTGAGGAGGGCGAGGGTGTACTCGTCCTTCGTCGCCTCCCCCCTCTTCACCGGCTTCCTCTCGGCCCCTCGTTTCACTAGGTCGGAGGGGAAGATATAGTTGGCCGGGATCCCTTGGCGCCTGACGGAGTGTCGCGCCTCGGCGGATGCGAGTATGTCCCGGACGGCGTCGGCCGCGGAGGCGGGGCTGTGCCGGATGGCCTCCTCGTGGTAGGCCGGCGAGGTGGCTGGCGGTGCTTGACTGGGGAGGTGACGGTACCTCTCGTACTCCGGGTGCGCGGCCCCGGGGAGGGACGCCTGAGGCGGCGGCGGGGGCCGGGCTGTGGTGGCGGTAGGCGCCCGAGGCGTCGGGGCGGCCTGGCGCCTCGGGGCAGATGAGGGGGTGTCCGGTGCGGGGCGGGGCTCCCCGGTCTCCAGGGAGTCGATCCGGGCGTGGAGGTCGGCCGTCGCCTGGCGCGCCTCGGCGGCGGAGTGCTGATGGTCGAGCTGGAGGCGCTGGAGTGCCTCCAACACTGTCGACATCTCGGAGCCCGAGGTGCGGCCCGAGGGCGCCGCGGGGGATGCCGGGGCGTAGGCCGGGGACTCGCCCCGGCCGGGTGCTGGAGAGGGCCCCGGGGTGTGGGGGGCGGCCCGGGATCCCTTCCATCCACGTCCTTTTCCTTGAGGCATCCTGAGGCTGAGCTGGGGCAGAGGTCCGAGGTGGAGGAGCCAAGACTGAAAAAGCAGGGAGCTGGGAGACGGCAGGAGGGCGAGTGCCTGAGGGAGGCCAGGGGGCGACCTTATAAGGGGAGGAGGGAGGGGCGACAGCAGGTGAGTGTGAAAGCTGCTGGCCCGGGGGAGGGCGAGAGGTGGCGAGCAGCGGCGTCGGGTGAGGCGTGAGTGCTGCGCGACGCGGAGGGCGGGGGAGGTGGCGGCGCGCCGCGCCGTCTGCCGAGGTGAGAATGCAGCGCAACAGCGCGGGGCGGGGGAGGGTCTCTTCCTCTCCTCGCATCAAACGTAATGCTTCGCATTACGACCAAGGTCTCACAGTGACTGCTGGTAGAAACACCAGGCATACAGGTGTACCAGTCTAAAAGAAACCATAAGCACTAGTAAAATACATGAGAGAAGTGTGTTAGTCATGGCCACGCACGCCTGGAAGAAACAACCACCTCCAGTCAGAGTAATCAAGAAACTGGAGTTCTATAAACAATTCCTAAAAAAAAAAAGAACAAATAAAAACCATACACCATCATATGGGAACCAAATAACACATCACCGGGTGCAGTCAAGGCAAACTGTGAAAGAGCACACATGCCAAGGACAGGCCATGTAAGAGGGTGCGCATCAAACCTATAAATACACAGCCATCTGGAGTACTGGGAGGGTCGGAAGAAATGAGGCCATAGTCCACCTTGGTATGTGTTCTGGCACAAATCACGAGAGGTATGGACAGATCAACCATGCTCACTGAACCCAACCTATAATACACTATGGCATGAGAAAATATCACAACCCGCTGCGAAGTCGCAGTCCCGAAGGGTACGGGTGTGTTCTGGCGCACCCGGGTACCAACTAGGGACAGGGCACAGGTGAAAGGAAGGTGGTAAACCCAAAAGTGAGGGACAATGCCATTAGAACTATGGTTAACATTTTAACACAGCAGCCGACCCACCTGGTCACAGTCCTGAAGAGTATGTATGTGTTCTGGCACATCTAGGCACTAACTAGGGACAGGGCACAAGTGAAAGGAAAGCTGCAAAACAAGCAAACAAATTCTGGGAATACGTCCTCATCCACAAGCCTATTACCATCTCACTAGATGTACATACTGGGCTAAGATATTAGTTATATGACAGGAAGCTATACCCACACAAAAAAACCCACAAAAAACTAACATAGATACTAACTACTTAAGCCCCAGTCACACATAGCCGGGCGAGCCCCGGATTTTGAGCCGGACCACCAACGGACCAATGGCCCGGACTGTCCCACACCGCCATAGATAAAATCACTGTTTTCGTCGATTTTTGCCTCGCAGTCACACCTTCCCGGACGAGCCCCAGACCAAAGGCCAGACCGCCCATGGAACGACCCTGGACGAGCCCGGACTGGGCCGGACCGGCCCCTGACTAACCTGGACGAGGCCGGACCACCCCCGGACTATTCCGGATCACCCCCAGACAGTCCGGAAGTGGTCCGTGGCTAGGCTGGGGGTAGTCCTGGATAGTCCGAGAATTGGTCCGGATCAAACCGTGGCTCAAAATGACCCCGACCAAGCCCCGAATGTTTTAAACATTAAAAAATATCCGGCCCTGAGGCCGGACGAGCCACGGATCAGGCCGGATCAGGGGGGGGTCGCCACAGATGAAATGGTGGTGGATGTCCCAGATAGCAACCTGGGCATACACCATAACATTCCTCACAGCTGTCCAGGGTTGAAAACAAGCAACCTCGCGGGAGCTTACATGCATGGGCAGAATAACTACCGTATCAATAAAAAAAAAAAAATTTAATTAAAAAAAATACTTGTCTCTATGTAGCCTGGTGTTCGGCATTAATGGGAAGGAATAGTTTGCTCAGTATCAAGATAATGTGACTGAGTGGGTTATCGGGTTATGGTGCCGGCGGGCCGATCTCCCAATTGACTACATCACGGTTCCAGCGGTGCGGTGCATTGTGGGATGCATCAGAGCAAAACATACCCCCCAAAAGTACATGGCACATGCTAATACCCTGGATGTAGCTATGAAATGTGCTAGTTTCAGATCATCTCAGCTCTTGTTTGAAACATAGAATACCAGCTAAAAAAATATATATAATAAATTAAGATATTAATCTTTTATCCAGCATTGCATTTACATCAATATAATCAGCACATCCTATGCCATGTGCATTTAGATTTCGAAAGATCTAGGCATTCAGACTAGTGTTAGAGCCATAGCCAGAGTACTCAATGCATTGTCAATGGCAGTGAGCAATCTCCATCCAGAAAAAGTAAAATATTGATAAAACCACACCACCTAGAGACAAACCGCTTGGAACACATATAGAAAACATGTTTATCAAAAAGATTATATTAAATTGATATGGTTAGGGTTTTGGATTTCTATTAATTTTGAATAAAACTGACGTTTTTCACTGCGCGTATAGGCAAACTCAATGGCCGTACACCTTTGCTTTGCTCCCAACGCCGTTTTCAGCGCATGCGCAGTCGGAACCGTGATCTAGTTTATAGTAAAGCATTATATAAAGTCGCCATGAGTGTGCACTGTCACAAGTCGGTACCCATGCTGATGTAACCTTAGATGTTGCTGGGATATAAAACCCCAACAGACACATCTCAGCTATAAGTTAAGAGGTGCATTTCTTATGTAACATTGGCGCCTGACTTGACATATTACGTCACCGTTATCGGGTAGCATTGGCTCCGTTTCCTTTTGTTATTCATATATATCTTATCAGCTTATATGTAGAAAGTGCACGTGCACTGGGGCTGAGTAGGTTGCTTACGTTTCTGGGTACGGTAGCATATAAAGTGGGTAAGTGCGCGTGACCAGAATAACTAGGTCACGGGTTTGTCCGCCTCCTCTATCCCCCACCTCCACTCCCACCACACATGGTTCCGACTCTACTGAGTCTGAGACAGCTCATTCATTCATAGTGGATCTCAACAAACTGGGAGCAAGTCCTATCGAGTGTTGTGGATGTCACCCTCAGTAAGTACTACCTACTTGACAATTCAGTATTCAGTTCTACGCATAGTCCCTCATTGGTGCTGTGATCGGCTGCATACTCACGCTTGGCATCCAATGTTTGTTTGGCTTTCACGTCCTACCAACATTTAAGGTTATATCAGGACTTGTGCCAGTGAACACTTTACGGTGCTGCCCCATTGGGAGACTGAGCTGTCAGCACCATGACCTGGCATCCATTATCCTGATATTGAGTAAACAAGCCCTTGCCCTATCCCAGAAGATCCAAAGAAGGGCGACAAAGCTTGTACATGGATTCGATGAAATACCCTACAAATAACATATGCATCATTTGAAGATCCCAAACATGTACTACAGATGGGCCATGGGGGATATGATTGAAGTATTCAAATATCTCCACGGTATCTACAAGACAGGCAGCCCCCTTATCAGAGACTCCAACACCAGGACCAGAGGACACTCCCTGAAGCTGAGGAAGCAGTACTCCAGACTGGACCTGTGACACAACTTTTTCGGCTTTAGGGTGGTTGACCTGTGGAATGACTTGCCAGAGAGTGTCATAGCAGCACAGTCGGTGAACTGTTTCAAGTCCCGATTGGGTGCATACTGGTCAAGCATTACGTATATCTTGGAGCCAGTGACAGTTGCTACAATCCACCACATCTGAAGAACTGTCCCAATTTCTATTAATTATGAGAGGCTAACAGGTCCAATGCCTATGATAGCTATATCCTATTGGTTGATTGAAGTGCCAGGCTACATAGCAGCATTTTATAAGTTATTGACTTGACTATCCAGTTTTAACCAATGCCCCCCACTCTCTCACGGAAAACCAACCAGTACTCTTCGCGATTCGGCCACTCCCCCCAGTCACATTAATGAGATTATTAGCCATTGTCCAGTAATCGCTAACGTGTCTGGATTATATATCTGAATATATTGTACAATGAACCAAAGAATTGTCTTGTCGGGGATGTACCCTTTTAATCCTGATCGAGAAAAATGTCCAGATTTGTTACATGCACATATAACTAAGTCGGATATTGTATTATAATTTATAACAAGATATTATGAATAGTGAGTGATCCATTGTATACATGACCATTGAATAATCACGGGAGATTTATGCTGATAAGTTATAGTTTCGAGTCATTAGATTCTATGGTATTTTGTTTTTATATGGATATAATATTCCGGAATGAAAGTAATTCAATTGAATTCCTCTTGTTATTTTCCGTCTAAAAATGAAAATGTAAGTAGAAATGTGTAAGTAGAAACGTGCATACCTGCACGTATATATTACAGGTCAACAACATTGACAGAAAGTGGCATTAAATGGAGAATATAATGAACCTAACTAGTTTGACTAAATATGGTTAGTTCCAAGGATTTGTGGACATTCTATAATTAATTTATTTGTGAATTCTTTGTATATTTAAAGGCCGGATTCTCAATGGTAGGGCAAACTATATTGGAATAAAATTCTAACTCCATGGTAAATCTTTCTTTTTTTCCCGCTCTATTTTCAATTAGGCATATGTCACTCCCCATCCCTTATCTCAGGAAGGTGTCAGTAGGACATGCAGTCACATGATACATGATGCCGCCTCCAGTGCTTATGTTTATATCCCTCTCCTGTGTCATTGTAGGACACTTGCTGAGTGACACCAAGCGGTTTTGGTGCTTGCTATGTCATGACTATTTATAAGCACTGCTGGGACAGTTGCTCTGGCGACCTCCCTGCCAATCACTCGGTGAAATTGCTCTGGGTGTTTGAATTAAAATAAAATTGTATACAACCAGGATTTACAGCCCTTAGACAACATATTTCTTTCTATGACAAAATTGTTTGTATGTGCTCACTAGTCATAAACACATGGAAGTTGAATAGCCTGCAAGTGCTAGTTGTAGGCTAATTTTCAGATGAATAGCCAGCTACTGAGCTAGTTGTTGGAGGGTAATTGTTTATTTTACCTCGTTACTAAGCGTCAGGCTACTCGTAGTCGAGGGAGAAGGAAGCGCATCAGGGTCCAGCAATTAGCATAAACTCACGACCAGAGGACATTCGTTGAGTTGCTCCAGCAATTTTTTATCTATGACAACGTACTAACTGTAAGTATTGATTTCACAATGATGCACATTGTTTGTGATGCCTTGTAGCATCTTTTAGCAAAGTTTTTAGAACTTTGTGATGCTTTTATTAGCTTTTATGGGTGTTTTAGATTTCTAGAACACCGTTAGAACAAAGCGAGATATTTTCCTTTGTTCTGCATGCCACCCATTGCCGAACGGAGAGCGATGTTGGCTGGAGCCAAATCACGGGATTTTTCCTCGGTTTCTTTTATGGATTCGCATTGGAAATTAATCCTGGGTTTCTTTTATAGACCCCACCCCCACACACACACACATTTTTTAGGCGTACCTCCGAGTTTCGTAGCATTTTCTCCAACTTGCTGGCACAATAGCCACAGTGGGGAGAAGTGTACGGAACAGAGAGTGTGGGAGGCTACCGATACACTGGTCCCTACCTCTCGTTTGGTTTTGGTTTCGATACCACTTACCTATGACTATACTACACTTTAGCTTATTCACGCCTGTGTTGGGACGGTGTAAATACATAATCCAATACCACTAGATGCACTGATGTGGTTTGTTAACCTGTTGTGACATTTAGAATGAAATGGGGTTTATAGTAACTTTCTTTTGATCGTTACAGGCTACCGATGGCTACGAAGCGGAGTAAGCCTGCAGCAGGAGCAGCAGCGCCCGGCTGAGGAGTATGATTCATCTCTGAAGGCGGTGCGCATGACATGTCCGACCCAGATGTTGACACTGGGCTGGACGTAGTGGGCACCGTCCCATTGGACTGGGAAGCCCATATGACGACTCTCCTCGAGGCCAGGCTGGAGGAGTTTCGCCCTTCTAGGCCTCGGGTAAGGAGGAGGCCTCCACCTCCACAGGAGGATTCAGACTGGGAGGACATTAGTGAGCACGAGTTTCTCAAGGTGGACTCATCACCGGAGCCACCTCCTCTGAAAAAGAAGAGGAAGCCAAAAAAGGCATTGAGTTCATCTGGGGATGAATTCACCATGGCGAGGAAGAAGGTCATCAAGAAGAAGACCAAGAAGCGCATACGAAGAAGAAGAAGAAGAAGAAGAAGAAGAAAGATTCTTCTTCGGATTCTTCCTCTGACTCGCGTTCAACTGAGTTGGACTCGGAAACCAAGCGTACAGGAGTGTATGCGAAGATCGGAGGAAAAGTGAGGAAGAAGTGCGCCGTGGAAAAGGTGAAGAAAGTTTTGACTATGACTATGATGCGGGAGACTCATTTAAGGGCACCAAGGTTATCACCAAACTATCCCGGATTCCATCGTGAAGGAGATGGAGAGAGATGTCCACCTGAGTGAGGACCGTACAAAGTTTGAAGGGGTCCTGCACACCGTCCACAAGGCGGTACTAGGAGCCTTGACAGCGATTGCGCCAGTGGCCAATTGCATGCAGACCGAGAACAAGTTCTCGTCTTTGGCCAGGACCATGGATATGGGAATAGCCATGTTGACCGTTGCAAGTAATTTCTTGTCGTACAGACGGTTTGAAAACGTCGTCAAAACCATCTGTACTGACGCGGATAAAGAGGGAGCGCGCTCTAAGAAGGTGGTGGATAATGATGGGAAAGAGTATACTCTTTTCCTCCCGCCCAAGCCAGTGACGGGGAAACCACTGGATAAGTCCAAGATGTTTGGAGGGCAGGTCCAGTACCTCTTTAAAGAGGTCAAAACTGGATAAAAATGTGGAAAGAATATGGAGGCTAAGAGGAAACCCACTGATGCCAACACACGCTTCCGAAAGGGATGGGCGGATTTTCGCAACCGGCAGAGGCTGACGGTCCGGCCCGACCTCCGGCTTCCAGCCGAGGGCAGCGCCAGCCATTCGGCTGGAACGACAGCAACCGGCTGTTCAAGAGGGAGTACACTCCGGGCAAGCTGTTCCCCCAACCAGGGAACAAGTAGAGGTAGCAATGCAAACCTCTGAGGCCACAGAAATACCTGTAAGCGCATTTAAGGCTTGCAATGTTTTAAAAGATTTAGACGAGTGGAAGTAGATTACTGATAACTTAACTGTTTTAAGTATTGTAGAGGGGCGTACGCATTCCCTTTACCCAATTACCGGTACAGGAAACAATTCCTTTCCCCTATCGGTTTGATGTCAGCGAGAGAGAGGCACTAGCTAAACAGGTGTGGAAATTTTGTGAAAAAGGCATAATACAGAAGGTAAACCATGAGAGGAGAATTTATTTCAAATATTTTTTTCCGGCCGAAACCCAATGGGGATGTTCAGATGATTTTAGATCTAACAAGACTAAACAAGCTGGTTGAATATAGACATTTAAAAATGTTTTCTCTTGAGACGGCACAATATTTGATAACACAAGGTTCTTGGCTGGCTAGTGTGGATCTACGAGAAGCATATTATACAATCCCTATTTATGAAGCAGAGAGAAAATTTCTATGATTTGTTTGGGATGAACAGCTGTATGAATTCACTTGTATGCCTAATGGTTTAGCGTGTGCCCCTCGCTTGTTTACTAAGTAGCTTAAACCAATTTTTCCGCTGATGGTGAGAAAAGGACATATTATGTTCCCATATATTGACGATTCCTTTATTGTAGCACAGTCAAAGACAGACTGTCAGAACGCAGTTGATCTCTGTGAAACTTTCACTAGATTCGGATTTTATATCCATCAGGAGAAGTCAGTATTTAACCCAAATACTGAATTAAAATGTCTAGGTTTTTTGTTAAACCCAGAACAGATGACTGTCTCTGACTGAACAGAAACTAGACAAGTTTGTAGATACGGTGACCCATTTGCTAAGATTAATGAGGCCAAAGCTTAGGCAGGTCGCTGTGCTTATCGGTATTATGATACCCTATGCCCCTGCTATTCTATATGGGAAAGTTCACATTAAGTCGCTAGAGATAGATAAGAATTTAGCATTAGTCTATTTCAGCAGAGGGATTAGAGGATATTGAGTGGTGGTTTAAACATATTAACTCCTCCAAATCCGATACGGATGGGTGAACCCAACACTAGTTACAACAGATGCGTCTTTAGAAGGATGGGGGGTGGGGGCGCCCATCGTGACAGTTTAGCAACTGGAGGCCGATGGTTAGAGGAAGAAATTTCAGACCATATTAATGTTCTGGAATTAAGAGCGGTTTATTTGGTGTTATGCAGTTTAATCCGCATACCTAAGTTTTATTCAAACCGTGTAATAAAATAGCAATATTAATTTGGAATTGGGCGCAAGAGCATGACGTTTGGCTAACGGTAGCACATATCCCAGGTAGTCAGAACACGTTGGCAGACAGAAAGAGTCAACATTTCCATGATCATTTGGAGCGGGCGTTGAACGATGCTATTTTTTAACAAATTTGTCAAAAATGGGGACAGCCAGAGGTAGACTTGTTTGCATCAAGAAAGAACTATAAAATAGCTAAATATGTCTCTTGGCATCCAGAGCCCAATGCTTGGCAAGTGGATGCATTTTCATTGATTTGGGAAGATAAGTTTTCCCACCAGTCAGCATTATCAGCAGAGTGGCCAGAAAGATCAGAATGGATCGGACACATGCAATTCTGATCATGCCCGAGTGGGACACAGCCATGGCTAGCAGCAGTGTCATTAGAAGCGAGAGACACTCTCAGATTCCCAAGATCACCCGGAAATCTACAACATCAAGGACTGCTCACGATTCATGGAGACGTGTCAACAACACCCCTTCTGGCATTCCTTTTTTAATAATTATTTGCGGCAATTTGGTTTAGACAAAATCACTCAACAGAGGCTGCTTTCACATGCTTGGAGGAAAGGAACAGTAAAATTATATTCTAGTTATTCGAAGAAGTGGGGAGTGCATTGTTTAATTAAGCAGGTCAAGCCTTTAAAGCCTACTTTGGCACAAGTAGTTAGATTCTTGCGGATGCTAGAGGATGAGGGTTTAGGGGTTTTGGAGCGATTAACGCTGCTAGATGTACATTGTCGATAGTACTCCCAAGAGATGGACAAACGGTTGGAAAACACTAGGTGAGATCGGTTTACGAGAGGAATCCGCCAAAACCAAAATATAATCGATTTTGGGATGTTTCAATCGTCTTTAAACTGTTTAAATCATGGTCTAGTAATCATCATTTAGGAATTAAAGAGTTAGGTTTTAAGTTAGCAGTTCTATTACTGCTAGTGAACGGACATAGGGGACAAACCATTGTAGCGTTGTATCTAGATGGACTGGAGATAGATCGCAAGGAGGCGACGTTTGATTCAGAACAATTACTAAAAATCAAACCTCACAGGGGACCCAATGTCCACAGTGCATTTGAATAGTTTCCCGGATCACCGACACCTCTGTCTAGTGTCAGCCATACGGGAGTATATATCCAAGACAAAAGGAATAGAAATTCAAGACTACTTTTGGTGAGTTTTATTAAACCACACAAGGCCATTTCGAGAGACACACTCGCAAGATGGACTATTAAAGTGCTTAATGCCGCAGGCGTCGATCCGGGACGGTATGCGTCTCACTCGACAAGAGGAACCATGGTCTTAAAAGCATGACAGCTGGGGATCTCCGTTAAGAGGATCCTAGCACACGCAGGCTGGAAGAGAGCAAGATCGTTTGCAAAACATTACAACAAACAACTTGAGAAGTCAAGCGGCCTAGTGACACGCTTACTCACCGGTTAACATGACAGGTGAGAAGATTACAAGTATATGGTTTCGTAATACTATTGTATACAAAATTGAATTGATTAGGATAAAAATGAAGTTACCTAAAAGTCTCCCTCGGCTACAAGTAGCCTGAGGCTTATTACCGAGATAACATAGTATAGTTATACGAATCTTACCTGGGTACAGATGATGGATAACTGTTATTTTCCCGAGGTACAAGCCTTGGATAGTCATGGGCTAGTCTCCGCCCATCCAACCCTACCACGACTATTACGTTTGCTTGTGTCAGGACGAAAACATTGAAGTATCCATAGAAGTTTAAGATCATTTTTATCCTGAATAAGTAGGTAGGATTTGTATAACTATACCCAGATAGGATTTGTATAACTATACTATATACACTGGGGAAAGTCACAGAGACAAGCTGGGTTTAAATATCACTCACACAAGCACGCACACACACCAACACACACACACAAGCGCACGCACAAACCAACACACACACACACATGTGCGTTGTTGAACCTTTGCTAAATTGAAACGAAAGTGCACGTTATCGGAAAAGAACTGCTCTATATATCAAATCATATTAGTTATTGTAATAGTGCGTTTTGTTCTCCACTTGCTGTTTGATCTTGATCTTTCGTAGTTTTTCCAGTATCGTCCAATCTATGGTTTAGATGACTGTTTGTTCAGGTTTTACATCCTAGCAACATGTATGGTCATAACGAGTCGGATAGCGATTTGTGACAGTCCGCACTCATGGACTTTATAGTGCTGCCCCACTTGGAAACCAAGTCACTGGTACCATGACCCAACATCCCACAGTCACATTATCCTGGTACTGTGCTAACCAGTCCTTGTCCTATCCTAGTAATGCCAAGTGACAAGTATCGATTTTATAAGTCATCGCTTTGACTCGGCTGGGTTTTCAAACTCCCGACCTTCCTCCACTTATTGTAAATACTCACAAATCTGGTGGCGTGAATAGTAACTTGCGACAATGTTCAGTCTCCCCTCTCTCCCTCCCCCCTCACTCCCCCCCCCCCTCATTCCGCACCCTTATATTCCCTTATTTTGTTTAGTCTCCGTGCCCTCTCTTCTCTGCTTTTCTCGTCTTTCATCGATTTTGTTCTTTGTTCTCCTCTCTTATCCTCTCTTCTCTCTTGTCCTCTCTTCTCTCTTGTCCTCTCTTCTCCTCTCTTCTCCTCTCTTCTCTTCTCTCATATCTCCTCTTCGCTTGGGTAGTTAATCTGCATGTGTGTGGATATGTAGGCTGTGTGCCTGTAAATATGCAGGCTGTTTATGCTCCGTGTATGCGTGAGGACAGGATTTTGAACCTTGACAGCAGCACTTGAACCGTGATGGTGTTGTTTACTGATTGGTGAGCACTCCTCTATCACGCTGTTTCCTCCTCTTGCCTCGTAACCTGGTTGATTTTTATCTAGGAAAATTTGGACTCATAATATTATTACTTACTTGAATACTCACTATGAGGTTGTACCATTGTGTCTTTTCGTTGATTATGCAGTGGGGACAGTTGGTGTTCTTCATCATTCCACTGTTCCTTGCCCTGAGTGTGCACTATCACAAGTATGTACCTATCCAGGGGCCAAATGTAAGACCAAGTTTTTATCAGCTCCCATGTTAAGGACAGGCAGCGGGTTAGCTAACGTCAGTGTTGGAATATGTGTCACGGGAAATGTATTTGACCAAAGCGCGGCGGAGTTAGCTAACCAATGCATTATTTATAGATTTGGGAAATCCCTCTGCGCCTGTACCCGGCGAGCACCGCTATTTGACAATATTGGCGGCCAGGAACCAGCAGCCTACTTAGTGGTGAGCCTGTTGCCGGCGAGCAACGCTATTTGTTTAGTTTACATTCGTCGATTCGACACTATCAATATCGTCGCCAATGCGGTGGCAGCGTTAATAACGGTTCGAATTTAGGGTTAGATTGATAAAATTTCACTTATTGCGTATGTAATTCTGTTAAATATGATTGCATTGAATAGATTTGGGCCTAATATATTGCCGCTGCTGCGGCGATGTTTAGTTGACATTCGACAGTATGGATATCGACGTCGCTGCAGTGGCGGCGATGTTAGATTCGTCGATTCGACACTATTAATATCGCCGCTAATGTGGCGGCAGCGTTAATAACGGTTCGGATTTAGGGTTAAATTGATAAAATTCCACTTATTGCGTATGTAATTCTGTTAAATATGCTCGCTTTGAACAGATTTGGGCCGAATCGGCGCCTAACCCCGACGTTAAACCACCTAAGGCTTGGTGTTAGTGTAGGCAACGTTAACTCTCACGGTGTTTGCGTAAACCGGGCACATACATTGAGACTTTTGGCTGCTAACCCGGGAAATCCGCACGACGCGCGGGTTAGGATCGCTAACCCGGCCTCATACATTTGGGCCCTGATATGACCGTCCCAGATAGCACAGAGCCGGCGGGCCAATGATGGCAGCACCGTTGGGCCGACGTTGTTTTGTCCACTGACCCACCGTCTGCCCAAAGGTGGCAAGACACCCATATAGCAGCAGCTATGGTTTACATTGTGGGCCCCATATGGTTTTTCCAAACAGGATTCTCTGGATACCACAAAGAGAAGATATGTTTCCTGTGTCACAAAATAGTTACCACAGATGTCACTGGAGGAGTAAACCCCAATTTTAAACAAATCAGTTTAATATTATAGAGGTGCTGAAACCTGAAACCTGAAAAGCTGAAAGCTGCCTGCAAAAGTGTTGAAGTGCTGCTGGCTTTTGCAAGTTACCGGCTGCATCTCTCGGGGAGCAAATAGAGGTTTCACACCGGCAAGAACATGTCAAGACAGGCGCAAAACTATTTGTTCCTGCAGCGGCTGTTGGGAGTTCCATACATCAACTGCCCTTAATGCTGCCACAGTGACATGGTTTTCTGTTTATGGTTTGCTCCTTTAGCCTTCGGTTCTGTCAAGAACCTGTACCACAAGGCAGCGGTTTACAACTCTGCAAGGCAGGGGCGTCAAACTCGCTGAGGTGTTGCTATACCTGCATACCTCAATACATAGAGGTGCATGCACCTCATATTAGATATTAAGATATTAAGGCACTAATCTTGGCTAAAAAGCTAAGCTAAGAAGTGATACCTGCTAAACAAAACCCAGCACTCCGTGCTAAAACACTTTTGCAATGAAAATGGTGTTTCTGAGCACTGGCGGGCATTTGTAACTTCTGCTTCTGTACTGACCTGTTCCGAAAGCAACCGTATTACACCTCACCTATGTTTGTTAGTTAGGCACATTTTAACATCATTCTCAACCATATCTTTTTACTGCTTGATGGATGGGGGTGGCTCTGTAGTTGCCTGTCTGTTGGTATGTCATAGCCCTGGGCCCGTATGCACCAATCGGGGTTAGGGCCTTAACCGCGGCTAAGGTATCCCCGCACGGCTAAATGTGAAAATTCGGTATGCACCAATCAGAGTTAGCGCTAACCGCCGATCGTAGCCTCGGCTAAGCTACCCTGATTTCAAGTCAGGTTTAACTGCTAGCCGGGGCGGTTAGTGTGGGTTTGTGGGTCTCAATCTATTCAATGCGATCATATTTGACAGATTTACAAACGGAATAAGTGAAATTTGGTCAAATTAACCCTAAATGCGAACCGATATTAACGCTGCTGCTGCTGCAAAGGCAGCGATATTAATATTTTCGAATCGACGAATGTAAAGTAAACAAATCGCCGCCGCCACTTCGATGTCGATATCCATACTGTCCAATGTCAACTAAAAATGGCCGCTGCCGCCGCCGAATCGGCGGCAATATATTACACCCAAATCTATTCAATGCTGTCATATTTAACAGAATTACATATGCAATAAGTGAAATCTTATCAATTTAACCCTAAATTCGAACCGATATTAACGCCACCCCCGCATTGGCAATGTTATTCATATTGTCAACTCGAGGGAATTCCCAAATCTATAAATAATTTCACGGTTAGCTATCCGCGGCGGATAAGACATTCGTACATACCACTTGACCTATTTCTCCAACCCCCCGCTACCCTGGGGCTAGCGCCTTAGCCCCGGCTAAGCCTATCACCGATTGGTGCATACGGCCCCTGGTGGGCCAACGGTGGCAAACGCCGTTAGGCCAACGGTGGAAAACACCATTGGGCCAACGGTATTTGTCCACTGATCCATCATTGGCACAATATTCATTAAACACTATTTTCATTGCAAAAGCCTTTTGGTTAAGATTAGAGACCCAAAAAAAGATTATATTTGACACCGTCCGGTCCGACTCGGAGCTCTCTAGTTGCCTGTCTGTTGGCGTGTCATAATGCCGGTGGGCCAACGGTGGCAAACGTCGTTCGTCCAACAGTGGCAAACGCCATTCGGCCAACGGTGTTGGTCCACTGATCCACCATTGGCCCAACAGCTCATTCAACACCATTTTCATTGCAAAAGCCTTTTGGTTAAGATTTAAAAAATAATTTACAAAGAAAGATTATATTTTACACTGTCCGGCCCGACGTCGGGCCATGGGTGGTGGCCCGACGCGTGGCCGGTTGGGCCCCGACGATGGCAAATATGTGAAAAATGCACGGTCACCAGCGGCGGGCCACCACCGTCGGCCCAACGGCAGCCCGACGGGCAAAATATCCAGCATCGGCCTGACGGCTCTGTGCTATCTGGGGTAGATGTTGCCAGGATGTAAAACTCCAATAAACAAACAAAGCAAACATAGTGCCACGTTTCATACTACGCAGTGACAAATATAATTTTGTTAATGGTTTGTTTGACTTGGCCGGGGTTCGAACCCAACGACCTGCCAGACAGGAAGTGTGCTGTCAACTTGTCCCGTTCGGGCGGTTAACCGGATGTGATGCCTCGCGTCACACATCGGGTCAAGCGGATGGGTGCATTTAACCTCATTTGAATCTGGTCATATCTGTTCATATTTGTGTTATTGGCAATGGGGCATCGTTGTTATTTCCTCAAATATGTTTAGTCTCTGATGGGATGACAAAGTGGGTAGGGCACCTGCTTTCATTCCAAAAGTAGTGTCTTCGATTCCCTTCCTAGTTAAGCGAATGATAGTTTGGACCTGTGCACTGTTAATTAGATATATATTTGTATTACTTTACGTAGCTCAGTGGATAGTTAGGATTGCCTGTGCACTGTAGAATAGATAGATCTACATTTGTGTGTGTTGTATGACTTTTGCATAGATCGTCAGTGGATAGTTAGGATCCTGTACGTACTGTAAATTAGATGAACATTCAGTTGTCCGCGTTCGGCACATATACTATATTTTTCCTCATTTCGCATATTTGTGTGCGTATGTGTGTAGGAGCACGTCTGGGGATGAGAATTGCGAATTCAGAAAGGCGTTATGTGGTGCTGAGTTTAGCCATCCGACAACAAAGATTGAGTGTCCTCTCTATCCCCTTCTCCCCCTCTCCCCCTCTCCCCTCCCCCCTCCCCCCCTCTCCCCTCTCCCGTCTCCCTCTCTCTCCCTTTCACCCCTCCTCTCTCTTCCCCCCACCCTCCTCTCCCCATCACTCACTTACTCACACTCATGCGTATTCGTACACTTGTAAGTCCTGATATGGCCTTATATTTCCAGGACGTAAAACCCCAGACAAACAAAACACATTCATACTCGCACTCGCACTCATGCGGGCAGACACACACACACACACACACACACACACACACACACACACACACACACACACACACACACACACACACACACACACACACACCAAATGCACATATGCATCCAACACAAACATGCCTTTAACACACAATGATAAGTTTTTTTCTCTTTGCCAGTATGTGAAAAACAAATATATCAGGTTATCAGGTTATCGTTATAATGCACTCTAGTTTGGAGTAGCGTTTTTAAAATACCACCATAAGCTCGTATGATTTGCAGCAATGCTATGTTATATTAAATTCACTTAATATTCCATCTGTGCTTGGCTTGGGGGTGGTTTGTAACCTTACGACTGTTACTGGTTGCAGACCTGCAACATTTATAGAGCGGCTCCGATAAATCGGCCCAATCTTTGGTTGAAGATTAATCTTCAGTAGGGACTGTTGTAGAAGCTGGGGACATCTTTACAACGTTGTAACGGTGAAGCGTTGAGGCGGCCCCAAAATCTCTTCAGTCCAGCGGTAGTTGAGCACTTGTATCCAGCAAGGGTTTCAAGGAAGGGCGGGTAAAGATGGGTGCAGCGGTGGTTCCAGCAACGAGAACAAAGCGAGAGAAAACGGGGCCCCACCCAAGCACACAACTCCCCTGGTCAGGGTGAGGAGTATGCCTGAGAGAAAAAAAAAAGGGGGTAGAATCTAGGAAAGAGAAATGACGAGAGTTGAGTCAAAGGACCGTCTCTATTTGCTCTATGGTGACCAGCCAGCGAGCCAAAGACATGGACAGAGTAAGAGTAGAAAGTGAAATGCCGGTGGGCTCCCCCTCCTGGAACTCTTTTCAGACATATCACGGATGAGCAAGGCCAGCGGAGAGGAGATAGAGAGAGGTGTGGACGAAGTGCGGTCCGGATAGCAAGTGTCTGGATCTGTGCATCAATAGCTATATAATTAGTGCATCCGAATCTAAATTGGATATTTCAGGTTAAATATTGTCTAGTATGCCTGCTTTTCCTTCTTAAAAACCCCCCGAAGAAACGAGTTAGATGAGTGGGGGACTCATTGTGACCACAAGGAGTGGGACGTAGGTCAGGCGGTAGAGTGTCCACCTTTGAAGGTGTGGGTCATCCGATCGATCCCACTCAGTGGACCCATTTGCAGTTTGGGCTATTTTCCGTTCCAACCAGTGGTCCACAACTGGTTCATCAAAGGCTGTGGTATATGCTCTCCTGTCTGTGGGAAAGTGCATATAAAAGACCCCTTGGCTGCTTTTCGGAAAGAGTAGCATATGTGGCGGCAGCTGGTTTCCTCCTAAGAAATATGTCAGAATGACCATATGTTTGACATCCAATAGCTGATGATAAAATCAACGCACTATAGAGGTGTTGTTGAATAAAACAAACTTTCATTGTGACCGCTGTCATGCTGGAGGAGGCACACAGCGGCAGAGCGCCCCTGTACCTCGTCACTCCCTGTTAAAATGGCTCACCCAAACACCAACCCTCACCCAGTCAGGCACACAGAGCGGTGGCCTGATAGGTAGAGAGCAGGCTTCCCTTGTGGAAGGTCGGGAGTTCGAATCCGAGCCAAGTTAAAACAATGACTTAGACAAATTTATGCTTGTTGGTACCGAGCCTGGCGCTCTGCATTGCTAGGATAGGGCAAGGACTGGTGAGCTCAGTATCAAGATAATGTAACGGAGTGGGAAATTGGGTCATGGTGCCAGCGGCTTGGTCTCCCAGTTGAGTAGCACTATAAAATCGCTATGAGTGCACACTGTCGCAAATCGGTACCCATTCTGATATGACGTTCGATGTTTCCATGATGTAAAACTCTAACAAACAAACAGATAAATCAACCAATCAGATGTGGCACCTGATCCTCACCAGATCACAATTGTTTTTTTACCCACTCACTTACATCTCTGCATGACTGGGTTATCACCACACACAATCACAACTACTTCAAGGTGCATGCCCAAATCATATAAGGTCATATTTTGGTTTTCACAACAAATATGACCATTAAAAGGGTCATATATTGGAATAATGATGGACATAAGGTCACATAAAGGTCATATATTGAATTTTGTTTAGATGGGCTTTAACACCACCACCAAGACTAGGGGTGTCAATGAGGCACGGGATGAGAAGTTCACTGAATATACTTCCTCCCCCCCCCTAGATATGTTGCGAAGAATACTCCAACAAAGGAACCATCATGCTGAGTCGGTAATAAAGTAAGGTTTCTTCCCAACACATTCTCTGTGCCGTCTTGGCAATTAAATTTTAATCGGATTATGCAACTTCAAATTGGGTGCATATTCCTAGGGGATAAAACCTAAATGCAAATAATAAAACAACAGGATTGCGTTGATGTTCAAAGTTGACTGGCTAATCTAATAATGGTTCCTTTATTAGTACGCTGTCGGTGTGGACTTTGGCGTGTGTCATAGTTGGTCGTTGATAATTCAATATGGGCAGATGCTGGCCCTAAGTAGTGATAACTATACATTTTTAAGACATTAATTTGATTCTGCCTGATGTGAGTACTTACCCCAAATCTATGCGTTATCCTGTGCACTGGGACCTCAGTTCGTGATAGCGGCGATAGCATTCTAAGCAGGGACATCTGTACTCTGTCAGTACACCTCACTGGCTGGCTGGTTTGTGTGATATAATGGGAAAACGAGCGGGAGTCACATTCTCACTACGATAACTATAGTTACTGTTTCTATGGACTGAATATTTGGTTAAAATATAAGAAATAAATGGAGTTGGACACAGTAGTTCTCGTCTGATTACCATTTTAAGCAGCGTTGAGCCTCGTCAGTACTTGGGTGTGTGACTTCTTGGGAATGTGAGATACCATAGCCATCCCGGTACAGAATTGCAAATGGTTTCAAATGGATCAAAACCAAGTGAGACCCATTTGGAATTACTTCTTCCATCCACAATGAATGCTTTTTTTTGCATATTGACAAGAAAGATTTTGCTGTTCACTCTGGCTCCGGACCCCGTGGCAGAATCGGTAGAGCGCAGGCTTCCCGTGTGGAAATCAGAAGTTTGAATCCCTGCCGAGTCAAAGCAATGACTTACAAAATTGGTATTTGTTGCTACCTAGCCTGGCACTCGGCATTACTAGGATAGGACTGATTAGCTCAGTATCAGGGTAATGTGACTGAGTGGAAAATTGGATCATGGTGCCGGCGGCCTTGTCTCCCACTGGGGCAGCACTATGAAGTCACCATGAGTGCGCACTGTCTCAAGTCTGTTTCCATCCTGATATGACCTTAGATGTTGCCAGGTGTAAGACCCCCAACAAACAACAACTGTTCACTGTGGAAGTACATTCTGATGACTTGGGGATTGTACTAGTATTAGTATCGTGTGGCCGAGCAGAATGCACCATTTGTAACTCAATGTATAATAATTAATATGTGCAGTAAAGATACCTAATGTGAATTGCACGCTCGTGTATTTATCCAGGTGAAATGGATTCTGGAACCACGCCAACCTCAGTAGAGAAGGATGTCAATCTTCAACGGATCAGAGATAGGGCTCAGGTTGGTAGTGTTCAACTTGAGAATGTTCATCTGATTCTGAGTGATTATCTGCAAAGTCATATGATTCTGTAAGTCATATAGAAAATAAATAGAAAAATGGAGTTATTTCCGTTTTAAATTCTTTGATCAAAAAAGCTGCATTATTCGGCGAAACCATCAGATTTTCTAAGCCAAATCAAAAACCTGGATTTGATTATATGTAGCCAACTTGGATACTGGTGCACGCATTAAACGTTTATTTGCTGTATGGAAGGAATACTCTTCAATTTAATAGAACCCGTCACTGCTGAAACCTGTTATGTCCAGCAATTCGACATGCATGCACAGATTAATATTGCGTGTTTCCAGTCCCACTTTAAATATCTCGAAAGTTGACCAATTAAAAATAACTTCAAACTAAGTTAAAGTCGACAGGTATGATTTGTAGCAATGCTATGTTATATTAAATTCACTTAATATTAAATTCACTTAATATTCCATCTGTGCATCAATAGCTATTTAATTAGTGCACCCGAATCTAAATCGGATATTTTAGGTTAAATATTGTCTAGTATACCTATTTATCTCGAAAGTATGGAACGAACCCGAACCATTGAGCTATGTAGCTTATTAGTAATTCTCTCCTAAATAATTACCCAAATAATAACTGAGCTCTCAGATAATAACTCCACTCTGATGATAGCAGTGATCGACCCTTTGGTCCCGAAGCTTGTATCGAATGCTGACTTTTTTGTTTAATATATTACTGTGACATTTATTACCGACACTACTCTACAGCACTACTCTACAACACTATAACGTCTCCGTGAGTGTACATTGTGACAAGTCGGTACTCATCCTGATATGACCTTAGATGTTGCTAGGACGTAATACCCCAATAAACTACATACATACATACATACATACATACATACTTACATACATACATACATACATACATACATACATACATACATACATACATACATACATACATACATACATACATACATACATACATACGCACGTCCATACATACATCATTGTCATCATGCTGTCGGTCGCGATGCGACAAAGACTGCTTTCATTAATTGATTGCCGCTCTCCATTTAGCTCTCTGCTGTGAGAGTGACATACGTACGTACGTGCATATGTACGTGCATACGTGCATACATGCATACATGTGCGCATTGTCTTTACCAGAAGCTGCGCAGTGACCTGTTGAACCAGCTGGGAGGTCAGCTGAACGACCTCCTGGAAGACTTCACCCAAGATGTTGAGTCCATCAAGCAACCGCATATCATCGCCAACGGGGCTGGTCTAGATGGCACGAGGTGAGCACATGTTTGGGCTAGCCTCGTTTTGGGCTCATTGTAGTTATGGTGCATTTACACGGCGCACCCAGGTGCCGGGTGAACCAGACGGGATGGCCGAATGAGTTAGAGCGTCCGTCTCCTGGTCGAGTCAAACCAATGACTTAAAAATTGATACTTGTCGCTTCCTAACCAGGCACTTGGCATTATTAGGATAGGGCAAGGACTGGTTGGCTCAGTTACAGGATAATGTGACAGTGGGATATCAGGTCATGGTGCTGGCGGCTTGGTCTCCCAGTGGAGCAGCACTATAAAGTCGCCATGAGCGCGCACTTGTCACAAGTCGGTACCCGTCCTGATATGACCATAGATGTTGCTAGGACGTGCCTTGTGGGTCGGTCTACCACACGCCATCTATGAAAAGATCCAGGGGACAAGGTCATGACTGCTATGCTATAGACATGTTGAACCATTTCGCCATCTTATGTTGTGTCATATGATCAGAGAGGCGTGTTTTCATTGATCCTTGCTCTGAACAGTGGATCAACAAAATATAGCAAATCTTATTTTGTTGTGTGTTGTGCTCAACAAACTGTTTACGTTCTAATTTGAGTGATTTGTTGAGGCAGTGTTGTGCTCAATAAGTTGCGCAATGTAAATACACCATTACTTATACGGTTCCTGAGTCTTCTATGGTATGTACTTGCCGAAGTATAAAATTTAACAACTAATGAACCTTCCCAGTTCATCTTCACTGGGGTCTGAGAAATGACTGAAGCTGCAACAATTTTAACATCTCTTAAATGTGCTGATCCTGAAGTTTGTTTGCTGACAGTTATTGCTTGAATCCCCCAGTGTTCGACAAGCCAGCGTCTCAACACATCGGTGGGTCCTGTTATATACTTCGGTTGTCAGACTGGTCCCGCGGTGCACCGGTACCTTGTGTAGTACACTGTCACTTTGTCACCTTGTTAATCCTCGTTTTGGGATTTTCATTCTTTAAGCCCCCATTTAAATGGTGTCAGACATTTCTGTTTGTTGGCTACTCTGGTGATGTGATGTTATAGTATCTAAATGCTACTGGGTTTATTTTGATATCGAATCTGATGGCTACTGGTTTATTTTTTATATCGGATCTGAATGCTACTGGTTTATTTTTTAAAGAAAATTACCCAATGAATACACGCAAATGTTGTTAAGGGAAGTAAAGCAGACGTTTTACTGAACTGTCCTTAATTTTCTTAATCTAGTTCCTTTAATTATTTATTCAGAATTAGATAGAATGTTTCTAGCTCGTAATGCCCCAACAAACATCAGTCTGCGTGTATTTTTTGTTTATGGAGGGTTTTCTTTAAGTTTGGAAAATATGTGGTTAATCAATTGCGACAGGATAATGGTGTCATAATGTATTTGATTTTTTGTGTTAACCCAAAACAACCACACACAAAAAACCTATGTTAAATAGAACAATGTCCTGTCTCAGTACTGTTTGAATATTTGTGCACCTAGGACCAGTGTGTGGGAGTTTGTGTGTGATTACGGGATGTAAGGAGAGTGTGTGGTTTGCCTATCCCCAAATGTCCTATTTGGGTACTCCAGTGAAAATAATTGACGTATGAAGTTTTACTTTTACATATAGGCCTACTCGGCCTTAAAAAGGTGTGCAAAATATGAAAAGAAATCGTATGGGTAGGCAGGTCTGGGCGTAGCTTACCGTGCACTGACTTCCACTCTGTCATTATTTGCAGTGCCCACCTTATGTGAATTTGTTTATGGTGGTTTTAGTTTTTAACAGTGGTATGAAATTATAGATGTGCATGCAAGTATTGTAATGAATGTTAGCTTGATTTGACGTAGTGCCAAACCAAACATTGAAGCACAAAGATAGGGTGGTGTTTAGTGTGCTTAAAAAAGATATTGTGGTATGGTTTCATGACAATTTGGGAGTGTCCATGCGGGACTGTAAATAAATAAGATTAGAACGATGCTGGTACCATAAACAAGCATAGTGTTAAGCTAATGTTTACCATGGTTGTATTCTCCATCACTTTGTATATAGATCTTATGGCGATGCCCTAATGGTTGAACAAATTCTTAAATATACATATATTATTTTAGTTGACTTTTATTTTATTATAAATTATATTTTATTATTACAGTGATGTAAGTCTTTAATTCAGCTCTCTTTGTTAATATTATGTTTAATGTTCACCGTTATACACGTGGGGACCTTCGTTGGTCTATATACAAGGGATCCAATCTGAAATAAAGAATTACATTGAATATACTCCTGTAGCTACTTGTCTGCGGGGTCAGCCTCGTTTTGGGTCGGGAATTTCTAATATTGATATGGAGTTGAGTTGAGTGGAATGGAACTCCCTTCGTGCTCAAAGTTAGCATTCAAAGGGGCGCTGTTAATGATATGACCAAGACAACCACGCCTGCAATAGGAAAGTATCATGAAGTCCTCCAATGACTTTTAAAATTAAAAGGACTTTTAAAATTAAATCTTCGGGGGGAAATTAATTTGCAGTAATTTACCTAAATTATGCAATTCCACCCATCCCTTCCCTGCATAACGTTACAGAATGGGGATGTTTGCGCGCAAGTGCAGTACATAGGGATTGGTGCTTCCGAGTATTATCTGGGTATTATCAGCAGCTTCAATGCAGTTAGTATAAGTTCAAATTGGGTGACCACACCTTTAAATAGTGGGTAATGTCGGTGCTAAAGTGTTAGTACAGTTATTCCTCACTTAGCGCTCTAGATATGTTTCTAAAAAAATGCAATGCTAAGCGAACCAGCGCTATGCGGGATAATTATAACGTAGCATAAATAGGATGTTTGTTGGGGCTTTAAGTCCTAGCAGCATCTAAGGTATCAGAATAGGCACTGACTTTTGGCAGTGTGCACTCATGGCAACCTTATAGTGTTGTTCCACTCTGAGACCAGTATTATAATGTGAATGAATTGTGAATAAAATGCTTGAGTATATAAAGTGAATTGAAAGACGCCGAATCAGCAGTAAATGGGGTAGTGCTTAGCAGGGTATACCTGTATTTACCTTTTAAAGATAGATGGCGAGTTGGTTCTGTGGGAGCGCATGTTGCATATTCACAAAAACTGGTTTGAGGTGACCAGACCTTGTGGCCAAATCAGAAGAGGGCTGATTTCTAGTGCGGGAGGTCATGGGTTTGATCTCAGGCCGAGTCGAACCAAAAACGTACATAATGTGTGCCTCTCCTGGTGCTCGGCATCACTAGCATAGAGGAAGGAGTGGTGTGCTCAGTGACAATGTGACTGAGTGCGATATCTAGGCATGGTGCTTGTGGCGTTTTATCCCAGTAGAGGGCAGCACTGTGAAGGTCGCCATGAGTGTGTGTGCTGTCCCAAGGCGGTACCCATCCTGATATGGCCTTGGATGTTGCTAGGGACTAAGAACTGGTGGTGGTGATGGGGAGACTGCTTTGGTTTTGGGGATTATTTTTTCTTGTTTCTTTGGTGTTCCATGTTTATTTGATGTCACTGGGTCTTATGTCACTTCCCTATTGCTAAGTGTTCACATGAAGTAAGTGCTTATAATGTTCATTGCTATGTCTAATCATTTGCAGAAACGAAATACAAAAAGAAATAGTAATATAGTAAGTCCGTTAGCAACAGAGTAAATGTGACCTGAAAATAGTAAATATGGCACAAAAATAGTAAATATGACAAAGATGGTAAATATGACAAAGATAGTAAATGTCACCAAGATAGATCCTTCAGCAAAATAGTAAGTTTGTCACACTAGTTAGTAATGAATCCGTCACAAAAAGATTAAAACCAACACAAAGATAGTAATCCGGTGTCATAGATAGTCAGTAGAATAGTAAATCAGCCACATATAGTAAAGCAGTCACAACAAAGATACAGCCAGGACTGATATAATAAGTATAACCAAGATACTTGTGACCGGATGTGTCATGCTCGTAGTAAGATTGTAAATGTGTTGCCAAGATAGAAATTGTGTCACCAATTTGGTAAATGAGCATTTCATTACAACTTAAGGGACCATGATATCGACTTAGGCTCTGGACTTTCTTGTTAATTTTAATTGTTACTTCAGACGAATCAACCAGACGCGGTGGCCGAGTCGATAGAGCACAGGGTTCCCGAGCAGAAGATCGGGACTTTGATTCCCGGTCGAGTCAAGCCAATGACTTACAGCATTGATATTTGTCACTACCTAGCCTGGCGCTCAGGATTACGAGGATAGGGCAAGGACTGGTTAGCTCAGTATCAGGATAATTGAACTGAGTGGGAAATAGGGTCATTGTAGCAGCGGCCTGATTTCCCAGTGGGACAGCACTATAAAGTCGCTATGTTTCCACACTGTGGCAAGTCAGTACCGGTCTTGATATAACCTCACAGGAGCGGGATGTAGTTCAGGCTAGAGTGTCCACCGGTGACGTTTTGGGTCATTCGATCGATCCTGCTCAGTGGAAACATTTGCAGTTTGGGCTATTTTCCATTCCAACCAGTAGTCTACACCTGATTCATCAAAGGCTGTGGTATGTGCTCTCCTGTCTGTGTGAAAGTGCATATAAAAGACCCTTTGCTGCTTATCAGAAAGGGTAGCCTATGTGGTGGCAGCGGATTTCCTCCGAAGAAATATGTCAGAATGACCATATGTTTGATGCCCAATAGCAGATAATAAAAATCCATGTGCTCTAGAGGCGTCATTAAATAAAACAAACTTTCCTTTGATATAACCTCAGATGTTGCCAGGAGGTAAAGCAGACAGACAGACGAATGAATTCTCACCAAGTTAATTCTTTTGTTTTAGAAGGAAAGTGAAGGGGTCTCTGCCGGACAAGGAGTTCATCGCCCGACGTTCAGTGTTAACGTGAGTAGAACTGTAGCATGATTGTTAAAATTGCATAATCGGATGAAAATGTAATATTGTAATCTGATGAAAATATAATCTGATGAAATGTAATATTGTAATTGGTGAACATATAATTCGCATCACTCGGACAAGGAGACAGACAACGGTTTTCAGACAATATATTTGTTCAGGAGAATATAAAATTTTACAGGCTGGTGTCACAGAGCAGAGTGAGGCAGTCGGCGAGCGGCAAGTGGGCTGTGTGAGTGGGTGCCGCGGCTGTTACAATAGCCGCCCCCCCCCCACCCGGTTTGCCAAACCGGAGGGGGGGGGGGTCTCCTCCGTGCGCCGCCTATATCCGCATATACGTAGTATATACGTTGGTATATATATATATATATGTATATATATATATATGATATAAATATTAGTTTTATATATCAACAATATGTAATCATAACCTGGCGTGAGGCTGGCATGAGGCTGGCTAAAGGGGCTGTCACATTAGGGTTTTTTGCGGGAGCGTATGGCGGCGTAAGCGCGTTACGTCATATACGTCGGCATACGCCGTATACGCTACTCATACGCTACTCATATGCCGCCAGATGCCGGCGTATGTGAAGCGTATGAGGCATACGCCGCCATACGCTTTCATAAATCCGTCCGTCCAAATTTTTTTGTGCATGCTCAAAAAAACCCGACCTATGAGGGCGTATGGCCCATACTGTCAAAGAATGTCACAGTACGCTCCTCATACGCTCCTCGTAGGTTCCACATACGCTCAAAACCACCCGAACGGTCACCAAATGTCATCATAGGCCGGCACGCGCAGGACCTACGTAGGTTTTCAATACGCTCCCGCCATACGCCGTAATGTGACAGGGCCTTTAGCAATTGGTGCGACTGGCGCGGGTGTAAACGAGGAAGGCTGGCTTCCGTGCATCATAAGCAGTGTTGGTGAGAAGGGTGTCATGGTGATGCCAAGTTCTGTATAAGTAGATAACAAGATAAGTACAAATGCGGTATCAAGATAGGTAGAGATAAGAACAGAGCATCAGCACTTAACCCAAAAGAAAGGATAGTGCTGATGGGGCTCTCATGATGGGGGGAGGAGCGAGATAGGCATTAACGGCAGAGCTCTTCCAAGAACCGCCTTCTTGAATGTCTGGGAGGGGAACGTTGGCTGCTAGACAGGTCTGGGCGGCTCCTCTTCTTAAACTGTGGAGGGTGGGGGTACTGGGGCGGAATAAGGACAGCTGAGGCAGTGAGGGAAAGGACACGGGCAAGTGTGGGGGCAGAGAGGAACTCCCCGGTGGGGAGGAGGAAGGCCGGGGACCCTGACTGTGGACGGACCGAGGCAGCATACCTGACCCAGGCAGCTAGAGGGCAGCAGGGTGAGGCTGGGGTCACCAGGAGGGAGAAACAGAGGCATGAGGCTGCAGAGTATCTGGTCTTAGTTCTGCGGAAGGTGACGAGGAGGGAAGTCGGGCGGGGAACGACATCAACAAAGTGGAGGGTGTGGGGGCCAAGCGTGGCGGCTGATTGAGCGGTTACATTAATTTGCCGAGCATGGGTTAGGTATGCGAGTAGCCAGGCGGCTTGGTATACATGGGCATCTTTGCCGAGGGCGGTGAGGAAAAGAACAATTTTCTTCAGGTCGGGGGGGGGGGGGGGGGGTAAAGGGGAAAGGCACGGGATACCAAATGGGGGGAGTTTTGTTTAATTCCCTTCTTGAGCAGCTTCAAGTAATATGTCTCAAAGTAAGCGGTGGAGCCAGTTACAGTGGAGAGCCAAGTCTTAATGGAGCTAAAGTAGTTGAAGATTGAGCCCGGAGCCCTGAGTCTAGCGTCAAGATGAACCAGATAAGCCAGGATGTCATACTGAGCGGGCTTGAGAGGGTCGACCTCATGGACTCGGCAGAAGTCCAGGTAGACCCGGATGTGCAAGTGCTTGTTCTTCCAGGTGCCCGGAGCGAGGGACTTCCTGACCGCATTGAGTAGATGCAGGTTTTGGATTACGGTGTAGCCTGGAAGATAGAACCCAAAATTTAAGCCTATCTTCCAGGCTATGAGAATGACGGGGGGGGGGGGGTGCTTAAAGGTCAAAATTAATTACGTCAAGAGAGGGAAGAACAACAATGTGCTTACGGTCTAGGTTTTGAGGCAGTTACTTTGGACTTCCAAGCCTGGCACTCGTCTAGGACCTCTTCAACCTTACCTTGTGGGAGGGTGAAGGTCAAAGCCACCGAGTCTATCAGAAAACCTAGCCACACTAGTGATTGGGCTGGGGGAAAACACTTATCTGGAGCTAACACTAGGCCTAGGTCCCTTGTAATGCTCTGGAAGGCGCGGAATGCCTCTACCGCCTTGCCGCGCGAGGACTCTACCCCGACGAAATCGTCGAGGTAGCAGAGAGCGAAGAAACCGCGTTGCCTGAGAAGCCAAACCACTGCCCTAGTTGTGCGAGCGCAAGCTAGAGCCGAGGTCCGGCAACCAAAAGGCGGGGCTATATCTATCATTCTTACTTCATCTTCCGAACACCGGAAGTTAAGTATCAGGGGAGAGGACTAGCTTGCACAGGCCGGAAGTAGCCTCAGTTTGAAACTCGGCAGCAAAGTGGCAACAGCGAGTTGGAAGAGGCTACTAAAAGTAGTTTTGCAAGGAGGATTTAAACTATACGTGTGATATTATCCATTTTTCGGTTGTAGTTTTACAATCTGAAGGGTGTGTAGAAATGGTGTTAAAAGACTGATGTTGTCATTTCAGAACGACCAGTAAGACGGCGAGATCAAGTGCACGGACACAATCTCGGCCGTTTGATAGAAGTTTCTAGACTGTCTTGATGGAGTGGTCGCGTTACTGAAGTTTGGTTGATTATTCACCAAAATTATGGCAAAAATGATGTCTACTGAAGACCAGCCATCGAATTCGCTACATTGTTTAAGCGAATCAGACAATGAAATGCCTGAACCGGCTAGAACAGCCAAGCCGAAGCCACGAAAAAAGATGGTGGCTGATACTAAGGCGAAGATGCGCACAAAGCACGCCGATGTGGGTCAAATGGCAACGACGGTCACGGGGCCATTAATTCCCGAGAAATCAACAGCTCCTGATTTGTTGGACGTTCAAAAGTTGTACGATGACATGCTCGTACTGAGAGAAGAGCCTAAGGTTTTTCGAGTTGAATCGGAGAAATTACAGGACAACGTTAAAGACGAGATGGATTACGAACGCGAGGCGTTGGTGGGTCAAGATGGCGACCAAGGAGACTATGTTGGTCATGTTGACAGTGAATGGGCCGATTACGAACCGGAGGATGAAGATCAGGAATCCCAATATTGGGAGGAAGAGGAGATAGAATCGTGTGGTTCCTTAAACACAGCTGAACAATTAATAGCGTTAAGATCGGGCCTAGTTAAAATAACGCCAGTGATGACTGGAGGTGACGAACCGGTAACGAAAACGAAGCTTTCTTCGCGTTTCGAAGGTTTTAGAATTCCACAGCCACCGAAGAAATTGCCTGACGAACAGCCAAATGAAGAAATCAGGTTCACCGAGAGTCGGAAAGAAGGAGAAAATGCACTCCTGACTGCGTCTAAAGGCATAGTGGGAGTGCACACTGCTATAGCTCCCACTATGGACATTATTCTACAACGGGGATCAGCCGATCCAGAATTGGATGCACAAGTCGTCCATATGTTAAACGCCATAAAGCTAGTGGTGGCGACACACGCGCAAATGAAGTTGGATAGGAAGTTGAGCATCCGGAAAGTGGTCCATTCCAGGCTGGGAAAAGAATTAATAAACGACAAGCGGGATGTGTATGGAGATCTTCCAGAACCGACGGAATACTTGTTGGGAGACAACCTGGGAGAAAGAAACAAACAGCTCCTGAAGTCAGTGATGGTGTCGGACAACTGCATGAGTACAAATCACGCTTTCAGAGGAAGACGTAGAAATCCCTTCGAGCGCCAAGGGAGGAGTGGCCCGTACAACAGACAATTCAGGGGAAATGCCAGGTTCAGAGCAAGAGCATCAAGAGGAACCTCAACCTGGGGTAACAAAGTACAGCCGCCCGAGAAAAGGTTTGGCAGGACGGCAGAAGACTACGCACAGTACGGGAATGTGCCGTCGTTCCCGAGAGGGGGGCGTGGTTGTGGGGCACCGAGCAGGGGTTTTCAGAAGTGAGGCACCCTGACCAGTTGGGTGTCTCCACAGACTTTATTAAGGGTAAGAAACTTTTTTAAATGTTTAAAACAGGGAACATAATTACTGCTAATAAAAACTGGTCTAAATTAACTAGTGATAAATGGATTTTAAGTTGTGTAGTAGGCCTAACTATACCGTTTGAAAAGACCCCAATACAAACAAGAGAACCATTTCCATTTAGGATGGACAATGTGGAAGGAGAATTTGTAAATTTGGAAGTGGCTAAATTAATAATAAAAAAAGGAGGTACTTTTGGAGGTGAGTCCAGTACAGGACCAGTGGATCTCGAACATTTTTCTCAGACCTAAGCCAAATGGAAAGTTTTGTATGATCCTTGACTTAACAGAATTAAATCAAATAATCCATTACGAACACTTCAAGATGTTTAACTTAAAAACCGCGTTAGATCTACTGAATGTAGATACGTTGATGTTGAGTGCTGATCTTACTGACGCATATTACTCTTTAAATATAAAGAAGAAACACCGAAAATATCTGAGATTTCAGTTAGGTAAATGTTTACTCGAGTACCAGGTCCTGCCGAATGGGTTGGCACCGGGACCTCGCATTTTTACAAAATTGCTAAAAACCCATCTACTCAGAGATGGGGGGAAAGGGGACATATTTCTTTCCCCTATTTGGATGATAGCTTTGTCATAGGACGGACTTATGAAGAGTGTTTACTAGCAATAACTGAATTGGTAGATATGTTTGAGACTTTAGGGTTCACAATTAACTGAGAATAATCTGGCTTGAAACCTACATGGTGTTTTAAATTTTTGGGGTTTGATATAAACTCAACAGAAATGATAGTTTCACTAACAGAGGAAAAAGTGGGAAAATTGTCATTAGTAATAGATCAAATTTTAGGAGAAGAATTCCCGATCATCAGGCAGGTGGTGGGACTAGTAGGACTTATGGTGGCTTATTCACCAGCAGTGGATTACTCTGGGGCACACTTTAAACAATTAGAAAGAGATAAGATTAAAGCATTAAAAAGAAGCAAAGGTGATTTTGACGTTACAATGTGGATCTCTGATGAAGGAAAGTCCGATATTTACTTGTGGATAGAAAATATGAGGAGACCGAGAAAGATAAGACGGGAAGAACCCAAGGTCGAGTTACTAACAGATGCTTCCCTAATGGGATGGGGTGCGCATACAGAGACCACACAGACCGGAGGACGTTGGCATCCTGAGGAAATAGCACACATAAATGTGTTAGAATTAAAAGCGATTTACTTTGGCCTAAAAAGTTTATGTAGGTTAGAAAATACTCATATTAGGATAAGAACAGATAATACTACATCCCTAGCGTATATAAAAAATATGGGGGGCACCAAATCAGAAGATTGCTTGATAGAAGCAATAAAGGTTTGGGAATGGGCAGAATCATCTAACAATTGGTTAACGTTTGCTCATATACCGGGTGTAGAGAACGTCTTAGCAGACCTATGCTCGAGATTTTTTTTTAGACCATTTGGAATGGAAACTAAATGTAAACTTATTTAATACTCGATGCGAAAGGTGGGGTACACCCAATGCAGATATGTTCGCATCTAGATTAAATGCCAAATTACCTATATATGTGAGCTGGGAACCAGAACCCGAAAACTGGAAAGCAGATGCTTTCTCATTTGACTGGCGAAATAATTTTATTTATTGCTTCCCACCATTCAGCTTCATCCCCCGAGTAGTAAGGAAACTACAAAAGGACAGGACGAGGGCAATTGTAGTCACCCCACACTGGCCAGCTCAGCCGTGGCACCCACTTCTACAAGAGGAGTCAGTGGAACAGCAGCGATTCCCAAGGAAGGAGGGAAACCTCTCTGGGACAGGGCACCTACAAGTAGAAGAATCGGACGAGGGGCTAAACAATATAAGATTAACGGGTACCTCTTTTGGCCAGAACATTACAGGGGTATGAGGTAGATAATAAAACTCTCCAGTATTTTAAGTTCACTTGGAGGGATTCAACGAGAAAAAACTATCTCACCCATATAAATAGATGGACCCTTTGGGCCTTAGAAAAAGGGGTAAAAGTGTTAAACCCAAGGATTGCAGATGTGTTACGTTACCTACGCATTTACTTCGAAACAGGTGTAGGGTACGGGGCATTAAATGCTGCACGGTGTGCAATTTAATTTTGCCAAGGTCACAGGGAAAAACTGTTGGGGAGCACTATTTAGTTAAGTGGCTATGTAAGAGCTGCCATGAGCAGCGACCGCCACAACCCAGATACGATAGTTTCTGGAGTGTGGAGGTGGTACTAAATTGGATTCTTAAACTCCAATGTAATTCACAGTTAAGTCTGAAAGGGCTGTCATATAAACTAGTTGTGTTACTGTTACTGGTCTCATCACAAGGAGGCCAGACAATTTTAAATCTGGAAGTAGACAGAATGAGATTTGAAGAGGATTCTATAGTATTTAAGATGAAAACATTGCTTAAACATAACCAATTGGATCAACCACTTGACTCGGTGAGGTTCTATAAATATTCAATTGACAAAAGAATATGTGTTGTTAAAACAATAAAATGCTATGTGTTAAGAACAGAGAAGGTAAGAAGAGAAAATATACAACTTTTGCTCTCTTACATAGGGCCGCAAGGACCTATTTCATGGGCAACCTTGGCCCATTGGACCATTGAGGTGTTAAGATTAGCAGGAATAGACACCACTAAATACAAAGGTCATAGCACCAGGGGTCGCATCTGCATCCTCGGCAAAAGCCATGGGGGCAAATTTAAAAGCAATTATGCGAAATGCTTCCTGGCGAGACAGCACTAGTTTTGCAAGGTTTTATCATAAATCAATTGATGATCCTGGTGAGGTACAAAGGACAATTCTGAGCAGAACATTGCAGAGAAAATATACACCAATGGTGGGTGTATTGAAGAAATAAGATGTTAAGCTATACATATATAAGCTATACATATTTAACCGTTGGGCTATTCCACCCCCGCTTAAGGCGACCCTACGTGTTAATATAAATAATTGTTTCCATGTGAATGACTTGTGCCTCCTGCTGCCGGTTGTCTGTCATCCTGCCAGCCTGACCCTTGACTAGCAATGTCCGAGGTGGAGAGTTCGACTCCTGACAGACCATGGGCAGAAGGCCCTTAATTAAATAAGATTATAGAGCAATCCAAATAGCAATCTGAAGTTGACCATAGCGGTTAATAATATAAGTCTGGAGGACAGTAAAGAATGCAAGGAACGTTCATGTCACTTCTTAGGAGCTCACCATTTTATTCTTACCTCTTACTAACAGAATGAATTTAGCAATATAACTTATGTTATGATTTAAATATAGTTCAACAGTGGAATGTATGTTATAAGTCAAATCCCCTCCCATATAATTAAGTTAAATAAGTTTGGAATTTCGACAATAAAATCCTAAATATCGGCTAAAACATCGGAGCGTGCAAAAACACGTCCGATGGGTCTGGGTCCGAACGCCCGACCTTCTATCGTTGCTAGGATAGTCACAATCGACTTATCCAAGCAACGCTTTACAGCAGGGAACCCGGCCTCGCAAATGTGGCAGTTGCGAGCCCACGCAAATAGGAGCAAAATGCGAAATGTGAGCCCGCAAATAATCGGTCGAGTAGTCTCGCCCACTTCACATATATATATATATATGTATATATATATGATTAAATAATCAAATTAAGTTGTTGGAAAACAAATAAAAAGACCCAATTGGGATAAATGAATATAACTGAGATATGAAAAGTACTTTTCTGTAAAGAAACGTTCGTTAACAAGAAGGGTACAAAAGGTATTTAGATGCTTTGTTAAATTACTGATGGTTAGTAATAATAAACCTGTGAAAGCACGGTAACTATAATGTTACAGTAGCCTGACAGAGTAGACAGTGGTGCGAAAGAGAACTGGGAAACAGAAAGAAAGGGGAAGAAAGTAGAGGGGAAAGAGAAGAGTCAAAAAGAAGGTCGGTACACAAAAAAACATGCTTCAAAGACTCTCCCCTGATACTTAACTTCCGGTGTTCAGAAGATGAAGTAAGAATTTATTAGTTATACTAGACTTACTTGTAAGTTGACGTATTACTAGGATTCTTACGAATCTACGAATACGAAGGTAAGGATCAGGGGCCCACCCTCCCACACCTATAAGATGAGAAGGAACAACCCAATAACTCGAGTTTAAAGATAAAAGATCAAGGGTTGAATGGAAATTATAGGAATATTTTAAGGGAGTTAGGGGTCCTGATCCTGGTTTTAGGTTTTTTGCTTACCTCCAACTACGAAGACTGACGCTACTTCCAGCCTGCTCGAGCTTGTCCTCTCTCCTGATCCTTACCTTCGTATTCGTAGATTCGTAAGAATCCTAGTAATACGTCAACTTACAAGTAAGTCTAGTATAACTAATAAAAAATATTCCCTCCTACCTTAATGCCGAGGAGTGGGGTGGAGAGGGGGCAGACGCAGAGTTGTCTATATGCTCAAGCCAAGTCTCCCGACCACAGCCAAGAGCCTCTACCTGCTTTCGTCCACGTGAGTAACCACGCTGATCCGTCAGCGTGGTTACTGAAGGGAGAGAGAAAGAAAAGGGGGATCCTTGGTAGAAGCCTTTAACAATACCTGCATTAACGCTGTGGCCTGGGTGGTAGCTATGGTCTATTATTATACGCTTTGTGGTGGAGTTCTTCTTTGGCCTGGTCATGATAGGGCTTATTTGGCGCCAAGGTTCAAACGGTGTGGTAGGGAAAGGACCAAGCAGGGCTCCTAGGGCGCACTCTGTCTTAATGAATGCGGTGATATTAATGTCTAGCTCAGCGTGACTGGTGTGATTCTTGAGGGTGGGCGAGGGGAGGCGGGGGAAGGAATAGTCTATTGGTCAGCCAAAGAAAATCAAGAAGTTGGGTATCTGGGTAAGACTGGAGTGCTGACCTCCAGGCTGGTATGTTCAAGGCCGAGGGAACTGGAAGTTTAACCTGTAAGTAATTCGGGAGACGAGTCTCTAACAGTATTATATAATTTCATATTCGGTTCAGCCTGTACTGCCGTAGGAACGGCTACGGGCCAGAGCGCTGCTAACGCTGGCCTGTAGTGCATCGGTTAGGGCGTGGGAGGGGGTCAGGTGTGTAGCAAATCTGTAAAGAGATGTATACTATCAGAACTAGTGTTAAAACAGTCATGCGAGATTTCTATCGGCAAGTTGAGCCACGCTTTAGAGATGGTGTTGTCTGAGGGGTCTAAACTAGCATGAGTGGCACTACAGTGGGTGGGATGGGGGTGAGCGGGGGGTGGGGTGTGTGGGGAGGGCACTACCATTGAGCGGGGCGAGAGCTCGTGATGTTTAGGGTGGACGGTTGTTGTGATTGTGGTCGGTGTCGTTTGGGGTGTACCGAGTGTTAGGGTATGGGAGGTTGTCAGTTGGACGTAGAGGGGGCGGGGCAGGCGTGTGACGGGTTAAACAATGCCGGGTAGTAAAAGGGGGCGTGGTTGAGGTGGGACGAGCGGGGGTGTGGGGGGGGGGGGGGGGGGGGGGGCACCAGAGGGGCGGCCAAAGGGGCCGGGGCCGAGAGGGAGTGACTGACAGCAGCTGGGGAAGGGGCGGCGGGGACACCGGCGGCTTTCCTATCATGGGACGCCCTTTTCTTTAAGGGGCTGTCACATTAGGGTTTTTTGCGGGAGCGTACGGCGGCATAGGCGCGTTACGTCATATACGCTTTCTCCTATCCGTCCGTCCAAATATTTTTGTGCATGCTCAAAAATTCTCGACCTATGGGACCGTATGGTTCATACGCTACTCACATGCTTCTCATATGCCGGCATACGCTCCTCGTACGCTAGGGGTACGCTCCTCGTATGCTAGGGGTACACCGGCGTACGCTGCACATACGCTCAACTTGCATCACCGGCGTATCTCTAGCGTATGTAGCGTACGCATAACCTACGTGTTACGTATTCGAGCGTACTCCTATCGTATGCACAGCGTATTCAAAGTGTATGCCACAGGTCTCGACATCGATCTGAGCCGGGTTAACGGTCATGTTTGGACCATCCTACATGTTTGCACCGTCCTACATGTTTGCACCGTTCCTTCTTCATATTTCTCATGGAGACTGCTTCCTAACAGGTCCGCCGTTTATTAATGCTGCAGTTCTGCAGCCAGTGACCACTAGGTCACAAACCCCCCAATAAGTAAGTAAGCCTAACAGGTATTATATAATAATACTAATAATACTACTAATAATAATAATAAACCTAGCAGGTATCTAAGGTCGATATGTAGGATAAAATCTAGGTACATGTGTGTGTAGTGGGTGTGTGTGTGTACATGTTTGCACCGTCCCATTTCTTCATATTTCATATGGAGACTGCTTCCTAACAGGTAGTTGCTTTTGATAGTGGTTGGAGCACATGTTTGGACCGTCCTACTCTGGATGTCACACAAATATTGGAGAAGGGTCCACAGCGACGAAAGGAGCAAAAACGGCTGACCACTGGGTCATATTGAGCATACCCTTGCAGGATGAGTTTCCCATTCTTTAAGTCCTGATATTGTGTGATTTAAACAGAAGTCGATGTTGATAAATTTAAAATATACTTCAAGCACCTTAATCTGTGCAAAACATACATATATATGTGTATTTTACCTCGGTAAACAGCCTCAGGCTAGCCTCAGGCTAGGGAGAGGTAAGCACGTCCGGTACCAGCAATTAACATATACAACTCACGACTGGATAACGTGTCGTTGGGTTGCTCTGGCAAAATTAGTCTACATACAAGCAAATACGCAGTAAGTATATAAAAACTGTGGTTAGCTTAATTATGATGCATTAGAGCATCATTATGGAAAGTTTAGACTTTCGTTGGTCCAATTTGGACGAGTTATTTGGTTATAAACAACCAAGGATAGAACACTCGAGTGGGTTTCTCGAAGGAACCAAACCGGTCATTAGCGGTTATGTCAACACCCGGGTCACCGTGTGACTATGGGTAGAGATGTGGGTTTCGCCCTATCTCATGTGGAAATTCTCTCGTACTCTAATAGAGAGTAATGTTGGAGATGCTCCTGGGTTTCTTTTATAGACTCCCCTAGACAAAACTTTTTCAGGCGTTTCTCCGAGTTTCGTAGCATTTTCTCCAACTTGTTGACGTAGTAGTCACAGGTGGGAGAAGTGTGCGGAACAGAGGGATGGGCGGGCCGATACACTGGTCCCGACCCCGCGTAAGGTTTGGGCTTGACCCACAACCCACGCACAAATTTAGCTTATTACGCCTGTGTTATAACGGTATAAACACGTTCTCTAACACCAATAGATGTCCAAATGAGTTTGAAACAACCATATTGTGACATATTAACCGGGACTGACCAAAAATCTTTGTTTCAGCTCCCGATGGCCACGAAGCGGAGTAAGCGCGGTGCAGCAGCAGCCGAGGGGCGTGTTCCGAGTGGAGTGGACGAGGAGTACGACTCCTCGCCTGTGTTGTCGGCAGGGCCGTCGACACAGCCCCGGGCGCATATCCTCTCCGACCCGGACGAGGACGCAGTGCCTGATGTGCCTGCGCCTCCAGATTGGGAGGCTCGCTTTGCACGATTGGAAAGCCACATCTTGACTGCCAAATCGCCTGTGTCTCGGAAGCGGCGTAGGCCGAGTGTCCAAGAGGATTCGTTTGAGGATTTCTTGGACACAGACTCGGCGGTGGAGCTTAAGGCTCCTCCTCCTCCTTCTCCTAAACGGAGGAAGAAGAAGAAACAGGTGATTTCTTCGGGTGATGAATTCACCAAGGAGCGGGCAGAGACTGGGTTTCGCAAAAAGCGGAAGACTAAGTCCAAAAAGAAGAAGAGGAAGAGGAAATATTCTTCTTCTGATTCGTCCACTGAGTCTACTTCTACGGAATCAGACTCAGACACCATATATGAAGGGGTCTATGCGGACATTGGCACTAAAGTGGCTAAGAAGGTGGAGAAGCCAAAGGCTAAGCGGTTTAAAACCACTACGCTTATGCGCGAGACCGTGAATGGTCATTTCCGCACGTTCAAACCGGCGGAGGTTATCTCCAAGTTAGGAGATGAGTTAACAGGCATAAAGGGTGTTCCCAACTCCATCATTAAAGAAATGGATCGGGATGTCAATATGACGGATGACCGTAAGAAGTTTGAGGATGTGTTGCACACAGTGCATAAGGCAGTGTTGGCTACCCTAACAGCTATTGTTCCTGTGGCTAATAGGATGCAGAGTGAAAATAAGTTCTCGTCTTTGGCTAAAGACAATGGACAAAGGCATTGCAGTGTTAGCGGCGGCAGGTAATTACCTGTCGTTTCGAAGATATGAAAATGTCTTCAAGTCAGTTTGCACAGATGCTGGCATGGAAGTGGCTCGCTCTAAGAAGGTTACCGATAATGAGGGGAAGGAGTTTACGCTTTATCTTGCTCCAGAGCCGATTAAAGGGACCTCTGGAGCCGATTAAAGGGAAACCTTTAGATAACACCAAGATGTTTGGCGGTCAACTACAATACCTCTATAAAGATGTAGAGACTGCAGCCAAGAGTGGCAAAAACATGGATGGCAAGAAGAAACAGGAAGCTCCTCGTTTCAAAAAGTCACGAGGGGATTTTCGTCCACGACGGTTCACCAGAGGAACCAGACCGAGTTCAAGCTTCGGTCAAGGGTTTCGGGGCCGGGGCGCTCGCCCAGGCTGGACCGACAACACCGCACGGCCAATGGGCCGAGGGTTCAACTCGTCGAGACCTTTCCCCAGGGGCGGGTCCAAGTAGAGGTCCAAACACAAACTTTACAAGTCCCTGAAGCCTCTAAAAACACACAAACTGTAAGCAACTTTGTGGCTGGTAATATTAGTAATCATATTTCTGAGTGGCACAAAATTACTAGTGACCAAGAAATTATAAAAATAGTTAGGGGTGTTCACATTCCCTTTACACAAATTCCTGTACAAAGTATAATACCTTTTCCATATAACATTCAACCAGTTGAACGAGACGCACTAACTAAACAGGTACATAAATTCTTTGAGAAAGGAATTATACAAAAAGTGACACACTGTTCAGGACAGTTTATTTCAAACATTTTCTCGAGACCGAAGCCTAATGGTGATGTTCGAATGATCCTGGATTTAACAATCCTTAATAAAAGGGTGGAATATCGACATTTTAAAATGTTCTCTCTAGATACGGCACGAGATCTGATTACACCAGATGCGTGGATGGCTAGTGTTGATTTACAGGATGCATATTATACGCTTCCCATAATGGAACAATACCGAAAATTTCTTCGATTTATTTGGGATAACCAACTCTATGAGTTTACCTGCATGCCGAATGGCTTAGCTTGTGTGCCACGTTTATTTACTAAATTGCTTAAACCTGTTTTCTCGGTAATGGCGAGGAAGGGTCACATAATGTTTCCATACATAGATGATTCTTTTATTATAGCATCAACACAAATTGGTTGTGTGAATGCAGTTTTGGATTTATGTGCATTACTCACTAAATTGGGGTTTTATGTACATCAACAAAAGTCAGTGTTTAAACCAACAAAACAACTCAAATGTTTAGGGTTTATTCTGGATACACAGTCCCTTACAGTGTCGATAACAGAACAAAAACTAATTAAGTTTATGACTACAGCGACTCAGCTTATTAAGTTATCAAAGCCAAAAATTAGACAGGTTGCTGTTCTTATTGGCATAATGACATCATATGCACCTGCTGTGTTATATGGGAAGGCCCATATTAAGTCGCTAGAAATAGATAAAAATTTAGCGTTAACATGAACTAAAGGCAATTTTGAGCGAAAGATGTTTATTTCGCAAGAAGGGTTACAGGATATTGGATGGTGGATGCAACATATAGCAAGTTCACCAAATCCAATCCGCATGGCGGAACCTAATACAGTAATTACTACTGATGCTTCGTTAGAAGGTTGGGGAGCTCATCGAGATGGGGTCACAACAGGAGGTAGATGGCTTGATGATGAAAAATCAGACTATATTAATGCACTAGAATTGCGTGCTATTTATCTGGGCTTACGTAGTTTAGTAAAGATAAATAAATCACAGGTTAGAATACTAACTGATAATACTACTGCCATGGCATATATTCGTAACATGGGTGGAACCAAATCAAAGTCTTGCAATCAGTTATCTAAACTGATTTGGAACTGGGCACAGGCTCAACAAGTCTGGCTGACTGTAGCGCATATTCCAGGGTCACAAAATACACTTGCAGATTATAAAAGTAGAAATTTCCATGACCATTTAGAGTGGTCTCTCTCTACACCTTTGTTTAACTTCGTTTGTGAAAAATGGGGTACACCTGAAGTGGACTTATTTGCATCACGAAATAATAACAAGTTACCCTGTTATGTTTCTTGGCATCCTGAACCGGATGCTTGGAAAGTAGATGCGTTTGCTATTACCTGGGAAAATAATTATTTTTATATTTTCCCACCATTTAGCATTATCAGCCGAGTAGTGAGAAAAATCGGCTTGGAAGGGACACATGCGATACTGGTGGTGCCCGATTGGGACACGCAACCTTGGCTGCCAGCAGTTTCACAACTGGCAAAAGATCGTATACGATTCCCAAGAAAACTCGGGAATCTGACGCACCACGGACCGCTAGTGGTTCACGGCGACGTGTCAACGACGCCCCTATTGGCATTCCTTTTCTAAGGAAGCAGCTACAGCAATTTGGGTTGGACAGAATTACTGAGGATAGGATAGTATCGGATGCCTGGAGGCCAGGAACTGTCAAAATGTATACAACCTATTTAAAGAAATGGGGTGTACATTGTTTGTTAATGAAAGTTAAGCCAACAAATCCAAAGATTTCACAAGTAGCTCGGTTTCTTCGTTCTCTAGAGGATGAAGGACTTTCCTTTGGATCGATTAATGCGGCGAGGTGTGCGTTATCAATTATATTATCTAGAATTGATGGCGAAACAGTTGGAAAACATTATGTTATTTGTTATTTACTTCGTTCAATTTATCAAAGGAATCCTCCAAAACCAAAGTATAGTCGGTTTTGGGATGTTTCTATAGTATTTAAGTTGTTTCAGGCTTGGCCTCACAACTCGTGGTTAGATATAAAACAATTAGGTTTTAAGGTCGCGGTCCTGTTATTGTTAGTAACCGGACACAGAGGACAGACGATTGTTGCTTTATCCTTAACTGGATTAGAAATAGACAAACAACAAGCTACGTTTGATTTAGAAAAATTGCTTAAATCGAACACGTTAGGTGACCCTTTATCAACGGTTCACTTAGACTGTTTTCCGAATGATCGGAAATTATGTGTTGTGTCGGCCATACGGGCTTATATATACAAGACAAAGGATTTACGTGCATCACAACAACTATTAGTGAGCTTTATAAAGCCACATAAGGTGATTTCACGAGACACACTTGCCAGATGGACAATTACGGTGTTGAAATTGGCTGGAGTGGATACGAGTAAATACTCTTCCCACTCAACTAGAGGAGCCATGGTCTCCAAGGCACGGGTGCTTGGTATTTCTGTGAAAAGAATACTAGCGCATGCAGGCTGGAAGACGGCTAAGTCGTTTGCAAAACATTATAATAAACGACTAGAAAAGCCAACTAACAAGAATAGGTGAGAACAAAAATTTAGAATGTTATAATAATAAGAAAGAATGATATTAAGGATAAAAATGAATTATGTAAAGGTCTCCCTAGCCTGAGGCTAGCCTGAGGCTGTTTACCGAGGTAAAATAGTATAGTTATACGAGTCTTACCTTGGTACAGATGATGGATAACTGTTGTTTTACCGAGGTATAAGCCTCGGATAGATGTGGGCTAGGGCCCTCCCGCCACACCCTGCCACATCTATTCCGTTGGTGTACCTTTTCGGTAAAGTAATAGTATCCATTGTTTGAAAGTCATTTTTATCCTCAATAAGTAGGTTAAGATTGCTGGTACCGGACGTGCTTACCTCTCCCTAGCCCACATCTATCCGAGGCTTATACCTCGGTAAAACAACAGTTATCCATCATCTGTACCAAGGTAAGACTCGTATAACTATACTAAATATGTCTGAACAAGAAACTACTAAAATAATAATGTGATCTTTCCATAATTTTAGCCAATCAGAGCTGTTCTTTTCGATTGCAAATGGCCGCCCCTTATGGGGGCCGCCATTTGCAATATCTTATACAACCATCGTTTCGGTGGAATAAAGTAATAATATTGCATTTGTGCACCATGTTTATGCCAAATTGTTCTTTATTTCATTTAATTTTGAGTAATAATTCTATGGCAGCGAGCATTTGTTTTGATATATTATTAACCAATCGCTGACCCCGAATACCTTTGTAGCGGAAACAAGTTCAAACGAGTTCAACTGTGGCTGGTTGGGTCACAGCCTTGGCTGGTTGGGTAGCAGCCATGGCTGGTTGGGTCGCTCCATAGAGCGCTGAATATGCTTATGAAATATTGTACACTAATTATTCAATTTAAAATAAATATGATCCATATACATACTGTGGACAGCTACTAATAAAGCATGGCTGGGAATTACTTTTTTGTTTTGTTTATCAATATAAGCACTACATATTTCTGGTGTCCTAAACATGTGTTACGTCTGAGCAACCATACTGCCATATGACATAGCTTAATCATGGACTACACCTTTATTTCTTATCTCATAGCTGTAAAGGGGAGATTTCTAGCTTTCATTTCCAACCAGAAAATGTAAAAAATTCAAATATTAGATTATAACTCTCCATGTGACACTTCTGGCCAGTTTTCAGGAGAGTGACCCATGTGTGGATGTATGTATGTGTGGATACCCATCCTGATATGACCTTAGATGTTGCTAGGACGTAAAACAACAACAAACAAACATCGATCTGAGCTGGTTTAACATACATGTTTGGACCGTCCTACATGTTTGCACCGTCCCATTTCTTCATATATCATATATGGAGACTGCTTCCTAACAGGTAGTCGCTTTTGTTAGTGGTTGGAGCACATGTTTGGACCGTCCTACTCTGGATGCCACACAAATATTGAACACTAATTATTCAGTTTACTTAAGATAAGATACGCTTTGCATACGCTAGGCATAGGTTCCGCTTAGGTTACGCATACGCTACTCATACGCTACACATACGCTCATATGCTATGCATACGCTACTCGTACGCTACTCGTACGCTCCACATGCCAATCAAAACCGTCAAAAAATGTCACAGCACACTCCCATACGCTCCTCGTATGCTCCTCATAGGTTCCACATATGCTCAAAACCACCCGAGAGGTCACCAAAGGTCATCATAGGCCGGCACGCGCAGGACATACATAGGTTTTCAATACGCTCCCACCATACGCCGTAATGTGACAGGGCCTTTAGGCAATCCTGCTCCTTATGCCAGTGTATGCGCTTTAAACGATTAGCGCACCAAGCACAATTATGGAGAAATGGTGTGGGAAGGACGACATGAGAAGCAGAGAAACTGCAATCCTGCCCCCAATTCCACAACATGCAGGGCTTCCCATCGGTATCTTTACTATAGTCGTTCCTCGTGTTTATGGGGGCGGGGGCGGCTTGCGTGGCAGGCATGACCGGGGCAGGTGTCTGGAAGGTGGGCGTGGCTTGCTGTTCGTAGTGGTGCACAGGGAACTGGTAGGGCTGGGGCTGGTGGAAGGTTCTGCCCGCAGCGGTGCAGAGGTCCCTTTGCAGATCTTTAATAGCGGCCTGATCGTCCCAGCCGTTTGGGAAGCGCCCAGCCGCGAGAAGGGATAAAACTTGTTTCAACCAACATCGGCAGAGTGGTCAGTCCCACGTATTTGCCATATGGGCGAGTTCGGCCTCATGATTACGGATGTGGTTGCCCCAAGTTGCCGGAAGGGAGGGGTGTACGGCCAGGGTTTTAAGTGCCTCAAAATACTCTGGCCAGGTCGCCTCACCCATGGCGATAGATTTACACGCGTCTTGTGATGAATAAATGTTGTAGAAAACCAGTCTCTTGAGGGCTTTTGAGGTGTCCAAGAGGAGGTCCGCGATTACGGCAGCTGCTTGCTGGGCTCTGGTCTCTGGCATCTGGGCAGGTGTAGCAACAGGCTGAGGCGGAGCGAGCGGGTCCAGGACCTCCGCGAGGTAGTACATTTAGCCAGGGGGCGGGGGCTTGGAACGTAGCTATTGCCGGCTCCTCCATGGCCGTAATCGATTAACACGACCCGAGCGACTCCGGTCACCCGAGTCGTCAGAATTTCAAATCGAACACCGCGAGTAGAGTAGACAAATACACGTGCCGTGTGCAAAACGACCCGACCGCAGTAACCCACCTCTTGGCTGGGGTTTGCTAGGAGTGATGACGTCACATCTGTGCTGGTACCTGTAGGATAACAGCTACCAGTACAAGTCCTGCATGTTGTGTTTCGGGTGCTTTTTTTAAATAACCCAGATTGTCAGGTTATACAATCGTAAACTACTTTAAATCCAATTTTGTTGTACTTGTATCAGTTATTAAAAAAAGATATTACGTTTTAGATTAAGTCAGCATTTTTTCCACCCCGAGCGTGGATAACCGTATTCGTTTATTCAACCCGAGTCTGTAGGATGTGCGCATGCGCTAAAAAGTGGCTCGAGTGACCCGAGTTGAATAATCGATTACGCCCCATGAGTATGTGCGGGTGTGCTGGCTGGACCACCTGTGAAGAAGCCGGTGACTGGACTAGCAGGGGGCGTGGCCATGGGGAAGGTGTCACCGCCGCCGGAGAGGCGGGGGGCTGGGGCCGCGGAATGGCGGCGATGCATTCCAACGCGTTGACTCTCACCGACAGCTCTTTAGTAATCTGAAGCGCCTCCCTTTGCAATTCAATAACGGTAGCTAGGTCTCCCGACGTTGAGAGAACAGACGGGCTACCCTGTGTTAGCGGGGCGGGGAGCTGTGACTGGCGCCTGTGTGTATGCGTTGCCAGCACTCTGGCTGCTCTAGAGTGACGCCCTGCGTAGCTGAGGGCGGAGAGGGGGCCTACCCAGGCGTTTACGGGGCGGCATAGTTGTCACCTACTGCCGCCAGTGTGTAGTGAAGGATAAAAGTGCCCAGAGCCAGTGTCAGGTGAGAAGTGAGGAGCGGGGAGGGGTAGGGGTCACGTGCTGCGTGGGGTCGTCTTGCCTCGTTCGCGAATTAAACATGTTGCCTCCGCAACATACGTAATATTTTCAAAACTGAAATATTTAGCTATCCAACTTAGGTACTGGCGTAGTCATTGATACTTGTTAGAGGGTTTTGCCCCTTAGGCCTGTCAAAGTCGACCTCCTTTAATAGGCGGTGATGTGACCTAAATAACAATAATGGTGTCGCCTATGGTGCTTCTCTTCAATTGCTGTGCAGATCTAAAATTTGCATTATTGGAATTTGTTAATATATCCATCTTTCATCAGTATGTACGTTAATTTATTTAGCAGTACATAATTGTCTTCGTTTTCCTGCAGAGAGCTGCTGGAGATCTCGCACATCAGGACAATTTACCACATTTTCGTTGCTATCCTAATAGTGTTCTCCTTAAACACGATTGTTTATGACTTCATGGAACATGGAAAGTAAGTATTACTCGTTATATTCACGATGGATCTTAATTTTTTTAAACTTAATAAAATACCAAACTTCATCACAGAACATCGAAATATTTTAATAGGTAAATAACAACTTGAACGTGTGATTGATTTATTGTTAATTTAGCATGGCTTTATATTCTTTTTGGTTTTTCCATTCACTGATTAATCATGGGAATCAGTTTGTATTGTGTACATTATTTGATAAAGGGAGGTAGGTAGAAAAATATCAATTTTTGTAATACTGTTTGAACTATGTTGTTAATGAAATCTAACCTTGTTTGTTTGTTTGTTTGTTTGTTTGCAGGCTGGTGTTGGACTTTAACATCATCATGTGGGCGTTTGGCAGCTTCCCCACAGTGATAACGTTGTGGGTGTGCATGACGTTCTCCACCGTCCTTATTGTCTACCCATTGTTTCAGTACTGGGCCTACAACCGGCGGCCCGGAAAGCCAGGTAAGCACTTCACTATACAATATGTGATTGGTATTGTAATAGCAGACCTGCCAAGCATACCGATTTTCAATCTCTGGTTCCTCCATTCTGCGCGGAACTTCAATCTTTCTGTGAAAATCTTATATTTTTCGACAACATTCTGAATATTTAGTTCTTATTGCAAAGGAATAAATATATTTACTCCACCTCCCCAAACAATTTTTGATCTCGTCATATTACATTTGAAGTTGAGGGCGCAGTCACAAGTCGGTACTGATCCTGATATAACATTAGATGTTGCCAGGATGTCAAACCCCAACAAACAATAATATTTAATGCTTACTATTACAGACATGCAAATCACAGGACAGGTTCAGCATAATACAGCACTTCACATGTAGAGAATCCTGGTCTTGGCAACCAATGTATCTCGAACCCACATTTCTGTCCTTCCAGGGCTATCGTCTTAACCATCATCACATCAACCCCCTACCCCAATGCAATCAGCAATCAACCTACCCAGGCCTACCTCTGTATGTGGCATTTCACCTGGGAATGTGAGTGCGGGTCACTACACACTTAAGAACTCTGTGATAGAATAGCTTCCCGTATCGTGTTGAGTTGAGTTTTATTTAACCACAAACATGTAATACGGTCACTGTATGGTTTCTCCAAGGGGTGATCTTCCAGTCGAACAACTAATCTTACATTAAATTAAAGTTCATAGTTATGCAAAATACATTGTTACAACAAATCAGCAATTGAAGTCTTCACCTAGAATCAGATATGTCCCTGTATGTGTGCATATATGTAAGCATTTCACATGCATACACATATGGCCACAGGACAAGTGATGTCAAAGTAATACACTAGTGACTCCCTGAATAGCCTGTGCCCAGTTTGTTGCTAGTTTAAGAGACAAACATCGCTGCCCGCCTGTGTGCCCTGTGGTGAGGTGGTGGATTGATTTGTGTGTAACGCCAGCTGTTGGTGTGTTTCAGGCTGGCAGGACCTGGTGTGGTTCTTCCTGTACGTCGTGTACCAGATGATCTTCATGGCTCTGCCCGTGCGCGTTCTCTACCGTCACCAGCTGCCTTCTGCCTCCACTGTCATCATTGTCTGTGAACAGGTAGCGCCCAGCTCCATTCCACCACCGCCTTGGTGGTTAGCCTGCATCGCAGGATCTTTAGGGGGCCTGCAAAGTCTTAAAAAGTCTTGGACTTCATCTGCCCCATTTCAAGGCCTTGAATTCCATTAAACTGTCCCCACTGATTTAAATTAGTCTGAAATTGCCATTCGCAATGGGTTTTCTCCCCTAAAATCCAAATGGAAATAGTCTTGAATTCCTATCAAAAACAGCCTTGAAAAGCCTTGAATTCCGTATTTTCACATTCTTTATATATATTTGCAACTGGTTGCAAAGTCATTTGTGGTGCCCCAATAACCTTCACAGTTAAGGAATTGATAGTGATTGATTGATTGCTAATGGTTTAATGCCCTGTCGGGAACATATTCACAGAGAAACGCTAGTAATATCTATTCTGTCAGTCTTGTCAATCACATTAACATGCCTACCTTTATATTTACACGAAACTCTGAACTGGTTAAATCCATGTAGCAAAATCCATCTCTGATGCAATTTTGACTTATGTCAACTGACAGCAAAATCTAACTCACAAAATATAGCCAAAGTTACAGGAAGCGATATATCATAGTTGTTTTGAGGAGATTTGTTTGTGCTTTGCATTGGTAAAAAGAACCACCACTCTTGCATGCTATTTACATTAAAACAGTGTTGACGCAAAGGCATGAAATGCACACATTCAAACAGAACATAATTGAATGTACCCAATGCACTCAGCGATTAGTTCTTCCTTCAGTAAAAATACATGAGTCAGTCAAGAGTGGCCAATGCGGCATTGAGTGAGGACCTCTTGGTGCCGCCAACAAGTGGTTGCCACATTGATCATGGTCATGGTCATGATCATGATATATTTGCACAGATTCGCCTCTTGATGAAGTCTCATGCGTTTGTACGAGAAAACATGTCGAGAGCTGTCAATTGGGAGAAGCACAAACCAGGGGAGGGCGGCCCCACTGTGCCGTGTCCGGGCTTCTCAAAGTACCTCTACTTTCTGTTTGCGCCTACACTCGTCTACAGGGACCAATACCCCAGGTGGGTAGTTCGGCCGTAAGAACATTTCTCAGGTAGACTTCAAAAAGACTCAAGTTTGTTTAGTGGGGAGCGGGACGTAGCTCAAATGGTAGCGTGTTCACCTGTGAAGATGTGGGTCATCCGATCGATCCTGCTCAGTGGACACATTTGCAGTTTGGGCTATTTTCCATTCCAACCAGTGGTCCACAACTAGTTCATCAAAGGCTGTGGTTTGTGCTGTCCTGTCTGTGGGAAAGTGCATATAAAAGACCCTCTTGCTGCTTAGCGGAAAGAGTAGCCTATGTGGCGGAAGCAGGCTTCCTCCAAAGACATTTGTTATAATGACCATATGTTTGACGTCCAATAGCCGATGATAAAAATCAATGTGCTCTAGAGGTGTCGTTAAATAAAACAAGCTTTTTTAGCTTTGGTTTGTATAGTACTAGTAGGTTAGATATCAAGTGTGTATAATGGGTTAGACCTTAAATATGTACAGTGGGTTAGAATTCAAAGGTGGACAATTTGACCTTCCTCATTCCATTGTGTATTGCTCTATCCTAGTAATGGCGCATGCCACCCAACGTAATGCTAAGTTTGTTATTTGGTGTAGTTTTGTTTTAATGGTTTATTTACCCTGTCCATAACGAGTAAGTCGCATTGAGGCTTGTTTTCATCGCTGAACAGCAATAGTCTCAATTTGGTAGTAGCCTTGCCATCTTAGCTGTTCTGCATACAGGCCGGTTCTGTTTTAATTTGTTTTATTTTGTTATGTACCAAATTTGTAAGTGTTTTGCTCGGCCGGCCGGGGATTGCTCCCACTCGGCCGCCGTGGGGAGTTTCCCCCGTCTAACCCCCGTCCGCCCTTCGCCCGCAGGACACCCAACATCCGGTGGAACTACGTGGTGAGTAACTTCGTGCAGGTGCTCGCCTGCCTTTTCTACACCTACTACATTTTCGCGCGGTTCTGCGTGCCCGTGTTCCGCAACTTCTCCGAGGCACACGTGACCCCGCGGGCACTCATCATCTCCGTGTTCGGCTGTATGATGCCCGGCACGCTCGTCCTCTTCATAGGTGAGCACCGCGTCTGTAACTGTTTCTGTACACTGTTTCTGTACACTGCATCTGTGCACTCTGTCTGTATCCTGTCTGCACACTGCATCTACACTGTGTAAGAACACTATGTCTGTGCACTGTTTCTATCAACTGTCTACACCATGTCTATGCACTCCATATGTACACTGTACCTGTGCACAATTTCTGTGTGCTACTTCTGCTCAGGCACTACATCGGTGCATGTACTGCGCTCAGGCACTCCATTTGCACAACACTGTGTCTACAACGTGTGTGTGCACTGTGTCTCTACACCACATCTGTGCACATCTTTTATTGTACACTTTGTAGGGTTGTGTGTGTGGGGGTGGGGGGTCATATAAAAGTGTTTTGTACATTGTGAAAATGTTGATAATTGTGAAGGACCCCCAAGTGTAGGGCCTTGTTCTGTTGCCGTGACGTGACCTGGTGTACATCCCACATTTAGGTTTCTTCGCGATTCTCCACTCGTGGCTGAATGCGTTTGCGGAGATGCTGCGGTTCGCAGACCGCCTGTTCTACAAGGACTGGTGGAACTCCTCGTCCTTCTCCAACTACTACCGCACGTGGAATGTGGTGGTGCACGACTGGCTCTACTCCTACGTCTACAAGGACATCTACAACGTAGGTGCACGCTAATGAGATATGTTTCACCTCGGGTTGAGGCAGGTCAGTTAGCGGACGTGGTGGCTAAATCGGTAGGACGCAAGCTTCCCATGCGGAAGGATGGGAGTTCTAATCCCAGCCCAGTCAAACCAATGACTTATCAAATTTATACTTGTCGCTACCTCGGCAGGCGTTCGGCATTAATAGAATAGGACAAGGACTGGTTAGCACAGTATCAGGATAATGTGACTGGTGGATATTGGGTCGTGGTGCTGGCGGCCTGGTCTCCCAGTGGGGCAGCACTATAAAGTCACCATGAGTGCACACTGTCACAAGTCAGTACACATCCTGTTATGACCTTATATGTTGCTAGGACGTAGAACAAACAAACAAAAAAGCTAGATCAGTTAGTCGCAGCTCAGGGTTTTGTTTTGAAACCTACAAAGTATTTAATTGATAATATTAAAATTGAAATACTGGAAAGTTCTTAGAATTTGTGGCTAGCCTGCAGGCCAAATGTCAAAAATATACTTGCCTGACAAATATAGTTGCCTGACAATTTCAAATCAAATGTTTTAATTTTGTAATCTTGGTTTACAAATAGAAATGAATTTTGTGATCCTTTGTTGCTGAATTCTCCATGATTCATTAACGTTTGGATAGTCAGTAAATGATGGTTTACATACATATTATATATATATATTAAGACACACTAAAGGAATCACCCATATGAACCCATCATTTTTTCGCTTTCTATATGCATGATTACATACACTAATATGCATTACTGCAGTCTCCGCTTTAGATAGCTGCACCTCGTGTCCACTCCGTATGTAGGCGTCCTGATTGATGCGCCTGCTCTGTTCCAGTTGGGTTGTATCCGCAACCGGCCGACGGCCATGGGCTCGGTGTTCCTGTTGTCGGCCATCGTGCACGAGTACATCCTCACCATCTCACTCGGCTTCTTCTACCCCGTCCTCTTCCTCATGTTCACCGGCGCTGGATGTAGGCCTTGCGTCCTAGTACTGTGTTGCCTCCCTCCGTACCCCACCATCCCAATCCCGAACCTCCACAATACTGTGTAGCCACACTCCGTACCCCACCATCCCCATACCCATCCCGAACCTCCACAATACTGTGTAGCCACACTCCGTACCCCACCATCCCCATCCCCATCCCCAACCTCCACAATACTGTCTAGCCACCCTCCATACCCCACCATCCCCATCCCCAACCTCCACAATACTGTGTAGCCACCCTCCATACCCCACCATCCCCATCCCCAACCTCCACAATACTGTGTAGCCACCCTCCGTCCCCCAACCTCCACAATACCTTGTAGCCACCCACCGTACCCCACCATTCCCATCCCCAACCTGCACAATACTGTGTAGCCACCCTCCGTACCCCACCATCCCCATCCCTAACCTCCACAATACTGTGTAGCCACCCTCCGTATCCCACCATCCCCATCCCCAACCTCCACAATACTGTGTAGCCACACTCCATACCCCACCATCCCCCCATCCCCAACCTCCACAATACTGTGTAGCCACCCTCCGTATCCCACCATCCCCATCCCCAACCTCCACAATACTGTGTAGCCACCCTCCATACCCCACCATCCCCATCCCCAACCTCCACAATACTGTGTAGCCACCCTCCGTCCCCCAACCTCCACAATACCTTGTAGCCACCCACCGTACCCCACCATCCCCATCCCCAACCTCCACAATACTGTGTAGCCACACTCCGTACCCCACCATCCCCATCCCCAACCTCCACAATACTGTGTAGCCACCCTCCGTACCCCACCATCCCCATCCCCAACCTCCACAATACTGTGTAGCCACACTCCGTATCCCACCATCCCCATCCCCAACTTCCACAATACTGTGTAGCCACCCTCCGTATCCCACCATCCCCATCCCCAACCTCCACATACTGGGCCACCCTCCTACCCACATCCCCATCCCCAACCTCCACAATACTGTGTAGCCACACTCCGTACCCCACCATCCCCATCCCCAACCTCCACAATACTGTGTAGCCACACTCCGTATCCCACCATCCCCATCCCCAACCTCCACAATACTGTGTAGCCACACTCCGTATCCCACCATCCCCATCCCCAACCTTCACAATACTGTGTAGCCACACTCCGTATCCCACCATCCCCATCCCCAACCTCCACAATACTGTGTAGCCACCCTCCATACCCCACCATCCCCATCCCCAACCTCCACAATACTGTGTAGCCACCCTCCGTATCCCACCATCCCCATCCCCAACCTCCACAATACTGTGTAGCCAACCTCCGTAACCCACCATCCCCATCCCCAACCTCCACAATACTGTGTAGCCACACTCCGTATCCCACCATCCCATCCCCATCCCCATCCCCAACCTTCACAATACCGTGTAGCCACACTCCGTACCCCACCATCCCCATCCTCAACCTCCACAATACTGTGTAGCCACACTCCGTATCCCACCATCCCCATCCCCAACCTCCACAATACTGTGTAGCCACCTTCCATCCCCCACCATCCCCATACCCCTTCCCCAACCTCCACAATACTGTGTAGCCACCCTCCGTCCCCCACCATCCCCATCCCCAACCTCCACAATACTGTGTAGCCACAATCCGTACCCCACCATCCCCATCCCCAACCTCCACAATACTGTGTAGCCACACTCCGTATCCCACCATCCCCATCCCCAACCTCCACAATACTGTGTAGCCACACTCCGTATCCCACCATCCCCATCCCCAACCTCCACAATACTGTGTAGCCACAATCCGTACCCCACCATCCCCATCCCCAACGTCCACAATACTGTGTAGCCACACTCCGTATCCCACCATCCCCATCCCCAACCTCCACAATACCGTGTAGCCACACTCCGTACCCCACCATCCCCATCCCCAACCTCCACAATACTGTCTAGCCACCCTCCGTAACCCACCATCCCCATCCCCAACCTCCACAATACTGTGTAGCCACAATCCGTACCCCACCATCCCCATCCCCAACCTCCACAATACTGTCTAGCCACCCTCCGTATCCCACCATCCCCATCCCCAACCTCCACAATACTGTGTAGCCACACTCCGTATCCCACCATCCCCATCCCCAACCTCCACAATACCGTGTAGACACACTCCGTACCCCACCATCCCCATCCCCAACCTCCACAATACTGTGTAGCCACCCTCTGTACCCCACCATCCCCATACCCCTTCCCCAACCTCCACAATACTGTGTAGCCACACTCCGTACCCCACCATCCCCAACCTCCACAATACTGTGTAGCCACCCTCCGTCCCCCACCATCCCCATCCCCAACCTCCACAATACTGTGTAGCCACCCTCTGTACCCCACCATCCCCATCCCCAACCTCCACAATACTGTGTAGCCACAATCCGTACCCGTCCAATCCCAATCCCCATTCCAATCCTCCACTCACCCCAAGACAATACATTACATTTTGTCTACTTTTAATGTCACAAACTGTGATATAAAAGAACTGTAACTACAACGCTTTTTTTGTTTCTGTGATTTTGTGAAATCAGAAAAAAGTATTTTGTAGTGAATTTATTTAATGTAAAATTGCACGATAATAAAAGGACTCTTTTATCAATTCTATTGAGTAACTTTGCCTTTACTTAAAGCAGGTAAAATTGGTTTATAAAATAGAATAACATCTATATCGATGGTGTTGAATGCACATGGTAACCACACCAATTCCTTACCATAGCCGAGTAGTCTATTTGCTGTCATTAGGGTTGTTATGAGGCTGCGCTAACTTCTTGTTTTGACCTGTTTCAGTTGGCTTTATTTTCCTGCCCAATAAGGGTGCTCCCCGCAGCGGTAACGTCTTCATGTGGGTCGCCCTGTTCATTGGCAACGGGCTCCTTATGTGTCTCTACAGCATGGAATGGTATGCGCGGCAGAACTGCAAGCCCACATCCGTATGTGCACCTTTTTATTGGTTTCATTCGTTGATTAAATGCGCACAAATTTCAATCGCTCCTTGCCCTATCCTAGTAATGTTAAGTGCCCGGCTAGGTAACAACAATTATGAATTTGTACATCTTTGGTTGTCTCGGCTTGGTCTTCTAATCTCATGAGGTGCCACACAATAAGTGAGCGCTCAACTCGTTTGTCCATCCCGCCTCATTTGGCAATCAACTTCTGCTTCATTCAAATGGCACCTCTTTAAGAACTAATCTGACAGGACACAGTGTTATTTATGTATGGTTATACAGCATTCATATAGTGAGGGTATTTGCAATATAAATAGGCATGGTTGAGATATTATAGTGGGTGGTTCAGCAATACATAGAACGGTACCACAAAGTTAGGAAATAGGTACATGAGTAGATACATAAGCAAAATACTTAATATAAGAGAGATATATAATGTATGCAAGATACAGAACACAAGCAATATACAGAATATAGGGGAGATACAGAATACAAACCAGACATAGAGTACAAGCAAATTACATAAGCAGCTTTCCCCGAGGGTAGCGCCATGTAGTGTGCATGGCGAGCACCAGTACACAGCGCCACCTATCGACCGTCTTTTACTTGTATAACTGCATTATCGGTGTTGGTGGAAAGCTACCTGTACAGCAATACAAGTTATGTCTGGTATCGGAGTTTTATGGGAGAATTAAAGTTGCATAGTCCCGTGGTTTTCAGCTTCTGCCATTTTCTGGGATAAATAGATTAGATTGATTGTTATAATCTACTTTGCTTTAGATTGAAGTATATTTTATTGTACATGGCTATCCTTGAAGATATTTGATGTAAAAACATGCAGAATTAGTTTTGGCAAGCACATACAAAATTCTAAGACCATAGACTTCAGCGGTAGCAGGTTCTAATTCTATTAAATGGGCTTAGTATTCCCTTCTATGTAGCAATGAATGTTTACTAAGTGCACCAATATCTAGGTTGGATATGCAGGTTCAAATCAAGTTCATCATCATCATGCTGTCGGTTACGATGCGACAAAGACTGCTTTCATTACTTGACTGCCGCTCTCCATTTAGCTCTCTGCTGTGAGAGTTGCGTCCATGAGTCGGTCTTAATGTCTCTCAGCTTCAGGTTTCTCTTGATGGTATCCTTGAACCCGAGACGATCAAGTTAGTGTCTTAATTTGACAAATTCGATGCTTTCATCGGAATATGCGACTTTAAAAGGGATTGTGCAATGGTCGGGATACGATTTCGGAACCCATAGCCTGGCGCTTGGCATTAGTAGAATAGGGCAAGGGCTGGTTACCTCAGTATCAGTATAATGTGACTGAGTGGGAAATCGGGACAATGTTCTAGAGGTCTGGTTTCCCAGTGGGGCAGCTCTATAAAGTTGTCATGAGTGTGCACTACCACAAGTCGGTACCAATCCTGGCTGAGATGTTGCCAGAATGTAAAACTCCAACAAAAACCAACAGACCATGGAGCCGCAGGTCATGTGATCAACTAAGTCCAGTTCCAGGCAACGGATGAATAAATGGTGATGTCAGATACCTGTGCTTAGTTTAGATAGTATTTTGCTTACCATTAGATGACAGTTCTTCTATTGCGCTTTCTTCTAGGATGTGTGGTTGGTGGATCAGCTTTTCCCCCGGTCCTGGGACTGCGAGTATAAGGGCGCGAGGACTGCCTTGTAGTACACACCACCAGGAGCCCGCAGTGAGGATGAACATTACGTCAAGCCATGCACACTGTTAATGCTGTTCACTGCGAATACACTGCTGGCAGTGCCGCTCACTATGAATACTACACTAGTAATGCTGTTCACTGTGAACACACTGCCCGCAGTGCTGTGCAGTATAAATACCACACTGTTAATGCTGCTCACTGTGAATACACTGCCGGCAGTGATGTTCAGTATGAATAGCACAGTTAATGCTGTTCACTGCCGACAGTGCTGTTCTCTATGAATACTACACTGGTAATATTGTTCACTGAATACACTGCTTGCAGTGCTGTTCAGTATGAATACTATACTGATAATCTTCACTGTGAATACACTGCCAGCAGTGCTTTTCAGTATGAGTACTGCACTGGTAATGTTCACAGTGAATACACGACTAGCAGTTCTGTTCACTATGAATACCACACTGTTAATGATGTTCACTGTGAATACACTGCCAGCAGTGCTGCTCACTATGAATACCACACTTGTAATGCTGTTCACTCTGAATACACGACTGGCAGTGCTGTTCAGGATGAGTACTGCACTGGTACTGTTGTTCACTGTGAATACACTGCCAGCAGTCCTGTTCACCATGAATACCACATTGTTAATACTGTTCACTGTGAATACACGACTGGCAGTGCTGGCCAGTATGAATATTATACTGTTAATGATGCTCACTGTGAATACACTACTGGCAGTGCTGTTCACTATGAATCCTAAATTGTTATTGTTCACTGTGAATACATGACTGGCAGTGTTGTTTACTGTGAATACTAAACCGGCAGTGTTGGTCAGTTCGAATACTACATTGTCATTCTGAATATAACATCTTTATTTGGTATGGATACTGTGCTCTTTGCTATAAATAGAAACAACCTGTGCTGTTTCTAGATAAATATTACACTGTAGAGTGTTGTTTACTATGAACATGATACTGTCATTACTATTCACTATGAATATGATGCTGTCAGTGCTGTTCACTATGAATATGATGCTGTCAGTGGTATTCACTAGAAATATGATATCGTCAGTGTTGTTCACTATGAATATGATGCTGTCAGTGCTGTTCAATATGAATACGATGCTGTCAGTGCTATTGTCTATGACTATAATGCTGTCAATGCTGTTCATTATGAATATGATGCTGTCAGTGCTGTTTACTATGAATATGACGATGTCAGTGCCGTACACTGTTAATGACTATACAGTGTTAATACTACCCGGTATGAATGCTACAGTGTCAATACTATATGGGATGAATATTATACGGTCACTGCTATTCAATGTGGATATTTTGCTGTCAATTATATAGCGTGAATAAAAACGGTATGAATACTGTGCTGTAAATTCTATCAGGTGTAAATACTCCACTGTGAAATAAGATTATATGTGAATATTACATGTTTGGTGTGAATACTGCACTGTTATTACTATTCGGTGTGAAGACTAATGAGACAGCAATTTTCTATCAACATAATAAAAAAGACGTGATCCTACTTGAAGTGACTTCATATAAACCTATCAAAACACTTGCGGCTTTGTTAGAACATGTTGCAAATTCAATACGATCTTTTGAAATTTAAAATTGTAGGCTATTTCATTTCATTAAAAAGATCAATGCCCAATAACCCTGTGATTATTGTACACATAGGTATTGTCATGTCTTGGCAGTTTGGGACTTGTTATACATTGTGTAATGGATACTTCTTTGCATACAGGCAATGCTATCTACACTAACTTTGAATACATTTCAACATTGTCCATCAGTAATTGGTCTCATTGTATTTTTAATAATTTACTTGATAGGACAAGCTGTTGCTAAGTCACTGTCAGTTTGTTACTGTGCTAACTTTGAATACATTTCCATATTGTCCATCAGTAAATTGGTCTCATTGTATTTTAATAATTTACCTGATAGGACAAGCTGTTGCTAAGTCACTGTCAGTTGGTTACTATGCTAACTTTGAAGACTTCAAAGTAGTCCACCAGTAAAATGATTTCACCATATCTTGATAATTTACCTGTTAAGTCACTGTCAATTGATTACTACACTGTACCCTATGCCTACTGTTGAATATAAAACCTTTTAGACAATAAGCTGATTACTAACACTTGGAGCATTCAGGTTTTGTACCAATTGTGAATTTTTAACACTGACAAAATATACATGCTTCGTCAAAATCAGTTCAAATACTTTACAAATACATGTGGCCAGCCACATGGTATTGCTTTGTCAATTTCAAAAGAATTTATTGAAAATAACTTGAAACAGTACAAAAGAAAACTGGGCAATTCTCTGAAAGTAATAATATACATATATAGTACGATAATCTACTGACAGTGACTTAGCAACAGCTTGTCCTATCAGGTAAATTATTCAAATACAATGAGACCAATTTACTGATGGACAATGTTGAAACGTCCTCCAAGTTAGCTGAGTAATCAATTGACAGTGACTCAGCAACAGATTGTCCCATTGAATAAATTATCAATGCACGATGAGACCAATTTACTGATGGACAGCATTGGGATGTGTTCAAAGTTAACTCACTCAGACTTAATCTTACAGATAGATAGTATCTAGCAGGATAAAACCGACAGATTAATGTGATATACACTTTCGATCTTTACATGTACATAACCAAAGAGACTTGTGAATTACTCACGAGTCAGACTATTTTTGACGCGATTATTGCTCCAATTAACCAGGCATCTATAGACTTATTTACATAAGAAACAAGTTCATTCGGCATGATGTACTATTTACATGAGAGGCATGCGCTATTTACATAAGCGGAGTACATTGGGAGTCATGCGCTATTTACATAAGCAAAGTACATTGGGAATCATGTGGTATTTACATAAGCAAAGTACATTGGGAATCATTTGTTATTTACATAAGCGAAGTACATTGAGAATCAAACACTAATTCAGTGTGTGACAACATAGATGTTAAAGTGTGGATCAGGTGCGTTTAAGACAGCAGTGTAATTATATAGTTCTCGGTGATGTGAAACTGTGAAGGCTGAGTGTCGGCGGTGTGTTGTGTATCAGGTGTCGTGTCTTATACTTGGACTGGGTGAAGACGTGTTCGCGTCAGTTGTGAATTGAAATGAATCTGGGTTTTTGTTATTGTCAACTAGTGCCATGCCAATGCAAGAAGTCTTTCGGTATGGGTTGCTAAGCTGCAGTATTGGCTCTAGCCTGTGAACCTGTTGTATAGAGAGGTACGAGGGGGGAGAGGGGGGGGGGGAGGGGGGAAGTGGTCACATCGGGTTAACCGATCACAAAGTACAGAATCTAATGGGAATTCATGAGTTCTGAACCAGTCTTGGCTGGACTTTTCTCACACTGTCGTGTCAGCAGGATGGCGTAGTGGGGAGGCGGAATAATGAACATTATGTTTTAATTAGGCATGGGTTGGGTTGAATAATCAAGCTCCTTCGTGAAAACGTGATGTCAATTATACTTACAGTAGTTCTGTAGATTATAATACCAGCCTCTCCCTCTTTCTGCCCACCCTTTTCCCCACCGCTCATTCCCCTTCTCCTTGCTTCCCTTCTTACAATCCATCTCTCCCTCCGTCATCCCCTTACTCATTCCTCCAACTCTCCCCCTCCCCCCCATACCCTTTCCACCTGTTCCTCATTCCCATCTCATCCGCCCTCCATTTGTCCACCCCACTGTCTCACCCTCTTCCAGCTATCCCTCAACTCCTCCACTCCAACCCTCCTTCCCTATCCCCTCACTCACTCACTCCTTCATCTCCCCACTCACTCCTTTCCAACCTACCTCCTTCCTACTTCCCCTGAGTCACTCATTCCCTCCATCCCTATTCTCTCCCTTCTCCGCTCTTTGCTCCCCTTTCCAACCCTCCTTCAGTCTGGCGACTAGACACCGTGGGGAGGGGGGGGGGGGGGGCTGTAAACGCTAGTGGAAGTGTTGTGTTGGTGAGACGCCAAACCTCACGTGACCTACACCGGAAGCAAAAATAACTCCCACATCCGGTGAATATAAAACTACACCTTCGACTTGTGTTTAGAGTATTTAGTGTAAAGCAGTGGCACCGTCCGCTGTCATGGCACCACCGTCCCACACATTGACACACGGAGGCTGCAAAGCCAGCATTCTCCTCCACGTTGTTTATACCGACTTGTACTCAATGCAGTTAACGCTATTCAACATACACCTGCCATGTACACACAGTATTGTGTTCCATATCAAATGTCATAACTACACGCCAATCAGTACTAACTACTATAGAGGCAAGCATGTCATACGCGTTATCTCACGCGTTATCTCACAGGGTTAGGCTAACTTCTATAGGCGGTTCAGCCCGTGAGATATATTATAGTGGGGCAAGTAGAAATGAAAATGTTTAAGTGGTAATGAGCTTTAGCATTAATCATACTATATAACCTAACTCTGAGGTCATGAATCTTTCGTTTGAAATTGTGATGGCGAGTTGGGAGATGTTTTTTATATCGAATAAGCTCCTTTCCTTTTTATTAGAGCGGCATTACTGCACTAAAACATTAGGAACTGGCAGGGGTTTGCCATGGAGTGGACCAATCAGAGCACTGGAATACTCTCCTTATGTCATATTGTCGCTTTATTGGTTCAGTCATCTGTAAGAAAGTTGCATTTATTTAAGGCCTTCTCTATAATGAATAAAAATTATCCTCGTTGATTTATGTGGAGAAATTTATGTTCGCAAATCATGTTCCTGCTATTACTTATGGTATAAACATGCATATTTTGAAGTAGCTATTAATTGTTTCATACAAAGTATAAATATATGTGTATATATATGGATGTGTGTACATATATGTACTTTGGACTTAAATAAACCATCTTATTTACTCACCATAGCACAATGAGTAGTAAACATATGGGTGGTGGTATATAGTATAGTTATACGGATCTTACCTGAGTATAGATGATGGATAACTGTTGTTTTCCCTAGGTATAAGCCTCGGATAGACGTGGGCTAGGGAGAAGGAAGCACATCTGGGTCCAGCAATCTTTACCTACTTATTCAGGATGAAAATGAACTTAATACAATGGAAACTGTAATGTTTTCTTGGTACAAGCAAACGGAATAGACGTGGCCGTGTGTGGTGGGTGGGCCCTAGCCCACGTCTATCCGAGGCTTATACCTCGGGAAAACAACAGTTATCCATCATCTATACCCAGGTAAGATTCGTATAACTATACTATTTTACCTTGGTACTAAGCCTCTGGCTAGCCTCAGGCTAGGGAGACTTTTACGTAATTTCATTTTTATCCTCTCTTATTGTATCTAAAAAAGACACATTATGTACATTTTTCACAGACATATCATACATTATTCAATATTGATATATTTAAGGCTTCTCACCTGTCTTAGTTTAATTGGTGAGCAAGCATTTGGCAAGGCCGCTCGACTTTTCTAGTCGTTTGTTGTAATGTTTTGCAAACGATCTAGCAGTCTTCCAGCCTGCATGTGCTAGGATCCGTTTCACTGAGATCCCTAGCAATCATGCTTTGGAGACCATGGCTCCTCTTGTTGAGTGGGAAGCGTAGCGTCCCGTATCCACTCCTGCTGCCTTAAGGAATGTAATGGTCCATCGTGCGAGAGTGTCTCTCGAAATGCACTTGTGTGGCTTAATAAAGCTCACCAAAAGCTGTCTTGAATTTCATAATTCTTTTGTCTTGGATATATAAGCCCTACCGGCTGAAACTACACATAATTTTGGGTCCTTCGAGAAACTGGTAATGTTCACCGTGGACAAAGGATCCCCTGTGCGTTTTGATTTTAACAATTGTGTCAAATCAAACGTAGCCCGTTCTCTATCAATCTCAAGCCCATCCAGAGATAACACCACAATCGTTTGTCCTCCCTGTCCTGTAACTAGCAGCAACAGTACTGCTACTTTGCAACCTAATTGCTTAACATCTAAATGCTTGTTATTAGGCCATCGTTTAAACAATTTAAATACGATCGACACATCCCAAAAGCGACTATATTTGGGCTTTGGAGGATTTCTTTCATAAACTGATCTTAGAAACCAGTGAATTACTTGGTGCTTTCCTACTATTTGGCCATCAATCCTTGGAAGGTTGATTGATAATGCACATCTAGCTGCATTAATAGCTCCATAACCTAAACCCTCATTTCTTCTAACATTCTTAAGAATCTAACTATCTGGGATATTGTAGGTTTCATAGGTTTTTACCTTCTTTATTAAGCAATGGATTCCCCATTTCTTTAAATAGCTAGCATAAAGTTTTACTGTTCCCTTTCTCCATGCATGAGAGACCAGCCTTTGTTGGGTAATCCTATCTAGGCCAAACTGTTCTAAATATTTATTCAGAAAAGGAATGCTAGCAAAGGTGCTGTTGATGCATCTCCGTGAACGGTCAGCGGACGGTGTGCCAGATTGTTGGGAGTTCTTGGGAATCGTAGGGAGTCTTTGGCTGTCAACGTTATTGCTGCCAGCCATGGCTGTGTGTCCCAATCGGGCACTATCAAAATTGCCCGTGTGCGGTCCATTTTGATCTTTCTGGCCACTCGGCTGATAATGCTGAATGGTGGGAAAATATAATAAAAGTTATTTCCCCAAATTAATAAAAACGCATCAATTTTCCAGGCTTTAGGCTCTGGATGCCAAGAAACATATTTTGGTAATTTGCAGTTGTTTCTTGATGCAAATAAGTCTACTTCTGATCGACCCCATTTATGACAAATGTGTTCAAAAATGTCCGTATTCAGTGACCATTCTAGGTGGTCATGGAAGTGTCAACTTTTCCTATCTGCCAAAGTATTCTGACTACCTGGGATATGCGCTACTGTTAGCCACACCAATTGATCTTGTGCCCAATCCCAAATTAGTCTTGCTATTTTGTTACATGGTTTGGACTTTGTCCCTCCCATGTTATGGATGTAGGCCATTGCCGTAGTATTGTCTGTTAGAATTCTGACATGACATTTGGGTATGCGGATTAGGTTACCTAATCACAAATAAATCGCTCTCAATTCTAAGACATTAATATGGTCAGAAAATTTGTCCTCTAGCCATCTGCCTCCTGTAGCTACATCGTCTTGATGAGCACCCCAACCCTCTAACGATGCATCTGTGGTTACTACTGTATTGGGTTCGCCCATGTGTATGGGATTGGGGGAGGAGTTTACATGTTTAAACCACCAGTCAATATCCCGCAATCCTTCTTTGGAAATAAACATTTTTCTTTCAAAATTCCCTTTCGTGCGCGCTAATGCTAAATCCGAGTTTTGTGAAAAGTTCACATAGGTCATTAACTGCATTTGTACAACCCTGATGTGACTGGGCCATAATGAATGAATCATCAATGTATGGAAACATAACATGTCCTTTTCTCGCCATTAGTGAAAAAAGTGGTTTTAAAAGTTTGGTAAACAAACGAGGGCACAAGCCAAACCATTAGGCATATAGGTGAATTCAAAAGGTTCTTCTTTCCACAGGAAACTTAAATATTTCCTGTCTGCTTTGTAAATCGGGACCGTGTAGTAAGCATCCTGTAAATCCACACTAGCAAGCCAAGCTCCTTGTGTGACCAAGTCTCTGGCCGTTTCCAAGGAAAACATTTAAAAATGTTTATATTCCACCATTGTGTTTAACTTAGTTAAATCCAAAATCATTCGAATCTCCCAAAATCATTCGAATCTCCCCATTAGGTTTGGGGCGGGAAAAAATGTTGGAAATAAATTCACTGGGTGTATGTTCAACCTTGTCAACAATACCTTTTGTGTAAAAAAGTGCCACCTGGTTTGCCAGTGCCTTCTCTTCTGTTTCATTGAACCGATAAGGGAAAGGAGTAAAATCTTGTACTGATAACTGTGTAAACGGAATGCGTACCCCTTGAACAATATTAAGGATATTCACATCCGTAGTAAGTACTTCCCATTCATGTAGGCAATTATTAATGTTGCCAGGCCGGAATTCGCTTACATTTATTTGTGTCGCCTCTGAAGCCACAGTTGGTGACGCAGCTTTCAAGGTTTGAGTAGCTACCTCTACTTGTTCCCTGGTCGGGGGAACGGCTTGCTGGGAGTGTACTCCCGCTTGAACGGGCGGTTGCCGTCGTTCCAGACGAACGACTGGCATTGTCCGCATCCCCTCGGCTGGAAGCCGTAGGTTGGGCCTGACCGTCCACCTCTGGCGGACCAGCGGTTTTGAAAATCCCCCCTGGATTTTCGGAAACGGGAAGGAGCATCTGGCACCTTCTTCTTCGCATCCATATGCTTGCCACTTTTGGATGCTGTTTCAACCTCTTTAAAGAGGTACTGTAGCTGTCCTCCAAACATCTTTGTTTTGTTGAGGGGCTTGCCTTTGATGGGCTTAGGCGCAAGGAACAGGGTGTATTTCTTCCCATCATTGTCGACAATCTTTCTCGATCTCGCCACATCTGTGCAGACCGCTTTAAAGACATTTTCAAAATGTCTGTAGCTGAGGAAGTTGCTGGCTGCAGTGAGCATAGCAATCCCCTTATCCATTGATCTGGCGAGGGACGAGAACATGTTCTCTGTCTGCATCCTGTTGGCGATTGGCGCAACAGCTGTCAGTGCACCCAGGACTGCCTTGTTTACCGTAAATAATACGGTCTCAAAGCGCTTGCGGTCGTCGTTGAGATGAACCCCTGAGTCCATCTCCTTGACCACTGTGTCGGGAATGCCCTTTATGCCCGTAAGCTGTTCGCCTAATTTTGTGATCACCTGCGCGGGCTTGAAAGTGTTGAAGTGACTTTTGATGGTTTCGCGCATCATGGTCGTGGTCAGAACTTTCTTAGCCTTTTCTTTTACACGCTTCTTTCGTACTTTCCCTCCTATCTGGGCATAAAGCCCCGATCGTTGTGTGTCGGAATCTGACTCGGTAGAGGAAGAGTCAGAAGAAGAATCAGAGGATGAATCCTTCTTCTTGCCCTTCTTCTTGCTCTTTTTGGGCCGCTTAATCCCTTTGCAGGCCTTCGTGAACTTGTCTCCGGACGAGCTCACCGCCTTCTTCTTTTTCCCCTTACTTGCCACCACAGTGGCCTCCGGAGCCGAATCCGTCTCATCATCTGAGACATCGTCCCAATCGGTGTCAGGAGATGGGAGGGGCTGCTTTTTCGTGCCCCGACTCAGTGGCTGAAACTGTTGTAGCTTCAGCTCCATCATCTCCCCCATCCTGACTTCCCAGTCGGGTGGGAAATGACTCGGGCCATCAGCATCGCTGTCCTGATCCTGGTCGGACATAATCATGGCCCCAGGCTGGGGTGACGGCGGGCTCGTCAACACTGGTGACGAATCGTAACCGTCGGCCGGGCGTCCTTCAGCGGCCGCTGGCATGGCCGTCTTACTCCACTTCGTAGCCATTGGAACCTGTAACAATCGAAAGAAAGTTACTATCAACCGGAACGTATTCTAAATGTCAACAACAGGTTTAGCAAACCGAAAATTGAACATCTAGTGGCATTGGAAAACGTATTTACACCATTCCAACACAGGCGTGATAAGCTAAGTGTATTGTCGTAGGTATATGGTATCGAAACCAAAACCAAACAAGGGGTAGGACCAGTGTATCGGTCCTCCCACACTCTCTGTTTCGTACTCTTCTCCCTCCTGGGGCTTCTGCGCCAGAAAATGCTACAAAACTCGGAGGTACGCCTTAAAAAATGTGGGGAGTCTATAAAAGAAACCCAGGATAATTTCCAATGCGAATCCATAAAAGAAACCGAGGAAAACTCCAAACGTGATGAGGCTCCAGCCAACATCGCTCTCCATTCGGCAACGGGCGGCTAGTAGAACAAAGGACAAATTTGGTTTCTCATTGTTCTATCGGTGTTTTTTTTTTTTAAAACACCCATAAAAGTCATTAAAAAAACCTGCAACGGTTCTAAACTTTTGCGAAAAGATGCTACATGGCATCAACTAACAATGTCACTCATTGTTGTCACAATACTTACAGTTTGTACGTAGTCGTAGATCGAAAATCACCGGAGCAACTCAATGAACGTCCTCCCGTCGTGAGTTATTTATGCTAATTACTGGACCCGGATGTGCTTCCTTCTCCCTAGCCTGAGGCTAGCCAGAGGCTTAGTACCGAGGTAAAATATACAGATATATATACAGCAATAGTGTTGTGGTGAGTGAATAAGATAGGTTTTTTTTATTGAGGCTGTATTTATACTGTCCTTAGCATATAAGCCTGGGTATTAGTTAATTTTAAGTCCAATGTTGCATTTCTTGTGAACAATACTGCACATTCTTTTCTGAGAGTATTGGTGACTTGTGTTTTATTGTAAATTAAGCTTCTTTTTTTAAAATTTCGAGCAGCATACACCTTGTAATGTGCATCTAGTGAAATGCCTTCTTGGGGTGTGAGGTTATTACAGGAAAAGGAAATAAAGAAAGAAACTGAGTGGATATGAAGCCAGTGTGATGCGGGCTGTGATGTGGAGGTCTCTCCCTAAGTAGATGTCGGGCTGGGGCTCTAGTAGTGCAGAATGAGGTGTGTGGGGGAGGGGTGAGAGGGGTGCACACCGTGTTGTATTGAATATGGGTGTCTGGTTGTCTGCTGCTGTAAATTGGTTGTGATTTAAAGAGTATTTAACTGTACTGGTAACGTTTTATACTACACAGACGGCGTTCAATTGTACACAGTAGAGTAATATTGTAGCATTGGTTATCAGCAAAAGGTGCAATACAGACTAGTCGGTTTGATTCGGTTGATGACGTAACTGGGAGGAGAAGTCATGTGAAATTAAAGGGTGGTAGCTTTGAAAACGCGTGGTCTAACTGTAAATACTGAGATAGCTAAAGTGATTATGTAGTAGGTTATATTTCGTTCTGTAAGTTTTTTTTTACTAAATGGTCTGTTAACAAAATATGAGATCTAGGAAATTCTTGGGGTGTTTTTTTTGGGGGGGGGGGGGGTGGAGTTTAAAGCAATGGGACAGAGTTAACTGTGATTTGCGAAATATTAAAGTTGCATAATCCGATGGCTTTGAGTTTCTGTATTTTTTGTATGTGCTTTTTAATATGTTAGTTTTATCATAATCTATTTTTCTTTATGTTGTGAACATGCTGTGATGAGTGCACAGGTATCTAAATTGAGTATATATGATAACATCTAGGGGTGTGTTTTGTTTTAGAAAATCGTATGCTTCCACCGGACTATGCGGCTTTAATATTGGGATGGGACGGGCAGCAGTTTAAAAAAACAACCAAATAAAAACTTTGTAAATCACAGTGGATGAAAAAGTCGGAATACATGGATGATTAAAATGTTCAATTTGTTATTGAAGCACATTTGTGTACATGTGTCACCTTTGGTATTGTATAGACGACTAAAGGTAGTTCACCTAGTTCTTGTTTATATGTGTACAATGTATAAAGTGCTCACAACCATGACCCCAATCGACATGAGCCTTACATAGATTAATATTGAAGTGAACGTTGGAATCTGGAGCTAAGTACTCTTTGTGTATAGGTGTATCTCATTCAAACACATCATATAAGTCCATAAAATATATAATTGAATCTGTAAATAAGAATTACACAGGAAGAGTATATCGGTTCTGTACGGTTTCTAAGAATTACCGCCACAAACTTAATTTTTCAACAGATTTTAAAAAACCACTAAGTCAATAAAAGAAAGTTGTAAAGAAAAATTGCCAGGAGGAGGTATTTATTATTATCTATTTAAAAAAATGCTTGCTGTTCAAAGATCAAATACCTATGTTTCTCACAAGGGTGTATAACCTTAGGGTTGTCGAGTGGCTGGGCACGGTTACTCCCTTCACTTGGCCTTTGAGGATTTAATTGAGTGGTCTTTGTTTGTCGGGTTCTAGGGCTCCACGTGACCGCCAGGTTGCAGTTCAGCGCGTCCACGTTGAAATGCTACTTGTATAGATGACTCGGGGGACCAGGCTGGAGCAGTCCCTATTGGTCGTGCAGAAAGTATGTAATGGTGAGGGTCTGTGATTGCGTTAAAATTTTACTTGGACAGCAACGAGTTACATAGCAATTCTATTTTTGAGTGAGTATATTTGAAATATTACAAATCTAGAGAACATGACAGTGTTAAAGGGAACAATAATTTTCATGGCCTCAGACAGTTGTATAGTATTAATTAGATGCTCTGTCATCCTGGTTTATTTCTGTAGCCAAGAAATGGTGTAATACGTGTATTCTTACTTCTGATGATCCATCAAGGACTGAAGCTGTGCCCCAGAACGTTGGGTCGCCCATCAGCTTACAGCGTTCACACCGGAAGTTTGGGAAGTTACCACTGCCAGCCTATCTATCACTGTAGTCCTTAGTTATTCCCTCTGCACTGACTCAGGACAGATATAGACCATATAGTTTACTCACTTTGCACTAGGGGTGTAGCCAGGTACACAGAACTGGCTATATGACGCATCTCAAGTAATGAAAAAATCATTATACATTTTTACTTTGCAGTTAACAAGCACAAGGAGTATATAGTTTTAAAGGAAGTAGATAATTGTTTTGTAGTTAAAACCAAAACACAAGGAAGATGCGACTTTTAGTGCACGACGGAACTAAAAAGTTGAAAAGGTAGACTACCACTTTTGAAGAATATGCTCAAGGGAAGTGGTCGCTCCCCCTATATAACCACACACCTCTTGAAGACCAAACTTGGAATGGTTCTTGCCATACATTTGTTTCTGATGTAGACTGCAGAGAAATTGTCCTAGCAAATAGTTTACATTAAATAACACCACTTTGTGTATTATGATATATGTGTATTATGCTATATGTGTATTAAACACCTCCCACCGTGTAAGCTTCAGCTGGGACCCAGCGTGCTGTAGCTGTGAGGGACCAGCGGAACATGTATTATATGTGTTGTCCTCTTGATCTGTATCTATATCCAAAACACAACATAGTGTCAACTAGTGTTAGGTATGGTTTTATCAAATTTCAAAGGTCATATATGGGTCATCGCACAATAAGTGTGGTGCGAAAGTGGGTGGGCGGGTCATCGAAAATTGCCTAAATAAGTGATTGAATGTCTTCCTCGTACGCCTTCAACAACAATATATATATACTATAAGGAAATTACTGATTGATTATTGTTCTTTTTCCAATTTGCATAAGCCTACATGATGTGGAAGGAACGAGACTTGTATTCCAGAAGGAAAAGTTTCTTTCCCAAGTAATGCCTGCTGTTAGAAATTATGCACACAGCTACGCACCAAATTTAGTTAAGGCACAACACTAAGGGTGTGTATAATTTGTGCACAGCTGAGGCTGACGTTTTAGCGCCAATATTAAATTGTATGGAGGTGCACCTGTGGTACAGTGTTAATTGAGTGTACTCTGTGAAGGGGGGGGGGGGGGGGGGGAGTGCAAATAAAGTTGATGGGCTTCATCGGAACAGTTACCCTGGTTTATTCTGTATTTGAGATGCTTGGTGTATGTCAGTAGAAGTAAACTGTGGTAAATATAAGAAAGGCTCAACATTAAAAAGGTGATGGGTTGTAATGTTTGGGTTACAATTAAATATGTAAACGAGGAGAGCTAATCTTGAAGGTCATTAAAGATCAAACACATTATTTACGTGAATAAACAAAATAGTCAGATTATAGGCATATTAACTACATTGCTCTGAGAATGGTCCTGCATGGACAGATCAATTTCTATCATCTATTACATTGAAACTCAAATCGTCCATTCTGTGACGTGATGTGCTGGGAAGGGATAGGTGGAATTACATAGGTTATAAGGCATAGTCAAAGGACTTCAAATTCACCATTAGTCAAAGTAAGCTTTGTGCTATGTTGATTGGGGAAATCTATTCAAGCGAGCTGCTTCGTTATAACACTACTCTATAATTAAGTCATGAGTCTGTTCTATTTCATAGAGAAAGCCTATAAGTATGCTCTGGTCTGTCACTGACTGTATGGCTGAATGAGGCTGGTTGTGGCATCAATGTCAATTTCCGGTGTATGCTGAAACTGTGACCCGGTGTATGCTGAAGCTGTGACCCGGTGTTGCGGTTTGCGAGAGACCCATACATTCAAATGCATTGGCAATGGCCATGAGCAAATCTTCATACAGAAAAAGTCAAATATGTCTCAAATTACACCACCTAGAAGCAACCCACTTGGAACACATATAGAAAACGTATTCAATGAATAGATTATATTAAATTTATACGGTATGGGTTCTTGATTTCTATTAATTTTGAATAAAACTAATGTTTTGCACTGCACGTACCGTCAAACTCAAGGCATTGTCAATGGTCGTGAGCAATCTTCATACAGAAAAAGTGAAATATCTCTAAAACCACACCACCTAGAAACAAATCGCTTGGTACACATATAGAAAACATCTTTACCAAAAACATTATATTAAATTTATATTGTTAGTGACGATGCTGTTCAATTTTGACGCATGCGCAGAAGCGATGTATCCCTTGCAAACTGGTGTGCCGCGGAAACTGCAACACTGGCATGCTGGGTCGCAGCTTCAGTCCTTCCTGAACACACTTATTGACAATTGACCAGTTCGGTCAAATGCTAAAAGTTACTTTAAATAATGAGATTCACACAGCAGACAAGTAAATACTAGGAAGAGTTTAATGCAAAAGATAAGTGATACTATTCTTATAGGCAATGTACAGAAATGTTCTCAAACGATATTAACATTATCTGTAATATAAAGGTTATATCAAAAGTAATCCTCCACCTTCACTTTAGTCGTATCTGCGTAAATTACTAATTGCAAATGTCCTAAGTCAATAAAGAAAGTTCGAAAATTATATTTTCAAAACCAAAATGATTGAAAATTATATTTTCAAAACCAACACTTTACTAGATTTGATCACATATATCCAACTTAGAGTGTGGTGCATTCACTAATGATTTGCGGCTCTGTAGAAGGAACAAAGTGAATTTAGGCTATGCAGTATTTATATCTTGGCGTCATAAATCCTTGTCACTTCACTAATGAGTTTCATTAAATTCCAACATAGCTGCTGACAACAGTAATTTAAGATCAAACCAAGCGGAATAGCCGAGTGGGAAGAGCGTCTGCCTCCCATGCGGCGGGTAGTTGGATTCATTCCCGGCCAAGTCAAACCAAAGCTAAACTCAATTTACACTTGTCAGAAATTGTCTGTATAGGACAAAGAGTGGTTGACTGAAGTCGGATAATATAACGGTTAGTTGTTGGGAGTTTTACGTTTTGGTCATATCTAAGGTCATATCAGGACGGGGATAATTTGTTTGTTTTACGTCCTAGCAACATCTAAGGTCATATCAGACGGGTACCGACTTGTGACAGTGCGCACTCATGGCGACTTTATAGTGCTGCCCCACTGGAAGACCAGGACATCAGCACCATGACTTGATATCCCACTCAGTCACATTATCCTGACACTGAGCCAACCAGTCCTTGCCCTATCCTAATAATGCCGAGCGCCAAGCTAGGAAGCAACAAGTATAAATTTTTAAGTTATTGGTTTGACTCGACCGGGGTTTGAACCCACCACCCCACGATCTACCAACACAGGAGACGGACGCTCTAACTCATTTGGCCATCCCGTCTGGTAGGACGGGGATAATGTAACATGTGGGGGATATTGGGCCATGGTGGTGGGAGCATGGTCTCTCGGTGGGGCAGCACTATAAAGTCGCTATGATCGCGCAGTGTCACAAATCGGTACGCGTCCTGATATTACCTTAGGATTTATGGCCTAACACATAAAATCTCAATAAACCAAAATCAGTTAGGATGAAAAGTAAAGACCACTATTACTTATTGTAATAATAAAGCTGCATCGTCCAATGAAAACATAACATTTCCAAATCAAAACATTTTTCCTAGACTTGATCCTAGATCCAACCTAGATACTGGTGTACCCAGTAAACATTTATTGTTACATAAAAGGGATACTACCTTAATTTCTTTTTTAACGTGTCACTGCTGAAATGTATTTTCCGCATTTATTTGCACACCAAAATTTATTTTGTGTGTTTAATAGCCATACAGTTAACTCTTTAAAAATAAGTCACTTCAGCCGTAAGCAAAGTAGATCGTAATGATCAATGTAATATATTTATTTATAGAAATATGGCAGAAACTAAAATTCCTAGCTTTGAGTATATTTTAAGTGTAAAAGTGCAAAAATAAGTTTTATCATCATAATACCGGACAGCTTTGACTTCTATGACTTTTGGCAGTGGTAAGTTAGTAAATTGACTTAATATTCCTCATATGCAGCGATAAATGTTTAATAAGCGCACACTAGTCCTTAGATTGGATATGTCGGGCAAGTACATGGTTTCATCAGATTATGTAACTTTAAGTGACCTCAAGATGCAAAGCGACACCTGTGAGATCAGGGGTGACGTGGTGAGCAGATGGAATATTCAAAACTAATAATAATAATAATAATAATACACACTTTCCCACCACCGGTAACATTCCAGATCCTTTCACTACAAAGAGAAAGTTGTGAAACACTTCAATAGACAACTCCTCATACAGACCAATGTTTTCCTAACATAGCCGGTGTCCTGTCATTAGAGCAGTGAATGAATCAAGGACAGTTTGTACATTTGAAAGCTTATTCACACATGGCAAGGGTTCACCGATCACAGGGATCGTCAAAGACATTTACTGCTGCCATACTCTTTCATAAAGTGTAGATAGCATGCCATGACGTATAACGCTCTCTAGTATTTGTCTGGGAGTAGATAGTAAACAAAATTTAAAAAATCAAGTATGCTTCAACAAGTGTAAGTAAACTAAACAATCTACATTAATAAAGGAATCGATCATTCAGTTCTCGTGGAAACCTTGTACATTCAAATTCAAATAGTCCGTTCTGCGCAATACTGCAATCGGAAATAATTCGCAGAATCCTATTTTTTCCATCGATACATATTTTTTTTAAATATTTTGTGTGTGATGGGTGTATTTATGCTGCCCATAACGGTTAAGTCAATGACTTGTTTTTGCCACTAGACAGTAATAGTCTTGTGACTCCCCTTCTTTTTATCACTTTCAGTTGTTGTGTAGCTAACTACTGCATGCATTCTTTCTCTGTTTATAAGCATTCTCCCACATCCCCCAATCCTCTGTGAGTCTGTTCGTTCTACAATCAGATAATGGTTTGGTTACCAATAGCTAATTTCTCTGAATGTCTTCACCTTGCTGTGTTAGTGGTCATTAGGTCTGATTTTAAGTTTAAAGTTTACGTTTTGTATGTAAAACTTTGCTTGAATTATCAGTGTATTTTCTATTTATTTGTTGTTCTCATTAGTCTAGCAGTGCATTTAGCTCTCTTTTGATTAATGTTTTATATGTTTCTATTGTCCCTGTACTTCTTTCTTCTACTCCCAGTATATACTTCCCCTTAGACAAAAACAGGACCCAAAATGCACTATATCATAACATGGTCTCTTTATTTTGGTAGCAAGCCACATACGCACTAAGCCGAGAATGTTTTCAAATCACTGATCATGCTATTGGGTTTGAGACAGTATTTGCATAACCGGATTTATGAGGGACGGGCACACTGGCCATGCTTAAACACAGACAGCTTACGGGGGGGGGGGGGAACAATCAGCTTTTGCTTGAGCGGGTGCAGTTTGACCTACTTACATAGTATTCAAGGAACACCAGAACCAGATTTATTTCGACGTATACACTGCTAAACATCCTCCGGAGGTCTAGCATTCCACAACTTCCATGGACAAGGGCTGCTGAATCACCCCACAGAAAAAGTGCCGCCAGTTTCCTGGGTTATGGACGTACTCACACTAATCCCCAATCTAAAAATACTGCTTACATACACATACTAGCGTTGATATCCCACTGCTTTTGAAGTTTAGAATTGCTGAAAACATTTAGATTAAATAGATTTGAAAGTTGAATGCAGAGAATCCAATGGCTGCCATTTTGGTAAGGTGGCATTCTCTTCCAGTTCAGCAACGCTACACCACTGTAGGTACCCACTGCAACCTGGAACCAGTAGTCACAGCTGATCTACAATGAACTCTTAGCGAAACAGTTTTTGCTTAGATTTAATAGGGTTGTTATGCACCACTACTAGAGGTGAATATTTTATCTATGCTAAACACACACACCTTGTGCTCGCTGAAACATTGGCCTTTGCTTTAGCGAGTACCTGGTGGGCCATCTTCAATAATCTACCTAAAACCTCATTGAAAAATATGATCATGCAAAACTCCTGAGAATGTGAATAAGGTTTTACACATTTATGGTTCATACACTGATGCACTTCTCAACAAATGTACACATGAGATATTTCCCAAACACCTTCCTGCTAAAACAGTTCTACAGCTGGCGCCAACAGACCTTGGGGCCTGTAATATACACATTATTAAAGCTGTGAAATGTGATCAAAGCATAATCTTTCCTCACAGAAATATCCAACAAAGCAATGAAATATTTTCAAGTCAAATGACTTTATTCCAGTCCACAGGCACAACCAAAAATCCGATGTCAAGTTTGAATACTTCCTCCTATACTGAATATTTCATTTTTAAGCACCCCATCCCTAGTTAGTGCAAATGGAGGTAGGATAGTGCTTGGAGAGTACTAGATGAAACCTGGGCCACATTCAAGGTACGCCTTGGCGGCACCTCGGAGATATTCTGGATGTTGTGTATGTCTGAACGACTTTAGCCATTGGGTGCCTCGAAAACAGCAGCCTCTATAGGATGCAACCATTTGCAATTGAAAAGAACTGCTCTGATTGGCTGAAATCACTGAATCGGGTGGCCATTTTGGAGGCGCTTTTTGCCTCCTATCTGAAAAGTGTGACAGTGTCTGAGTCGACTCTGAGTCTTACCCTGAATGCATACAGGCCAAAAAACATTGCAGAGCCGTCTCCGAGGCGTACTCTGAACGTGGCCCAGACTTACGGTATCTCTCCAGGATTCGTTGACATTGCTAAACCTATGGGAGAATTTAGGTGTTTTCGCGGACATTCACCCCTGTTTAGTATAATACTGGCCATCACTGAGTTTTTCTGGAATTTTTGTGCTGGTATTTGCTAGTAGATGAAGAAAATACATAGAATTAGATCGCTTGTCTGAGTTTCAAACCATAGATCACCAAAAATCGCAGAAATCCGCGAAATCGCGGAGATCTTTCATCCCTGAATTAGTGTCATCACTTTCACAACTTACATCCTGTACCCCCCCCCCCCCACCCCTCAACCAACCCCAAGATCAGGTCCCGACTGTCCTGTATTTATTTTGTCATCGCAAAGTTTTCTCAAATACAACACCAAAATAATAATAAAAAGAAATCATACTTTTTGCGTGAGTCATAGATTTGGTGATCAGAATAGCAAAAACACAAAAGATACACTTTTCAAATGGTACTATTTTTGTTTACAAGGCCATCTTTCTCGTATCTGATTGGCAGATTTTAGGTGGTTATACTTATATTGTAGTAAAACTAGTTTTGTGGTGATTCATTGGGGTGTACTGACAGGAAGATCACCAACGGGGGGGGGGGGGGGCGACCAGATCCACCACACCATATTCAATAGTTAAATAAAAATACAATCAAATAAAAGATTATCTTGAAATGTATTCCAATGTTAAAAAAACTAAGCCAGTGCATCGTAATATATAGATTTCTGTGTTTTAAATAATATATTTTGGGAGCATTAAATGAAAGCATGTTGGCGATATTGTTGTAAATCATGACAAACCACACTTGTCGGCGCCAAAATGATCCCGTTAGTTTTTTGAAGTTTAATATGCTAACAAGGTAGGGGCAAATGATACTCTTTGTTGCAGATATACTACCCATGCAGTGTTAAAGATATTCAGAATTAATTTTAAACTACAAAACAATACGCAAACTTTGCTTCTAATGCAACTTTCAGCCAACCAATCAGACATGTGAAAGATGGCTTTTAAAAATATAATGTTGCGGCAGTTTCGCTTTTTTTTAGTTTTAATACTTGCTATGTTTTTTTGGTGTTTAAAAAAATATATACAATTTATTTATATACGTGTTTGTATATGTACATGACTCTAAAAACAGCCCTGCTTATGCTAGCGCCTGTATCAGGAGTTGGAGTCGTAGAGCACCTCCTTGGCCCGGGACCTGATGGACTGCGGCCCGTACAGCTTCTCGGCACGCTTCAGGAAGGCATTCACCATCGTCTTGACGACCTCATCGAAAAACATGGTGGCCAGCCTCGAGTGCAGCACCGACCGAAACTCAAAGCTCACCTGAAACCGCCCATTTTTGTATGTGTAATTATTTATTATTGCACGCATGCGTGTGCTAAATTAATGCACGAGTGACATCTATTCATCCGGATGATATAATATAAATAAAATAATAAAATAATAAATATATAAATATAATATATAAAAATAACATAAATATAATGTAATATACATAATATAACCACTTCAGCAAATAAGGAAGAAGGCAGAGTTGGGCTGAGTCTATTTATTAATAGTTCTCTGGCAGGGGAACTATACGCCCCACCTACATAAAAAGAAAATTACAGACGAAGTGACACAATTTGCACTCCGCAGGTGGCGCCCCATTCGCGCACACCGGCGCCCCATTTGCGCACTCCTGATCAAGGTGGCTGCGTGACTTCGAATACATGTAATATCAAATGCACAATAATATAATATATAAACCGTGGATTATGCTACATTGCGTTATATTATTATAGTCCATTATAATACACATATATATAATATATGTGATGCATAACGAGTTATACGAGTATGAATTAAAATAATGGTGGCGCTACCATCCGCCCAGCTCGCCTACCGCTGCACTAGACCTGTGAATTTGCCCAAATAAATTAGTATACTTGTTTCGCAGGAACATTTAGTCAGAATTTAGAGCTGGCGGAAATTTTTATATTCGATTTTTAATTTGGTTCAAGAAATTTGGTTCTGTGGTATTTTTCTTCTTTCTAAAACATTAGTCAAATAAATAGGTCATGTAATGACGTTAAAATTGAGCTTAGATATTTACACGATATAAAACTCAAACAAGCAATAACTCTGTAGGGGGCCGCAATTGAAATTCAGTGCAACATGATTTCATTTATTTAATTCTTTTCTTCAAAATTCCTCTCTTAAAAGGGGGCTCAAAATTGACGTGGCAATGACTGAGAAAGAAGTAGGTCTTATTGCTTGGTCATAAGACTCCTTAAGCACTACACAAAGTCATCATGAGTGTGCACTCTCTTGATGTGACCTTAGATGTTGCTAGGATATAAAGCCTCAACAAACAAAGTCTTCATATTTAATCTATTGGAAATCGCTCCGTCTACCTACTCGTACTATTATATATGCTTCCTATTTTTTTAGCAAAATCTTACCGAAAAGTCGAGCGTGCAGGTAGTGGGTTTGTTCGCGAGGCCTGGGCTAAACATCCAGATGGTGAGGTGGTGATTGAAGAGGGTACCATTGGTGCACTCCGACTGTAAAACATACCGCAAGAAATGGATGAATGAGTTGAGCACTTGCTCTCCATGTGGGAGATATTTTAGTAAAGCTATGCTTACTTGTAATTTGAGGTATTACTAAGATACATTTTTTCTTATTATTATGATTCGGCGGTTTGTGGCCAGCGAGGTACAGTACTATCTTGTGTCAATAAACTGTATTTCCCACAACTACTCTTCCTTATGCCTTAGCGGGTCTACATGTAAAGAAAATGTAAATAAATGATTAAGCATGACCGGAAAACATGTGCCTTGGGATCGAAAAAAGATTATTCAGAAGACAAAATAGATTTGTTATTCAAATTTATTTTAAAAGCTTACCTTGACCATGTGCGGCCTGGCGGTAGTGATCACCGAGGTGTACCGCTCCACAATGGGCGGGAAGCCAATGGCTAGCTTAGCCTTGAAGTGGTTGGACCTCCGAGCAAACACCCGCGCCTCCAGACAGTACGGTACAAACTCTGAGTACAGCTCCACCTGCGACACGATGTCGTACATCTGGTCCATAGAGTACCTGCAGGCAACTTGGGGAGTTCAACTAGGTGAAAGGTGAAAGGGTATACTTATCGTTACTTCTAATCAGGGTTCATACAAACAAATTTTGCCACCAGAACATTTTCGAGGAGACACGCAACATTTTTATACCCACATTGTGCAGACTGAGCGAACTCTGCAGGCAGGCAGGAGGGGATTGGGGCTAAGCAGAACGGGGACGGGGGGTGGGGTGGGGTGGGGGGGGGAGGATTTAAAAACATTAAAAGAAATACAGTTAAATTCAAGAAATTTGTGGGTACTCAAACCAAAAATCTAAATTCAAGAGCATTCAAGACTCAGCGACGCGTGTGAAACCTGCTCCTAGTGCTGTCTTCCATATTATTAATAGGAATGTTCTGTCATCAGTCGGTATAGATGTCAGTTTTCTGTGTACATAGACTAATACAACAATATGTTTTCTATATCTGTTTCAAGCGGTTTGTCTCTAAGTGGTGTGGTTTTAGAGATATTTCACTTTTTCTGTAAGAAGATTGCTCACGGCCATTGACAATGCACTGAGTTTGCTGGTACGCGCAGTACAAAACGTTTATTTTATTAAAAATTAATAGAAATCCAGAAGCCTAACCATATAAATTTAATATAATCTAGTCGTTGAATATGTTTTCTATATGTATTCCAAGCGGTTTGTTTCTAGGTGGTGTGGTTTTAGAGATATTTCACTTTTTCTGTATGAAGATTGCTCACTGCCATTGAGTTTGGCGTACACGCAGTGCAAAACGTCTATTTTATTCCAAATTAATAGAAATGCAGAAACCTAACCTTATAAATTTAATATAATCTATTCATTGAATATGTTTTCTATATGTGTTCCAATCGATTTGTGCCTAGGTGGTGTGGTTTTAGAGATATTTCACTTTTTCTATAAGAAGATTGCTCACGGCCATTGACAATGCACTGAATTTGGTGGTACGTGCAGTACAAAACGTTTATTTTATTCCAAATTAATAGAAATCCAGAACCCTAACCGTATAAATTTAATATAATCTATTCACTGAATATGTTTTCTATATGTGTACCAAGCGGTTTGTCTATAGGTGTCGTTTTAGAGATATTTCACTTTTTCTGTATGAAGATTGCTCACGGCCATTGACAATGCATTGAGTGTGCCGGTACGCCCAGTGCAATACGTCAATTTTATTCAAAATTAATAGAAATGCAGAGCCCTAACCTTATAAATTTAATATAATCTCTTCTTTGAATATGTTTTCTATATGTCTTCCAGTTCAGTTTGTGGCTAGGTGGTTTGGTTTAAGAGATATTTCACCTTTTCTCTATGAAGATTGCTCATAGCCATTGAGTTTGCAGTGTGACCGGATGTTGTCCTGCAGCCAAGCAGCGTGCGCACTGACGTGCTGACGTCATATGAAATTGGTCAATATGGACATTGCTCCCACCTTCGGGTGCCGCACTTCGGCTCTTGCGTGTGCCCGTACTACTAGGGCGTTGGTGTGGCTGTTAAGGAAAGAAGGATTTTTTGCACTATGTTATTGGGACGATTTCGTAGGGTTTAGAGCCCTCCTATGATAAGGCTTGTAAAGCGTACGAGAGGTTTAATCAGCTAGCGAGAACTTTAGGATTAGACTTAGCGGTAGATAAATGCTCTCCTCCAATAACAGGGATAGTCTGGTTATGTTTCTGTATTGATGCACCGTCTATAGATGTCTGTTTCTCTCCAACTGGTCAAATTGTCAGAGATTGTTAGCGAGTGTCCTCCTGGAAAAAGAAAACAAAAGCTTCCAGGGCACAACTGCAGAGCCTCGCAGGCAAATTACAGCATGTGTCGAAGTGCATTAAACCAGCACTTAGGTTTACAAATAGGGTTCTTGAAGCTCTCCGTAATACCCCCTTTACTGGACAGCATATTTTTGCAATGAGGTATGCAGGTATTGCAGGTATAGCAATACCTCAGGGAGTTTGACGCCCCTGCCCTGCAGAGTTGTAAACCACTGCCTTGTGGTACAGGTTCTTGACAGAACCGAAGGCTAACAGAGCAAACCCTAAACAGAAAACCATGTCACCGTGGCAGCATTAAGGGTGGTTGATGTATGGAACTCCCAACATCTCGACCAGCCACTGCAGGGACAAATAGTTTTGCGCCTGTCTTGACATGTTCTTGCCAGTGTGAAATCTCTATTTGCTCCCCGAGAGAGTGCCACTGGTAACTTGCAAAAGCCAGCAGCACTTCAACACTTTTGCAGGGAGCTTTCATGAAATGTACAACCGCACAAAACACCAAGGACAGCGGCAGTCAAGTAATGAAAGCAGTCTTTGTCGCATCGCGACCGACAGCATGATGATGACGATGATGATATTTTTGCACGTGACCTCTTAGATGACTTCGACTGGTTTGAAAAGTTTGCAGCTAAGTATAATGCCCTTCAGCTCCTACCTTCTGCACCTAGACAGCAATTCGTAATAGAGTGTGACTTGACACTTGTAGCCGGAGGCACTTTCTCCAACAAGGAATACTATGCACTTGAATATCCAAAATCAATCTTAGTAAAACATTTTTTCCATTACACAGCTAGAAGCACTGAACCTGGTCCTTGCAGTCACCACGCTCCTCCCGGATGATCCACACAACTTCACTGTACAAGTTAATACAGATAATATAGCATCTCAGTTAGTACTTTCATCGGGTAAAGGCAAGGACAGGGTCCTCTGCGCCTGTGCTCACCAGCTCTGGTTATTGTCTGCCTCACACAACTTTGAATTTCAAATCTTCCATAAGCCAGCTTCAACTTTGATTCTTGCGGATGCGCTCAGCCGCTCATTTTCGGATTCAGCACTCAAAGTTAAAGCTTCTATGCTCTGTGAAGACCGTAATTTAACGCAAATATTTCCAACCTTGTCACTGTAATTGCCTTGTTCTTGTTGCCTGGAAGATAGTATTATTCTTGCATCTATCTTCCAGGCTACTCAGTGATTCATCACCACAAGCTACTGCAACTCTACAAGTCTGGGCTAGCGCTTAGAACCTAGGAAAATAAAGCAGCCCACCTGAAGAAATACTTTGCTTTCTGTTCAGAGCATGGAGTTTCCCTTGTAGCCCCGTCAGTTTATGATCTCCTTTCATTCATTATGTTTCTAGCAGATAACCTTAAGTCACCAGGTGTAGTTCTCAATTATTATAGTACAATTAAGATTTGGGTCTCGGGGAGTCCGGGTGATCACCCAGAGTTCGCTTCTAACGAGATCAGTATTATGAAGTGAGCTATTATTAAGAATTCTACCCAAGTAGTGTCTAGGGCCCCCCCTCTTACCCCGGGGGACCTTCGTATTATTATCTTGTTTCTAGTTACCCTTATCCCTGTTCCTTATGTAATTATTGTAGTGCATTTGTTTGGTTTCTTAACCTTTATGAGGCAAAGTAATTTAGTAGCCTCGTCCGCCTCAGTTATTGGCCCACATGTGTTAAAATTTGCTGATGTTTGTCTTCATTGTACTAGATTAGATATTATGTTAAGGTCATCAAAAACCAAGTCCCAGTCTGCCCTACCCCTTCATTTATGCCATCCCAGCCCTTCCTCTCATATCCTGCCCCGTTAGAGCCTGGAGATGCTATGCTAGGATTGTTGCTCTTCTTCCCGGGTCACCGGCCCTGGTGCTTCCTTCTGGGGAGCCGCTGACCTCCAAGGTGCTCCTTAACGCGCTCCGGGCTGCTTCACTTACAGTGTTTGGATAGTACAAGAACTTCACTCTCCATAGCCAAAGCGAGGTGCTGCCCAAGCTTGTGATCTAGCCGGCTTACCTCTCCCTGGTTTTATGGAAGCTGGGACTTGGAAATCGAATACTGTGCTTGCCTACTTTAGGCCAGACTGTTATAGCCGACACCCCGTCAGCACTCACAAATCTTTTGGTTTGAGCGCTTCATGGGTCGTCTACTCTTCATTGACTATGAGCTGAACTCTTCCCTGCTGCTTGGACATCCCAGCCTGAAATGCTCTTGATTGCTCGGTCCTTGCACCTAACTCAACTCATGACTGCTCAACCACTCCTCGGCTATGATTACCTTTTGTTATTGAATAAATATTATCAAACCATGTTCTGACTTTCTTCCCTGTTTGTCTGAGTATGTGAATTATGCATGTTGGCTGCAGGCTAACATGGGTAATTTGCACACGAGGCGCTTTCTATTTTTAGTCCACCTGCTGAATCGCACTATGCCTGCTCCGTCACTTTGCCGCCGTCTGCTTCTCTGACCACTTCGCTCACGCACCCTCCCACCCACTACTCAGTGGTTTGAGTGCTTCACGGGTCGTCTACTCTTCACTGACTATGAGATGAACTCTTCCCTGCTGCCTTGGACATCCCAGCCTGAACTGCTCTTGATTGCTAACTCAACTCTTGATTGCTAACTCAACTCATGACTGCTCAACCACTCCTCTGTTATGATTACTTTTTGTTATTGAATAAATATTATTAAACCATGTTCGGACTTTCTTCCCCGTTTGTCTGAGTGTGTGAATTAGTTAGTATGAGTATGGACAGGACTGTTAGTTACATTACAACTAAAATAGAAATGATTCTGATAAATTGGTCAAATTAAACCCACTACTTCCAATTTGCTGTAAGTAATTAAAAAATAAAACGGACCACTACATAAGTAACCGACCCAAACATTGCCAGCCATCTTTGTACATGGCAACCCTCCGAAATGCTGGACATCATACGTTTTAGCAATAACAGGTTCTATTAAATTAACTTAATATCCCTTTCATGTACTCGTAAATGACAGGTAATGATAAATATGTAGCATCAAATCTAATTAACCTGTTTGGCTTTTGAAAATGTAACGCTTTCATCAGGTTATGTGCTTTAACTTGGGTGGTCAGACAAGAACCAGTACTTCCAACATAATATTTGAAATATTAGTCTGATGAGCTAGATGTACTTACCCGAGAACTCTTCTCTCTGAATATTCAAGACGCTTATTGGACTTGCCAGACCCTAATGATGGTCCACCGGTAAAAGGATTAGAGATGAACGTTCTGTTTGGTTGGGCTAATTGAGCCTCATGGATCTTAAGACCTGGTTGCCTCCGTGATGAGCTGATTGTCCCTCTGTAGTGAAAAGAAATGTTTGTTGAGATTTGATAAAACTATGGAATGGATTAGTAACTTAGAGCTCTTTGATAGAAAATAAGTATTTAATTCAAAAACATCGCAAACAGGATGGCCAAATGTAGGTATGTGCACGTCCGCGCGCTACGTGACGGCCGTTTTCTGCCAAATATCTGTCCCCGGAAAAATCTTTCTGATAACAGAGGGGTCCTCCAAAATGCTTGCAGAGGGGTCCCCCAAAATGCTATCCTCATGAATTTCAGCCTATGATGTAGATAAAATGTCCATCTACAACCTCATGTTTACAATTTGCAAATCTGTTCACGTTTTCTGTGTCTGTGCACATTCAGAAGATTTGACTTGATTTCAACACTCAAACTCCACCTTCTACATATCTTGAGTAGCTTTAAAAGGTAGATGGACATTTAAATCTGTTATTAATTGACCATTGTGTGAAGTTTCATTATGCTGCAAGGTCGAAAGGGTACTTTGCTAGGTCCCCAAAGTTTCAGTGTCATAAGATCAATCATATCAATGACAACCGAAAATCCACAAATATGTCACTAATGTGGTCATTTACTTTTATTCTAATGGGTGGAATCGACAGAGGAGATAGGCATCTACTTACACTGAAAATTTCATTTAGATATCTCGATTATTTAGGAAGTTAGAACAAAAAATGACTAAATTATTAAATATATAGGTTTTGGGTCACACACTTGTAATGCTAAAAGATTAAAACAAAGGAAGAAGACTTAACATTTCATGGATATATGATAGTTATACTAGACTTACTTGTAAGTTGATGTATTAATAAGATTCTTATGAATCTACCAATACAAAGGTAAGGATGAAAGTAGTTACAATGGACCCATGGATATACTCATTAAACAATGAGAAATTTCTATAACCTCCTTCTAAATCACTATTGTATTCATTTAGTTTTATTTTAATGGAGTATATCCTCCAAGTCACTTGTATTTTAATGGGTGAAATCAACAGCGCAGCTAGTGATCTACTTATACCAACAATTTCAGTGAGATATTTAGATTATTAAGCAAGTTAGAACAACAATTGACTAAATATCTAGATTTTGGGTCACACACTTGTAATACTAAAGCATTAAATAATGGCAGGAAATCACCCCTCATTACCGAAATTGAAATAACTCTAGCACGCTTAATAATCAACCGATTGACACGATTGTTGGATATTCTTGTATGGTTTTCAAAGCTCTTTCCAACAATGCCATTCATTTTCAGATAGGTGTCAATTATTTTATTTTAACTCTCTGCAGGGTATGTTTTCAATAAACTGAGGTGATACAATAAATGCATACAAAATCCTTACAGACAGAAAGGATCCCAGAAAAGCGATGCTTATCTAGCTGGTCTCCATGATGTGAATGAACAAGTGATGACAATAACAAGTGATTAAACTTAAGCTACATTTTTAACTAATGATTATGATGAGATACTGATGCGTCTCTTCACAGTTAGTAAAAAACAAAGTAATGATAGGAATATTATATGTATTCATGTACTTACATGCAGTATCAGTAGTTATATTGCATGTATGTTAATAGGGGTAAATCTTATGTTCTTTGCCATAGCCACTTGATATTTTAAATTATGTGACTAGTTAATAACAACTATATCCTATTATATATATTCTTTACTGGTAATCGATTTAGTATGTATTGAGATAGCTTATCTTTAGTTTTTTACAGAAGTTTTTCAAAGTTTTAAGGTTTCTAATCTCTAGTGGTATTGAGTTCCAGATATTGGTTCCTTGGTTTTTAGTTGTTATTTTGCCATATTTGTTTCTAGTGTGTTTGTGATGTATGTTATTTATCTGTTGCGTGTTATGGGAATGGACCTGATTGTTTTCTTTGAAGAGATTATCAAATATTTCAGGGAGGAGTCCATTCTTTTGCTTGTAAACAAATTTTGCAATGTATATTTTATAAATGTCAGTTACCATAAGTAAGTCCAGGTCTTTATGAAGTGATTTAGTTGGGGTGAGACAGTCTTTGCTATACAGTATTTTCAAGGCTCTGTTTTGTTGTGTCTGTACCTTTTTAGGGTTGATAACTTGCCTCTCCCATACACCTCTATACCATACTGGATTTTGGAGTAAATGTGTGCATAGTATAGTAAAAGTTTGTCCCCCTCATTTACCCGTCATCTGATTATTTTTAATGAGTTAGCCGTTTTAATGATTGAATTATTTAAGTTATCAATATGTTCATCCCAGTTGAGGTTTTCATCTAGAATTATACCTAGGTATTTCACAGAAGGGACTCTCTTTATTGTGTTATTGTTTATCTTTATGTTGTTTAGGTAATCAGGAATGGTTGTACTTCTGCATTTAAATATTGTGTAGCATGTTTTGTTCAGGTTTGCTGTTAATTTGTTATCATTGCACCATGTAAATATATCTGAAAGGAATGTTTTAATTGAATGTTTTAGTTGCTTGGGTGAATTTGAGGTTATGAATCCATTGGTTTGAAAATTTTGTCCACATTGCTACCAAATGAGTTGAGCGTCTACCTCCGATTTTGGTAAGTAATGGAATTCGAACACCCATGTTCAATCCAATGACTTAAAACAGTTATACTTATCGCTACCTAGCCTTCCCTGGCACTCTGTATTACTCTAGAAGGTAGAGGAAGGACCAGTGGAATGAGGAAGACCAATTGTCTGCGATTGACCAATTGTCCGTGATTGAACTGCTCTATCTCCCTGTGTCTGGGATGTGAATATTCTAATGGCTACACAGCCTGGGTTGAAAAAAATATATATAGATAATCTTTACTCTTGCTGTCTAATGCCTCGGTCACAAATGCATTGCGGCATGCTTGCGGCGGCCGTAAGTCACTGCATCGACAAAACCGTGCGGTGACCGTACGGTAGGATACAGTGGCCGTATGGCACCAGCACGGTCTTTTGCTCGCCCCAAGGGTTTGCAGTTTATTTAAGTTTGTTGACATCTTTAAATTAATAGCAATATGGTACAAAATTCATGTTTGTGTGATCAATATTAAGAAAGTTATGATGTTTTTATATATTAAAGATGTGTAAAAGGTTCAACACAAACCTCAAGGTGCATTGCTGTGACCGATTTGTGAATAGATAAACCACAGACCATAATATTTGCATAAAGCACAAGACACACCGTAGCACTGTATGGCGATCGCAGCATCTGTGACCTAGCCTAGGCATAACTAGTGACTATTCAGCATGTTAACCAGTGTCATTTTAAAAGTGAATTTACGCCTTGTCGGTAGCGAAGGCCACATTTACAGCAGAATAGCCACTAGTTAAACTGTAATTCAAAGAGTCAAGATTAAATTGATCTAAAATTAAAGTGTATTCTCTAATGAATGATTATATTCCCTTGTTAAATTTATGTTTTCAAGATCGGTAATAGCTTGAAGCCAGATACGTATCCAAACAGACAAGCGGCAATTTGTGTTCAGATTAGCTTTTGAAAAATACTTCACACTGTCACTGTAGCGAAAATAGTCATCATCATCATCATCATCATCATGCTATCAGTCGCGATGCGACAAAGACTGCTTTCATTACTTCACTGCAGCTCTACATTTAGCTCTCTGCTGTGAGAGTGATGTCCATGAGTCGGTCTTAATGTCTCTCAGCTTCAGGTTTCTCTTGATGGTATCCTTGAACCGGAGACGAGGGCGCCCTCTCCTTCTGTAACCAGAAGACAGTTGAGAGCAGAGGATCTGCTTTGGTAGCCTGTCTAATGACATCCTCATGAGGTGTCCAGTTCAACGGAGATTCTTTTTTATCAGAAGATCTTCCATAGAGGGCAGCCCTGTCCGTTCGAGTATTTCCTTATTCATTTCATGAAAGCTGCCTGCAAAAGTGTTGCTGGCTTTTGCAAGTTACCAGCGGCACTCTCTTGGGGAGCAAATAAAGGTCTCACACCGGCAAGAACATGTCCAGACAGGCGCAAAACTATTTGTCCCTGCAGTGGCTGGTCGGGAGATGTTGGGAGTTCCATACATCAACCGCCACAGTGACATGGTTTTCTGTTCAGGGTTTGCTCCCTTAGCCTTCGGTTCTGTCAAGAACCTGTACCACAAGGCAGTGGTTTACAAATCTGAAGGGCAGGGGCGTCAAACTCCCTGAGGTATTGTAATACCTGCATACCACGACGAAAATAGTACAGGGTAGGGTATATGACTATAGGCAGTGGCTACGCATACGTGAGCCATATTCGTAGCCTGCCGGTCTAGACGTACCGCAGTGTTTGCGCATGCGCCCTAGTTCCTCACATATCTTTAGCCTCCATGGCTATGCATACGTGAGCCTAATTTCTCTATGTTGGCGGGAAGTCACAGCACATTCATTTTTGCTAAATAAATTTTAAAGCTTTCACTGGGTTGATTAAAAAGATCTTAACGTGCGATTGAAGAGGAAGATCTGAAGTATATAATTTAACCTAAGAGCAATCTTCTCTGAAAGGATTAAAAAGCAGAGATAACAGTGAAAGTTGGGATATTCTGTCTGTCAGTGCCCGTGGTAGCCGTACCGGATCACGGCCTCAAAAACTATTTTCGCAAAATAAATTCAAAAACTTCCAATTGGCTCATTAAAAAAAAAGCTGAATGTGAAATTGTAGAGAAAGATATATAACCAATATCTGATTAACCCTACTCATTTTCTAGTTCTACATATGTCAATAACCATAGGATATAAATAAAAACATGAATAAAATAAGTAAAACTTAACTCTGGCTATGACTCTAACACTAGTCTGAGTGCCCAGATTTGTCTAAATCTTAATGCACATGGCATAAGATGTGCTCATTATATTGATGTAAATGCAATGCTGGACAAAAGATTAATATCTTAATTTATTATATATAAAGGTCACTGCGACAGAAGGTAACAAATCATGAGTTGGGCTGCAACCTTGCTGCCACTCTCATGTCATTCAATATCCTTGTAGTCAATGGTGTTTTTAAATACTCAAAAACCGCATTGCTACTCCGGTCTCCTCTTGTACGTATCTCCTCCAACGAGGCCCCACACATTGACAAATACGTGCATCCACCTCTTTGTAAAGAGTGAGATGACAATAACTCAACATCTAACCCAACTCGACCTCCAAATATTTTTAGTGTCGACTGGTAAATTTCATAGGATAAGGGGAAACTACCTCCCTTACTATCTGGCAACAAAAAAGCCCAATCATCCCCTGCGGCCGGCCTATCCTCAAAATGTTTTTCAGTCCAATGGACTGCACATAACTCCAATTCTACACACCGAGCTATGGGAATGATTAATGATCTTTCCGAGAACTGAATTGTCTTTGACTTACGAACTTTCAAAATCATCCCCCATGGGTAGATCTTGAAGTCCTTCCTACGGAGCATGGCTCTTGAAAAAGTTACATTCGACTTCCTCAGAAATCCCCTGAAGCTACACAGGACGGCCGCACGCCAAGCAATATGACCCGAACTAGTCGATAACTGAGAAAAAATACACTTCAACATATTTGGTAACAATGGCATGGCCTGCTTAGGTGCATCCCCAAGCTCCCTTCGAATCCCTCGCAACGTAGAAGAAATTACAAAGTCTGAATAATCAATGGGTACTGCCCCATTCCTCTTAAGAAAATAATTTAGGCCACTTAGATAGTTAATAATCGAGGAATACTTCAAAGTCCTAGCCAGCCAGGTCGCATATAACGCCACTTGTGACGAATTGCATGCGTTTCCGAAAACTCCTCAACAAAATTCAGATACTTATTCGCCTGCACCTCCCTAGCCGTCACAGAGTTAGGAGCGTAGGATTTAAGCTGGTATTCCTTCTGCTCATCTTTAAGTCTATCGACCCCTGTAAAGAGAATGGCCGTTCAAACAAACTAATATAGCATAAACATTTATTACAATCTGCTTTATATATGACATCCTGCATATAACCATCATTCAATCTACTCAACGCATCCGTTATAACATTCGACTCACTTGCAATGTGTACTGCGGTAAATACAAAGTTATATTTTATGGATAACCAAAATAGTCTTCTTATATAATGCATTATTAGTTTGCATTTCGACCTTCCTGTGGCTAACGCCGACTCTACTGTGGTACTATCTGTCACCATAACTATGGAATCCCCCTGCCATCCAGGTGCCCATCTCTCCACCGCCCACATTTCTTGTACATTAATATGGGCCTCTAACACTTTGCTCTCTGGGCGGTCATAGTGGTGACCAACTACCTCCTGCAATTGCTTATCTACTTGTCTGTCGTAACATCCTACTAACCAGTCAATATCGTGCATAGCACCATATCCCCACTTACTCGCATCACTATAAACTGATTTCACTGTTGAAAACTTCTCCAACATTAAAGCCTTTCCATTAAACTCCTTGGCAAAGCGGCTCCACCAGTCTATGTCTTCTCTGAATGCCAAATTCAACCTAACTTTATAGTATGGACAAGCTACCGTATTTATTAAGTCGTATACTCGACGAGAAAAAGTTCGCCCACCACGCACTACTTTGGCGCAGTGGGCTAACAATCCCGCTAGTCTTTCCAGGTTTTTCCTCGTTTCTTTCTTTTTCCCTCTGAAGGCTTCCAAAGTCCTACCTAATTTATCCAACTTATCTTTTGGAAGCGTCAACTCTAGCTTTACTGAATCGACTAATATTCCCAAAAATCTAATTTTCGTATTGGGACTAATTAGCTTCTTATAACTTATGTAGAAACAGACTAATCAATTTATTTAGTAAAATTACAGTATCATTGTAAGTCGAACCGATGACACAAAAATCATCTAGATAATTCACTATACGACTCACTCCCTCTCTAACTGCACATCTCCCTACAAAATCCGAAACTTTCGAAAAAACAAAAGGGCTTGAGGATAATCCCATACAAAGCCTATTGTCCAAAAGGTATACATGGCCCTTTTTATCTCCAAAATCCCAAATCAAACCCTGCCTAGGTCTGTCTACCGGGTGGATAGGAATAGCGCGATATGCATCTTTTAAGTCTACAGTAGCCAAATAGTCTCCCTGCTCCATGTTATCTACCACATCATCTACACTCCTATAATTAAACTTCAAAGCTACCTTTTCCGTGTAATTATTAATAGATTTATCTTTTGGCCTGCTGCAGTCCACTATTCCTTGCCCCCCCCCCCCCCCCCCCTTCTTTAGGGATACAAAAAATATTGTGTACGCATTGAGGTGTTTTATCTGTTAAAGTAATTATATGTTGGTTCAACTCTAACAACAACTTCTGCGTAATAATATCTCTATAAAGCGTGTTACCGATTTTTTTTAATGCAGGTTCATATTCCACTGTACAGTTGATATTGGTAACGTGGAAGCCAAAAACCACCCCCCACAAAATATATACCCAATCAGGATCGGTATCACCTCTTATAAACATCTCACAAATGAACCGACAAGGCTTAAGCTGCATCTGATTGCCTGCTATATAATGCACACATTTGCATCTACCGTTTATACAGTCAACATCAACTCGAACTACAACTGGTTTACTGTGGGGAAATTCCTTAATATAAAAATTCCAACAATTGTATTCTTCCATTATTGTCTCAACATATAACATGTCATTTTCATCACTACTATCATGATTAATCCAACATTGCCATATTCTGCTGACTTGACTATTTATTTGTAATACCTCAGATTTAATAGCATAATTTTCATTTATTTGCTTACTTATTATGTTTTGACCTAATGTCTGGGTATCACTAGCACATGCAACTTCATTCACTATGACATTGGGGGTATTATAGCTAACTTGGCTCACACCTTTTGGCTCCACTTGAGTACAATTAGTTAATTGCATGCTCAGTGTATTTTGAACCTGGTCAGGTACGCCCACTACTTCCTTCGCGGACACCGCACATGTAACCTCCCTAGCAATTGGCCGTGAGTAATTAACTTCATGCTTATCATGCAATTTACTGCCAACATTATGCTGCTCCAAGTGTATGACTTTACCACTATGTCTTATAACATTGTCGTTCATACATGGCACCGGTACATTATTATTTGCTGCACTTTTCAAGCCTAACATGGGGTTAATATTAGACACAACAATATTATCCCTGTTCTTCGTCAATTTGTCATGTATTACAGACCTATTCCCCTTTACCTTAGCAGGCTTGATACTTGATCTAACTCGTCAGTCTTTAGTACAATTAATCTTTTTATGGCTTTTACTGCCGCATTTCATGCACCAATGACCATAATTACAAGTGTCCTCACTCCTAGTGCAGCCACCGTCTTTATTCCATTTGAAACATCCAGTCTTACCTTCCTTTGTATAAGCTGTTGTTCTACGCACATTACTCGACTGCTTTTTCGACCGCATGTTGTGCATGCCATAGTGGTACATGCACAGACCCGTATTACTGCTACCGAATGCTGCAAACCCTTGTATTTCTGCTAGCTTACGAACGTCTTTGTCGTACTCAACATGTGTCGAGTCCATGAAATCATTTTGTCGAGCTCTTGACGCCATAAAACATATATGCTCAAGGAAAGAACGATAGTCTGCAATAGTCAAGCCTTGTATATCTAGACACCACCTAATTGAGGCTGTGAGCAGTTCATAGCAATTTAGCTTTTTTACTTCTTTTCCTAATACAGCAAATCTTCTGATACTCCACTTTCTTCGAAGTCGTCGACCACTACTGCTGCTCCGACTCCTCGAATCAGACGGCGTTCGCCGCCTCCGTCTTGATCGCGACCTGTGTCGAGGTTTTGACACACCGTAGCTTGAGTGTTCGTCCTTCCCGCTCAATGCTGCCCCGGCACCTGCACCGGCTATCGCTGCCGGCGGCCATTCGTCTGTCATGGCTGCCCCTGCTCGCTCTGTCGAGGTCACCGCCGCAGTCATCGTCCCTTTCACCAACTCTTCCTCGCCTACTTGTTGCCGTTCCAGTCGTCTTCTTCTCATGACTGTTTGTTTCTCTTGCAACTCTAGCACACGCTCCTCCAATTCCATATCCTTTATCTCTTTCAAAAGTGAAGTCTCCTGTTCGTCTAACGTTAGTGACGACATTCTCTTCAGAATTTCAGGTGAACTCTCCCTCGAGTCTTTCAAACTATCACCTGTTTGTCGAGATGAAGCACGTGTAACTCTAGTCGATACCAATTTCTTTCCTTTACGCCCCTTCTTTTTGCACTTGTCTGTTTTGTGCGACGCACCACACAAATCGCAATACATAATGAGCTCTCGACACACATGTGTGCTTCAATTGAAATTCAGTGGGAAGTGAATCCAATATGGCGCAATACAGGTGGCGCCCCATAGGCGCGCATGCCCAGGGAGGTTGGCGCGCGACTCCAATTCAACAAATAGCAAGTACGGACAGTAGTAAATACAATACAACCTGTATGTGAGCTCCGTTATTTATATAATTATAATTGTTATTATAATACACATATTTTTTTTAGTTGGTATTTTATGTTTCAAACAAGAGCTGAGATGAGCTGAAACTAGCACATTTCATAACTGCATGTCCGCATTGCTCAATGTCAACAGTGTAAGTAGCAAATTTAAAATGGACGCATGCACATTTCGCGAAACACATGCACATGCATCCTCATGTATGCCTAGACCACCAGGCTACGCATACAGCTCATGTATGTGTAGACACTACGATGACTATATCACTGTATATTTTAGTTATACTAGACTTACTTGTAAGTTGAAGTATTACTGAGATTCTTACGAATCTACGAATACGAAGGTAAGGATCAGGGGAGAGGACAAGCTTGTGCAGTCCCAGATGTAGCCTCAGTTTTTAAAGTTGGAGGGAGCAAAAAACCTAATAATACTCGTTTCAGGAAACCTACCCCCCTTCTACTTCCCTTGTTTTCTGAACCTTCTTTTTAGTTATTTACCTCAAGTTTCATGGTTCTTATTTTTACAAGGTTTGGGAGGGTGGGCCCCTGATCCTTACCTTCGTATTCGTAGATTCGTAAGAATCTCAGTAATACTTCAACTTACAAGTAAGTCTAGTATAACTAAAATATTCTTACTTCATCTTCCAAACACGGGAAGTTAAGTATCCGGGGAGAGTCTTCGTAGCTTGGTTTTTTGCTTCCCGACTTCTCCTCCTACTTCCTTCCTTTTGTCTCATTCTGCAAGTATATGTAACCAGAATCAGTCTTTCAACGTTAGTCACATTTTATGTACCGGCAATCATTCGGGTTGTACCCGTGACAATGTCATCATTTTGATATGCCTTTCTTGTTTAACAGAATTAATATATTCACATGTTTGCCTACTGTTTTTTATTGTGTTTTATTTCTACACGTTTGCTCTGCTCAGTATCAGTCTCTGCACCTCACCTGGGTTTTCTAATGTTTTATGATAGAATTTCGCAAAACTCGCACTGTCTCGCCACGACGCATTCCTCATGACTGTGTTTAGGCTTGCCCCTAGTGCTTTTGCTGAGGAGGCAGATGCCCCTCGTCTGCTATGTCCTTTGTATTTTGTAGTGTCTACCCCTGACAGTTCTAGGACCTTTAGTGTCCACCTGGCCAACATGGACCTTGAGATTGGCCCATGTGGCCCGATGAAGGAAATCAGCAGCTGCTGCGTGTCTTTCCTTATATTCTCCGTTCTCCTGATGTATCTTTTCAGTGCTCCACATAATTTACGATTGCTTCTATATTCATAGAAGCACACAGAGTCTAGGGTTTTTTTTGCCCTAGTTGGTTGTGTTTTAATAGTCTTCCCATTTTAAACACGATCGAGTCATCATCTATCCTCATGCTGTTTAATGTCAGACTCAGGATAGTTTGTCCCCTTTGGGACGACAAGTAACAATAACAGTGTTAATTTATGACAGTAATTTCAGGCTCATAGTCCCGTTGTTACCTAATGCTTCTATCCACTTTAGAACCTTCTCCACCTTCCAGAACGAGTCATATCTCGGCTGTGGAGGCCTCTGCTCGTGGCAACTCTTACATAACCATTTGATTAAGAAATGTTCACCTATCGTGCTACCATCTAGCCTAGGCAAAATCATGCTTAATGCACATCGCGCTGCATTTATCATGCCATACCCAACTCCAGTCTCAAAATATACTCGTAGATATTTTAATACCTTTGCTATTGGTCACTTTATTTGGTGGGTCCATTACGCTCACCCCCCCTGCTCTATTGCCCACAATGCCCATCTGTTAATATGGGTCTGGTAGTTTTTACGTGTGGATGGTTTCCACGTGTGGGTAAAGTATTGTAGCATTTTCTTGTCAATATCAAACCAGTCTAACGTTCTTGCTAAAAGCGGTACACCGTTAATCTTGATTCTGCGATCGCTCACAGTGCGGCCTCTCTTTGCAGGTGGCTGGCTCCAACAAGGTTCCCCTCTTCTTTTGGGAACTTGATCCTCTCTAGCGCTTCTTCTTGTGCTAGCTCGTCTGGGTGCCATCTGCCTCCCGTTTGAGCCGTCTCTGTATGAGCCCCCAATCCCTGATGTGAAGCATCAGTGAATAATTCCATGTCTGGTTCTTTTCTCCTAATTTCCCGTTTGTTATTTAGGTTCACTTCCCACCACATTATGTCTGCGTAACCTCTGTCTGAAATCCACATTCTCTTTTCGAGGTTACCCTTACTTCTCTTTAGAGCTTTAATTTTGTCCCTTTCTAGGCTTTTGAAGTGTATACCCCTGTATTCCACCGCTGGGGCATAAGCCACCATTAGTCCTATCAGCCCTGCCATGTGTCTTATTGACAGTTTGCCCTGTTCAGCCCCTTTTATTTCATCTATTACCGATAATATTTTATCCTTTTTATCCTCTGTGAGGGAGACCCACATTCCCACCGAATCAATGTCGAACCCTAGGAATGTTATGCACTGCACGGGCATTAGTACTGATTTTTCTTCGTTAATTTTGAACCCTAGTTTCATGAAACTGTTCGTTAGTTCTGTTATAGCTTCTTGGCACTTGCTTTTTGTTTTATCTAACACGAAACTGTCGTCTAGGTAGGGGAACCCCATGTATCCCATTTCTTCCCATTCTGAGTATATAGGCTTTAGTAGTTTCGGGAAAATTCTGGGCCCCGGTGATAACCCATTTGGTAATACTTGGTACACGACTAGTTGGTTCGTGTTCGGCCGAGTCAGGTCCTGAGAACTTGTACTCGCAGTCTGTACGATCTGAAACGACACGTGTTAGATTTGTATTAGTTCCCACAGAACTTGTTAACACATTTAATTTTTTACAGTTTTTAGCACGATGGCTATCATGTTGTAGTTTGACACCACTAGCCATAATTTATCACTCAACGTAGTGTTTCCTCCTGTGAAACTTACCTGTTGTGCTCCTCCTTTAACTCGCTGCTGCTCCTCCGCTGCCGAGTTGCGTACTGAGGCTACATCCGGGACTGCGCGAGCTTGTCCTCTCCTTAACTTCCGGTGTTCGGATGAAGTAAGAATCAATGTAGGGACTACAAATTACAAATCAACACATCGCACGATACTCCTCGCTGAGCTTTCGACCTCATAAACTAAACCAGGGCCGCGTTCAGGGTCCGTCTCAGCGATGATTTTTGGCTTAATTCCATTCAGGTTGCGTCTCCGAGACGTCTCCCTTTTCAGATAGGAGACAAAAAGCGCCTCGAAAATGGCTGCCGTATTCAGTGGTTTCAGCCAATCAGAGCGCTTCTTTTTCATTGCCATTTTCGAGGCGACCAACTGCTTTTGCCGTTCAGACTAGCGTGATGTCACGGATTTCCCTGAGACGTCTCGGAGGCGTACCCTGAAGGCTGAACGCGGCCCAGATGACATTGAGATATATGACATGTGTTGATATGATTGAATAATACAATGCTCATTAAAAGTAATGACGAAACAGTTATCAAGGTCAAGAACTGCAAGTGTCATTCATAGGCACCTTCTATCTTGGCTTGTCTTTTGTTTTTATTATGGTCCTACTGTAAGACTGACTTCTTTGCACTGCCACTGATGTTACATCATCAGCAGGAGTGCCAGGACAACTAAGCCCGCAGAGAACATGACTTCTTTGCACTGCCACTGATGTTACATCATCAGCAGGAGTGCCAGGACAACCAAGCCCGCAGAGAACAGACATGGGGAATTCCCGTGAAATAAGTTATTTTCATTCATTTAAGGACACCATCGCAATATTGTCCTAACCTAACATAATCGTGTGTTGATGTACTTACATGCTTATACATCGTGTTGACTGGAAATCCAAATATGGTTTCGAAATACTCAAGTTTTGTAGGAGTATATTCCTACAAACCAATCCCCGTGAAGCCATTTTCAAGCCTAAATTGGGGGATTCCCTTCGACGATGACGTCACAGATAGGTCAAGGTCAAATAAAGAAAATTGATTTGTCCTTACTCTTTTACTTGTCCGAAATATAATTATTTAAAAATATGATTCGTGTAAAGCGTATTTGATAGTATCTCGTAAAAGATAATAGAAACATACCCAGAAGCCTTTGCAAAAACGTCGGGAAAATGCAAAAGCAAGATGGCCGCCACAACACATGAAGGTAATGCGTGTTCTTAGTTAATATTTGTTCGGTTTACATGTATCATTTAGAATGTTGAAGAAATATATATCGGTTATTCTGATACAAAGGTGTCCCTAGCAGGTAGTTATCGCTATCTAACATCGTAATACTATTTACTTTTAGTAGTATTCAGCTTTTAAAATTAGGTCCCGGTGTCACGTACTCCGTACAAACTACAGTACTGATCAGACATGTAGACGGTAGAGAAGCCTTGTTTTCACCCCCCCCCCGTCCCCCGGCACAACCACATCATCTCCATGACCATGACATGTCATGATTTTCTATCATTTTTTTATTTCTGCACAATAGACAATTCATCAGTAGTTGTTATGACGTTGATGCTTTGTAAGATAAACACTTAAAACAGAAATAACAAGCCAGATCTGAGATCACAAGTCAACACAACAGGTTAGGTACCTTACATTCCGCCGGGTGCGCCACTGTCGGCGGACCTATATATAAAGGCTAATATGAATAAGCAATGCTTAGGACCGACCCACCGATATAACTACAGCAAAGTATTTTATGATTTTTTTTACTCCACTCGCGGTGTTCGATTTGAAATTCTATCAACCACATGGGACTGCTTTCAGTGGTGCCCATTCAGTGCTGCAGATTTGCAGCCTTCAGCGCACCAATGCGACTGAAAACTCCCCAAAACAACAACTCGGGTGACCCGAATACGGCCGTCGTTTCCGCGAAGTAAACTATTAATATTTCATTTGTGCACCCATGTTTATGCCAAATTGTTATTTATTTCTTTTAATTTTGAATAAAATCTAAGTTTTGAACTGCACATATCGGCAAATTCTATGGCAGCGGGCATTTGTTTTGATATATTATTAACCAATAGCTGACCCCGATACCGTCTATGGGCTTAATGCCTTGACAGGGCCGCTGCAGAGTATTATGGAGGAACACATACACTGGTCCCAGTGACGTCATCACACCATATATGGAAGGTCTGTGGGGAGGGACCAGTGTACTTGTCTGTATTTCTATGGATATAACTACAGCAAAGTATTTTATGATTTTTTTTTACTCCACTCGCGGTGTTCGATTTGAAATTCTATCAACTCGGATGACACGAATACGGCCGTCGTTTCCGCGAAGTAAACTATTAATATTTCATTTATGCACCCATGTGTACTTGTTCTTCGATTTGACGTGTGCTACTCTGCGGCGGCGCATCATTAAGGCATTAGGCCAATTGCTGTAGTCCATCCTGCTTGCCCCATACCGAAGTTTGACGAGCGATTTCCGTTTGCTGGATTTGGATTATTCCGTTATTCAACACGAGTTTACAAATGGCGGCGCCCATAGAGGCCTATTTCCGTTTCCGGTTCTTGGATTTTGACGAAATCCTCTGTGGGTGTTGTTTACTTTATGTATATCTATCTATAGACTATACGAGTGTTAGTCATTAGCCTCCCCGTGGGTGGGTCGGTATAAAACTCATACAACTTTTTGCGACCTCCTGAGCGGCACAGTCATGTCGGAAAACGGCACCACACATGAAGCACATGCACAGTACATTCATTGTTACATTCGTTTTTGAAGCACCAAAGTCTTCAGCACAGATAGACTATTTTCAGTGTTGTATGACATTTGAAAGGCATTTTGCTAAGCCATTCAAGTCTTCAGATGCAAAAATCAGAGGTAAGACTGCCAGGAATGTCCATGTATTAGAATGTGAAACTTTAGCATTTTTTCTTCCTAAAAATGGTCATACAATGACTACAACTGGAATCGCAACTCTAGAATCTGACAGCCAAAAGTTGGTGTCAGGCAGTTTTGACTAGATTCTCTAGGTAGGTAGATCATCTAAACTTTCAAAACACAACAAACAGTATAAATTTAAGTTCTTTCAACAGATCTAGCTGGGACAAACTCAAATCTGTTGTAATTTTGAAAATATCTTAATAGGGGAGAGAGTTATGGCATTTCTAATGTGGGCTTAATTGTTAAATTTGGACTGGATTCACCATTATAATAAACTATGACCCATGTCACATTGTTACAGTTTTATATGCTCTAAGTATTTTGATGTGTATTTTCGGTGACCCTAGGTCACCTTCTTTCCAGTGACATAACATTTATGAAAATATTCCGATGCAGAAGTACTTTAATCAAGGCCGGAATGGTGAAAATGCAGGAACATTTTACCAATGACATTGTTTCCGAGGCGCCCCTGACGAAATGTGACATAACTACTATAGGTCAGAATTTTATGGCTGCCAAGGAAACCTACATTTTCCTGTGATCTAATTTTTTGATACAGTTTTGATAAGCTGGGGTGATTTGCTATATGAAGAAGAACCTTGGTGTGAAGTTTGATCAGGATCTGATCATTAATAAAGAAACTACAAAGAAATGTTATAATTAGTCTATTTGACAGCCCTAAATAAGGCACTTCTCTAATGCATTAGCTAATACAAAAAATCTTAAATTCAACAAACTTCAAATGCACATATCGCATTCAATTTTTGGAATATCTTAAAAATTCAAAAAGCATATTGCTTTTGATTCATTGGAGGTTCCAATGAAATTATAATTTGGATGTTTGGAATAATTTGAAAATTTTAGTGGGGTACCTAAACAGGTTCAAACTAATTCATCACAATATAGGTATTTGCAAAAAAAAATCAAACTCCTTCAATAATGAAACAAAAGGCACCACTGGAAAGAGCTTGAAGAAAAGCCCTTTAAAATAACACAAAGATTATGAGAATATGTGGAGTATTAAGGAAGTTATGGCGTTTTCCATCTCTGAAATTGGTCCTTATTTTCTTCCATTAAATTAAGGTAAAAGCACTTGATTTCTGTAACTGAAATTGGTGACCTTTATGGAAAAATGCATGTAATTTCTTTAATAATGGAGATACCTATATGAAATTTGGACTGAAGCTAGTTTAAGGCATGTTCTATTGATATAATTTAATAAAATGACATTTGAAACAAAGTAAAGTGACCTGAAACAATACATTTCTGTGAATGAAATTGGTGAAATTCATGTACCTTCTTTAATAATTGAGATATCTTGATGATATTTTCAGTGAAGCTAGTTTAATTCATGTTCTATTGATACAATTCAATAAAATGACATTTGAAACAAAATAAGTGACATGAAAATAACATTTGTGGTTAATTAGTGAATTCCATGACCATTTGTTCAAAACATACTCCACAAAGGTAAATCAACAAATCATGATCAAGAGTCATTCTCAAAATATCAGTTCACCATAAGATCATCATATATGAGGTCAGCTGCCAAGGCAAAGAATGATACGTCATAGGCAGTAGCATTGTCATAAGACTCATTCATAAGCCACCACATACTTTTTGAGGTGAGTCTCAGAAAAAGTGATAAACATAAGTGCATATCTGTTGCATTCCTGAACGCGCCAATCATGAAGAACTCATCACAATTTCCCCAAACTCAACAGTATATAAGATTAATAATGGTTACTCACCACAGTCTACTTTTTAAATGTTTCAAATTGTTATAAAAGGGTGAATTTGCAGGTTGAAATTGAGTGAAACATTTGAAGTTGTTATTTGAATAGCAAAGCTTGACCAAATTGAAATATTTTTAAACTAAGCTGTAAAGGGATTCCCATACTAGATAATAGACTAGGAATACCCAAGATTAACCAATGCAAACCGACCATAGAGGCGTTTTTCTACACCCCTCCACAAACAAGATGGGATTTGCTGGATCAGTTTTGTGGTAAGAAAATATCCACTGCTGGTCGGCGGTTTGGCACATACCTACACAATATCAGGAGTCTATACCTTCAATTTGGAGAACTTCTAGTATTAATCTCGTCACTAGGGGATAACTTAGATCTGATAGCACTGTCCAAAATAGGAACCAAAAACATACTAAATAGAGAAATGGAATTGAACAAACTTGGATATGAATTTAAGCACAAATCACCTAGACTCTAGAGGAGGAGTAGGCCTAATAATATACAAGAATATATATAGAGTAATTGACAGAGATGACCTAATTATTGAGCCCCAACAGATCAATAACCAAAACTTAGAAATAGAAAACATATGGCTTGAAACTAACTTTCCAAATAAAGAGGATGGCTACATAATATGGTTCATCTATAAACACCCAGGCATTAGTGTTGAATGCCTCAAACACGCCACTGAACAAATTGAAAACAACATGAAGAAAATTAATTTGGAAAACAAAAAGTGCATAATAACAGAGGACCTAAGCATTGGTGGACTAAAAATAAAACAGAATAACCATGTCAATAACTTCTTCAGAACAGTACTTCAGCAAAATTTCATCCCCACCATTACATTACCAACCAGAATAGTACTATAGTAGACTACCAAACTTCACTTATTGATCATATACTATTAAATGTCAATGAAATAAAAAGTAATCAGAATATATCCACAGGAAATATTTACTGCGATATCACTGACCATCTAGCCAACTTTATAACAATTCAATCTCACAACCCCATTAAAGAACATGATAGACCCATTATCAGAATATTTGGGGGGGGGAAAACATGGCTAAATTCAAAGACCTTATTGAAACCTCAGACTGGAAAGAATACTACAAAGCAAACAAAGTAAACAAAGGCCTAACCATCTTCTACCAGATTTATAACACAGCATTTAATGCAGCCTTCCCACTAACAAAACTATCAAGACAAAGAGCAAAGAATAAAAGATGGATTGCATCAAGCGTTAAAACTTGTATAGCAGTAAAAGATAGATACTTCAAAACATGCAAACTCAACCCACCAACTGAAAACCGAATAAAACACATAAAATATAAGAATATACTAAACACCTGTCAACGATCAGCAGAGGAAGGCTACTATAAAGAACTAGTCAGTAACGAGAAGCAAAATCTTTATACCCTCTGGAAAATCTTTGGAGACATATCAACCCACATAAAGCAAAAATGAAAAATCAAATTGACAAACTAATCTATAACAATAAAACAATGATAAACAACGAAGATATCGCCAGCACATTAAATGAACACTTCTGTTCAATTGGTGCAATACACAACAGTAATAGCATAGCACACAAGCAATATCTTAAAAACCCAAACTCACATAGCTTTTTTTTCTTAGTCCCACTGAACAAGAAACCCTAGAAGAAATAAAGAAACTAAATCCTAATAAGTCAAGTGGACATGACAATATTTCAAAGAGTGTGACACTCTACTCGCACCATCTATCTCCCACATAATAAACCTATCATTTGAAAATGCTACTTTTCCCGAGAATCTCAAAGTTGCAAAAGTAATACACATCCATAAGAAAAATGAGAAATACCTAGTTGATAACTACAGGCCAATCAGCCTACTCAGTACCCAAAACAAATTAATGGAAAAACTAATGTACAAAAGAGTTTACCAATTTCTTAACAAATACAAAATATTATACAAATACCAATTTGGATTTAGAGAGAATCACTCAGCAATAATGGCCTTGACAATATACTACAAGAGATTGAAAATGGGAAACATGTTGAGGGAGTCTACTTAGACCTGAGCAAAGCATTTGATACCGTAGACCATGACATCTTACTCTCAAAACTTAGGCACAACGGAATTCGAGGCCAGGGATTTAGATGGTTTGAGAGTTACCTAAGCAATAGAAAGCAATTTACATACATAAACAGTAAACCATCCAAGCTAAACTCAGTCAGCCATGGTGTTCCCCAAGGTTCTGTCCTGGGGCCTCTCCTATTTCACAGATATATATTTATATGGTGCAATGATAACAAATTAACAGTAAACCTGAACAAAACATGCTACACAATATTTAAAAGCAGAAGTACAACCATTCCTGATTACCTAAACAACATAAAGATAAACAATAACACCATAAAAAATAGTCCCTTCTGTGAAATACCTTGGTATAATTCTAGATAAAAACCTCAACTGGGATGAATATATTGATAACTTAAATAATTCAATCATTAAAACAGCTAACTCATTTAAAATAATCAGACGCCGGGTACATGAGGAAAATATGAGGAGGCACATCCCCGCGCGCCCGCCGCAGCACTCAGCATCGCCACACACAACCATAGCAGCGATGCATACCCCCTACAAACCGACGGCTTGCTGCGGCACCAACAGCCGGACGATATTGATACGATACTAGACGACCATGGGGCCAGCGCCGCACCGCGCCGCCCCACCTTACAAGCCCCCCCCCCCCTGATGCTCACGTCATACAGAGCCACCCTCCATGCCATGTGGCCATACACGATATCCAGACTATGGACGAACGACATCCCACACATGAGACTCTATGATGCCGTCCGGAAGTGTGCACTCCCAAACTACATGGGAATGCGTATACCCGTCCCATCGGGCCTCAACATACCCACATGGCGGCACTTACTCAAAGACTACCACGACCGACAAATAGTCGATTTCCTGGAGTTTGGTTGGCCGGTGGACTACACGGCGCCGGTGCCAGCCACAACCAACCACACCGAGGATCCCGCCCATATCGCCGAATATGTCAAAAGAGAGGTCGAGCACGGCGCCCTCATTGGCCCGTTCAGCCAACCCCCATTCAAGCCATGGACTCAGGTCAGCCCAATGATGACCCGCCCCAAACGCAACTCCGCAGCAATGCGCGTGGTCGTTGACCTCTCTTACCCTGGCAAAGCCAGCATGAACGCAGGCAAAAGGAGGGCCCAGTACCAAGGCGCTCCCATGTCGCACACGCTGCCGGGAATGCTCGACCTGGCGCAAGAGGTCACAAGACTCGGCTCATACCTGTGGACCGCTGACCTGGCGAGGGCGTACCGGCAGCTGCGCACCTGCCTGCTATCCACGCCACTTCTAGGGATAGTATATGAAGGCCAGTACTACATCGACGCGGCACCACCCTTCGGGTGCAGGACGTCCTCCATGGCCTGCACCAGAACAACTAACGGCGTAGTACACCTGATGTGGAAGAAAGGACACTACATACTGTGCTACCTTGATGATTTCATCGGCGCTGCCGCACCACAACAACAAGCGACACAGGCGTACGACGACTTCATCAACACACTCTCGGCCTCGAGCTGTCGCCACAGAAGTGCGTGCCGCCCACCGCGCAGCTCGAGTGGTTAGGCTTCGAGATTACCACGACCCGCATGTGGATCTGGATACACACGGACAAGCTTGCTGACGTCCTAACCGAGTGCCTCCTATGGACGGTGGGCCAGAGGGCGTCCCGCCGGGACATACAGAGGCTGGTCGGCAGGATCCAGCATGTCGTGAAGTGCATCAGGCCTGCCAGGAGATTCATCTCCAGGATCCTCGACGCACTCATGAACGCCCCCATGAACGGCAAACACATCGTGCCAGAAGAAATGTTCCAGGACATAGCGTGGTTCGACAAGTTTGTCGAGGCATTCAATGGGTACGTCCTACTACACCCGAACCCCAAGAGTGAGTGGCAGATAGAGTGTGACTCCTCCCTAACAGGTTCCGGAGCGCACTCCCCCACGCACTATTACGCTGAACGCTACACAGAGAGGGTTACGAGAAGAGGCATGACAATCGCCCAACTCGAGGCACTCAACCTGGTCGTCGCAATCAAGGCACTGCTTCCCACCATACATGTCAGCACTGACAACGCGGCTTCACAACAAGTACTGTTAGAAGGAAAAGGGTGTGACCCGGTGCTGGCAGCGTGTGCCAGAGAGATCTGGCTCATGGCGGCCACACTGAGCACGGAAATACAAATATACCACAAGTCCGGAAAGGACCTGGTGCTCGCAGACGCGCTGATCAGGCGTCACAACAACTACTCGGCTCGCCGCACGGCCGAAGTCATGCTGGCACACCGCGGCCTGATGCAGGTCCATGTCGACTTCGCCCATGTCCTCACCCCCGGCTTTGTAACCTGGTTCTTACCCCTAACACTTTGGCTCTCATCCCCAGGTTTCTCCAACCACCATCATGAGCGACTCATGAGGAAGATCCACGCGGGGCTTGCCCTGGGCGCCTGGCGCAATAAAAACCGCCAGGTGTCGACGTACATCAAATATCTCACCCAACATGGAGCCGAGCCATCACGCCCAACCCAGTACATCATACTGTCCTATATCTTACACCTCTCGGACGTGCTGAAAACACCCGGCGCGGTACTGAACTACGTAAGCGGCGCACCTGGGTGCGAGCGGTCAGTGGGTCACCTGACGCATTCCACATATACCCCGTAGGTCTCCTGAAAAGAGGAATACAGAGGACATCAGACCATGTGTCGACGCAGGCCCTGCCCATAACACCACGAGACATCTAGAACATAGTCAGATTCTTCCGACGTGCCGGCCTGAACGGGCGTGTGCTGGCAGCAGCAACGCTACTGGCCTACTTCACCATACTCAGGCAATCCAACCTACTTGAGTCCAACGACCACACAACAAGCGGACACGTACTCCGGGCATCCGACGTCACCCTGACCTCGGGCGGCCTCAACATCCATGTGGCATCCACCAAGACGAGCTGGAGGCCTGGCGAACACACCGACATCACTGTCCCCGCGATTCCCGGCTCCCCGTTCTGCCCCTATGCTAGCCACACACCGCTACAAATGGCGGGCCCCGCGTTCATCACCACATCGCGCATGCCACTGCGCCCCAACGCCCTGCTGGCCACCATACGGCTCGCCCTTGCCTCCAACGGCCACCCTGCACTGCGCTCGGTAACGCTACACAGCCTATACCGGGGAGGCGCACAAGCATGCGCCTCCCTCGGTTCGACCCTGGACGACATCCAGAGCATCGGCACATGGACCTCAGCCGTGGTCCACCAGTACGTGCCACGAACACCGTCAAGGCATGCCCCTTAACGCTCTCCACTACCTTTGGTTGAGCGCTCGAACATTACCTTGAAATCATGACCCTAACACTTGTAACAAGAATAACATCTGACAATGTAAAACAATTCCGTAACTCTAATAAATACCCACTTATACTGATTCGTGTCCTGAGTTATAATTGTTCATGTTGCGGTGGCAACATGGGTAATTTGGAGCTCAGGACCGTATCCCAGCGTAACACTGTTCTCTATGGGACGGTGGCGCCACCTACACTATACGGCGAGCGACAAACTCCACTGCCACCTACCGGCTTAGGCTTGTACTTCTGACGGAGCCTGAGCAGCTCACTTCCGCCAGTGAACCCGAACCTGCCGAATGGTTGCTGCGAGTCTCCGTCGTGTCTTACTCAGCCATCCGGCCCACCCATCTATAAGCCTAAGGTTGAGCGCTCTAACATTACCTTGAAATCATGACCCTAACACTTGTAACAAGAATAACATCTGACAATGTAAAACAATTCCGTAACTCTAATAAATACCCACTTTATACTGATTCGTGTCCTGAGTTATAATTATCAGAATAATAGGTGATATTCCTGATTCCCTTGTCTATTAAAATAATATATATATTAGGTCTAATATATAGAAAGACTTAATCCAATTGTTTGATATTAAATAGTATATTTTGGGCAGTTTAATTGAATATTTCAGTTGAATTTAATGTTGAATCTCAGAACCAGTATCATTAGTTGCTATGTGTGTCAACAATTCGAGCCCACTTGCCAGGTAATTTTAAACAAATTGCCAGTTATCTACCAACAGGGTAGCTTTTTGGATTTTGAATCATTTTCTGAAATTTAAGATACAATATATCATTTGTGTGGTCAAATATATTAATTACAGCAATGTTGGCAGCTGGATTGAATAGTTGGACAGCTAACCGGTTTTATTTGATAGATTTATTCCGAAGAGAACTAGAAAAGACATGGAAGAACGCAGGGAAGGGGGTGGGGACCAGGAGATTGGCCGATCATTATCGTTTTTATTTTAAATGTCTTATTTTTTACATTAATGTTAATTGTGATTCAAAATTAGGTTATTTTTTCTTATTCATGGATATGTATGTATGTATGTATATATGTAGATATATATACATATATATATATATATATATATATATATATATACTATGTATATATATATATATATAATATATATATATATATATATATTCTTAATGCTTGCACTTAGGACAATGAGAATTTGTATATAGGGATATTTTGAGGTGCTCTTTCACATGCTGCAATCAAAATTGATTAAATACAAACAGTTTTAGAGTTATCATGGTTGCTATGGTTGCAGAAAATCCACACTGTATATTTTTGGACGGCTGCTTGAAATTTATGGGTGGAATCAGTGGATCAAAGTGACCCATTTTATTTGAAACAAGGTCTGATAAATCGGTTTATGGCCTTAAAATTCAGTTTAATGGTGTCTTACCTTCTTTTTGGACAGATTGAAAACTTCAAAGTCAATTCTTCAGTAGTCAAAACCAAAAGTATTTCAGCAAATATTCCCACAGATACAGAGGGAGTAAGTTAGTTTTGGGAATGTACAAAACATGCACTTCATGAAAGCACACTATTTTGAATTTTGTACCTAATGTAGAGTAGACTGTGACTGTATACAGTGTAGTTCATATAAGCCGATTATAATTTATAGAGACTTGCAGAAAAATATGAGCTATCATTTCAAGACAAATGTATTCTGATAAAGCGCTTTAGGCTCTTTACTTAATAATATAGGTGAACTTAATAGGTCAAATAGAAGCAAAGTTATGATATGTAATGTGCCAGCAAAATAGGCTGTCTGACAGTAGGTGCATTGGTTTATAAACTAAATAAAGGCAGAAGTTTTGATCCGAGTAGCATCGAGCTGCCAAGAAATCAATATGGCAAACAACAACCCAAAATCTCCACACAGAAAAAGTGATATATCTCTAAAACCACACCAGATACAAGCAAACCGCTTGGCACACGAACAGATAACATGTTTACCAAACTGATTAAATTAAATTTATAGGGGGCTATTTACTAATTTGGACGGCCAAGCACTGAAAGTTGGGTAGGCAAGCTACAACAATCCCAAATCTCCATACAGAAAAGGTGAAATATCTCTAAAATCGCACCACATACAAACAAACTGCTTGGCACACAAACAGATTATATTAAATTTATATGGGGGCCATTTATCGATTAGTGTGGCCGAGCACTGAAGGTTTGGTGACTTTTGAGTTATTTTCTCAGCTCAACTGGCACATATTTCTTCCTGGAAAAAGACTTACTGAAATGTTGGTATTTCAAACATTCGAATTTCTCTTCAAGATTTGTTCAGTGTTCCTTCTACCTCACCTATTAAGTCCATCCATATGTCAAATTAAAGGGCATAAAGTGCTTTATCAGAATACATTTGTTTTGAAAGCCTATCTAATATTTGAAATTGTCTGCAAGTCTATATCTGCTGAATAATTAGATAAAATATTCTCTCATTCTGGGACTCAATTATACTGTTACCTATTTACATCCTGTCACTATAATTTTAAACATTTTATTTGTGACTTTTCCCTACCAGAAATTGAGGCGCAGGTTTTGGAGCTCCAAAACCGGCGCAAGAACTTGACAGGAGCCGGTGATGAGGAAGAAGACAGAGTTGCTCTGGGAGCTGGTGGCCACTTTGACACAGATATTTATGAAGACACACGCAATAACAAGTTTGCAGGCTACGTGACATCTATTGCTCCCACAGACGAGCAGGAGGCAAGTGATGTCCTAATTAGATTTTAGTAATGATGTAAATTTATTTGAGTGACCCCACTAGCAGGAGTCATTCATAAAACTGCATAGCCATAGTCCGATGAAAGCATCAAATCTGTTGAGCCTAAACACTTATCGAGAATTGATTCCACCTAGCTAACTTAGATACTCGCACATTTATTATGGAAATATTGACTTGCTAGCCATTGCAAGTCATGTCTGAATCTTCCTTAATTCAGTAGGTTGATTTGCCATTTTTAATACTACACTGAATTTATAATTGCCAATATCAATACAGACTTCTGCATAGAGCAGAATAATCACATGTTATTTATCGTACTGAAATTGGATTAAAGTTGAATTATTCATTCATACTTGCATCAGTGAATTGAATATGTTTATGGTGAAAAATAATGCTTCCTCTTCTAACTAATTGGTTGACATTTATAGTATCAAGGAGTTACAATCCCACATCGTCTTTTTTCTGACCATGTCTTGGATCGGTTTTTAGCTTATTTCAGTAATTACTTCTGTCACAACCAGTTTGGCGCTGAACTTAAAAGGGTAACCTGGAGACACGAAAAATTACCACAGTTCGTGTGACACTAGATTATATAGGATAAGTCATCGAATTGCAAATTAATATCAAATTTGATACACTGTTAATCTGTGTTCACTTTCGTTCCAGGATGAGGACGATTACACTTCAACAGTCCTGGGTAGAGGGAAAAATCAATACACAGCCCCCTTGAATCTCCTAAATACTAAAGAAGATGAGGTAAGTGAATGAATCATTGAAAAAAATATACATGAGTTTATTCATTAATGTGAATAAGAAATTTTGACTGAATATACATCTTGATTTAAAACTTTATATTATCGTCCCAAATTGGATGAATCTCAGTGTTGGCAGGACGAACTAGTTACATGACGATTAAGACCTGGCTCTCCGCGACCCTTATTTGGGGCAGCTGTCCTATTTCAGGTCACATGGTGTTCCCTCCAGTGTTGCTGTTAATGACCCTTTCCTGTGTCCACCAATCATGACACTTATTGAGTGTCACCCTGTGGTTGCTGTTTACTAACACTGAGTGGAGAGTTGCTGTAGTGACTCACCTGTCAATCACTAGCACTACTGCAGACCGCCAACTATTCCGCTTTAGGCAGAATTATTACGATTTAGGCAGAACCCGCAAGGTGGTGATGGGGCTCGGCCTGAGTTCCGCTTGTTGTCCCTGATTATTTCTCGCTGTAGACTTGTGCGTTTATTGTCAGAGAACTCTTTCATTATTGACACCGGCCTTCTTGCTGTGATTCAGGAGTATGACGCCATCGCTGAGCACCGTGTGCCTCGGATCGCCGACAGGGAGGACGACTACCGCGCCAAGCGGCGACAGATGGTCATCTCACCACCTCGCCACGACCCATTTGAAATTGGTATGTTCATATTCCACCTGTTCTGCGCTCATTTCTTAGATGCCCTATCATATGCTTTTTCACCGATTGCTCTCATGCTTTTGACATCTTAATATTGCCACAAGAGATCCAGAGTGTTATATGCGTTCTAGAATCTCTGCCATCAATACATTTCTTTTATATATATATATATATATTTTTTAACTATTGGTCTGTAGATTTATTTGTTGAATGTGAACATAACTTGTGATATGACGGTGTTCTGTTAAGGGTTGCTGGGTCCTCCTTCCCAAAAGTTGAAATCCCCAATGTTTTTTCTTGTCTGGAAAAAAGGCAGCAAAAGATGATCCAAAAGGCGTTTTTGCAGAGGGAAATGGGCGTCAAAGTTGGGGATGGGGGGTGCTTTAAGAGATGTGTTGTTTATCACTTCTGCATTTTAACCATGCACACCACTTAACTCCAGTTGGTTTTCCTGTATGTAGTCTTATTGACATGATTTGACCCTATCACAAGACCAGGTGAGGGCTATGGCATCAAAGGAGCCTGACCTTTCGTTGTATGCGGAGTCTGGGGTAGAAGAGGGTTGGAGGGGGGGGGGGGGGGTGAGTGCGGTAAGAGAAGTATTCTCTTGAGTCGAAATATTGACCGGTTGGAGAAAATGTATTTTTTCTTCCTTTTTTGTGTGTGGTAATTATGAAAAGAAAGAAACAAAAAAACAGGCATTGTGGGATATGTGGAGATGGTGAGAGAGATGTGTACAATCAGTCACAGATGACATTACTGTAGTTAGTGATGTGCTTTTTGTGTGTTTCAGTGTTGAGAACTCGATGTGGCATAGCCATTTTAACCTGAATAGCTCACCGGGTATATGGCCTTCGTTGTCAATATGACTGAATTAGCTGAGCACTTGCTTCCCATGCAGTAGGTCGTGGGTTAAAACCACAGCGCAGTCAAACCAATGACATACAAATTAATTATTTTCGCTACAAGCTGGGCATTTGACATTACTTGGATAGGACAAGGAACAGTGGAATGTGGAACACAAATTGTCCGTATTTGAAATTTAGTGGGGCTGCTTAATAACCAAATGTAACAAAAGAGGAGAAATGAACATATAGCAGTAAATGATTATCAATTTTTGTCAGATCCAGTGTTTTCACGACCTTTTCTCTAGCAGTTAAACTGTTGCATTGTCCTCACTGTACTTTATTGCTTGTGGTGAAAATTTGTTGGTTAACTTCTTTACTTCCAACTTATGAATTACCTGAAGTGCTTTCATTCAGTTTAGTCAAATATATGGTGAGATAGCCATAGTGACAAGGGTCGTATGTAGGCTGTGCATTTTGAGTATCGTAAAGCTGTATGGCACACTTAATGTATTAGTAGGGTCCAATGGGGTGCACTTGGATTCTGAAATGCCCATATATGGGCATTGTCAACCTAGCTCGGTCCTCTTTAATTCATCAAATAAGACATGGGCCCATCCTTTTCACACACACACACACACACACACACACACACACACACACACACACACGCACACGCACACACGCACACAAACACACACACGCACGCGCACACACACACACACACACACACACACACACACACACATACACAAACACAAAAAACCACTCCCCTCCCCTCACACTGCATTGCATGACCCTAGCGGAAAGGCTCTTATATGGTCCCCCCTCCCCCCCCCCCCCCCCCACACACACTGAGGGTGGAGGGAGGGGTGGACCATATAAGAGCGTTTCTGCTAGGGTCAGGCAGCCACAACTACCCAGTTTACATTGAGTTGGGTCAGTGTTTGCAGCAGTGGATTCTTTTTCTGACTTCTCACAGTCTGTGGACTTTGACATGCCGGATCTATTGCTTTACAGTCCACTTAATAAGTTAGCAATTGGTGCCCATGATGCTGTTTCAGTAGGTGGGATTAGTGTGGGAATGGACGGTGATTAACTGACTGTCGCTTAAGTGCCCAAAATATAAGCAGTTTTATTTTAAATCCTATGAAAGCATAACATTTTCAAAACCAAAGGGAATTTTAAATGGCAGAAACTCAAACCATCAGACTATCTAATTTCCAATATTACATAACGTGGATTGGGGTGGTGGATCTATCTTGTTGTTTGGGGTTGATTTACTTAAACTCCTCATCTGTGGCTGTTTGAACACGTCCGCATCTCCTGTGGGAACTAATATATTATACTTGAAAACTGTTGTATGGCAGTTTGCTATGTGTATGAAATCAACGCTAAGTGAATTTGAAATATTACTAAGTGGGTATGAAATCAACACTAAATGGCTATAAAATCAACACTAAGTGGGTATGAAATCAACACGGAAGTGGGCGTGAAATCAACACTATATGAAATTAATAATCAACACGACGTGGTATGAAATATACACTAAATGGGTATGAAATGAACACTAAGTGGTTGTGAACTGAATGCTAAGTGGGTATGAAATGAACACTAAGCCTCATACCAAATGGTTATTAAACATTAACGGTAGTAAATGAGGCTGTATCTGGCCCCGTACCCCTGAATTCTTCGTCCCTTCTGCGTCGCCCCGATCTCTCCTCCCTCGTCACCTTTTCAGCCAAATCTACCAGACAGACCGAGACTAATCTGTGTAATTTCTCTCCCCACAGCGGCCCTCTCAGCATCACTGGTATAACGACAGCTGGATGATGATGATCAGATGATCAAACCGAGAGGCCATGGTCTATTAAAATAAACAGATCATTGGCGTAGATTCAATATAGAAAGTCTAAACATGAGATCTGATCAAAGAGCAGTGGAACTTGAAATATCATTTTTGGTTGATATATACATATTTCTTTGGTCTTTAGAACAAAAAATGAAAAAGGAGTTAACAGAATATTGTAGTTTAACTGGGATATCTGGTTTTGAGATCATTGCAGTGTTAAACATCGCCACCATATAAGGGCTTGCCTACATGTTGCTTGATCAGCTCTTTGTTTCCTATATTGTTTGGTTTCTATAATTCGGACTTTTTGTATCGTTATGGGCATTGGTAAAAATTTGTGGCGGTAGGCAGTATTTTAATATTTCATTTATAAAAAAGAAAAAAAGGTATCACCTCGAATTTCCAAATTTCTGCATATTTTTCACGACACCGGAGTCTATACAAATTAAGCCCAAATGGCTGAACTTAGTGTTACATTTGCTTTATCATTTAGAAGTTTGTCTGCATGTTGAAATGCTCTAGATTAAATCTGCACCTGTTCCACTGCGCAGTTATAACCAGAGCCAGAAAGGAAGAAGTGAATAGCGAGAACCATTTTAAGGTCGTTGGAGGTTTTTTTGTTTTTAAACCAAAAATAATAACCCGCAACAAAGCAACAAGAAAAGCTTGTGCTATCTTCTAAGGTATAAACACTGGATGCTTGAGAGTAGTAGAGATGTGTTTGCTTGGGGTGTCCTCGTCACGGTTCACTACACTCATTAAGATTAATTCTAGGTACACGCATCTATGTTTCTACGACAGGAGACGCTGCAGAGTAAGCCGCCTCGAGCAGACGCAGTACGTATAGTGTTCACAAAAGAACCAAGAAAAAGACAAAAACAAAGAAAAAGTAACTGTAATGTTAACTCTGAAAGCCTCACTCAGTGTTCTGTACGCACCATCTGGAATTGTGCGCGTTGCCATCGAAACACGTGGCCCAGGTTGTAGAGGCTGGCCTTCCATGCAAAGCAACTCCGTTTACGCCATGTCAGCATTTTGAAATTTATAATAGGGTCTCCTCCCCTTCCCCCACCCCATGCCTCCTGAGGCTCCCCTAGCCCTAATATATTATAAAGACCTTGGGCCGAACCAAAGAAAAACACGTATTTTAAGGGTTTTTTACACATTATTAGGCTTCAACTTAGTAAAGACCTTCACTTTAGACATCAGTTTAAATTCCAAGCAAGAATACAAAATTCAAACAAATGCTTTATTCTAGTGTGGTAGGCTTCTTTTATTTATTTTGGTTCATGCTTTTCTTTCTCTTCAGAATTGCTATTATAAAAAGGGTTGGGCAGGACTCCAAATTGACGAGATGTTGCCTGAGAAACTGGTACTTTTTTGGGGGTAAAGGGCTTGTTTGTTTATTTCCAGTGTTTACTAGGTGCTTAATGGCTGTGGTGTGACGGCGTGTGGGTTGCGTTGGTGGCGGGTCGGTGCTGAGGTGGGGCCGGGCGCGGGTTATCATCGTTTAAAGCATTACACGTGGATGAATGCTCTCGCTACATGACACGCCCGACACCCTCGCCCCTCTCTCAGCTGCCCTGAACATACACCAGGCCAGCTCTTCCCGCATTCAAGTCCCTACTTGAATGAAATGCGATCTGATCACTTTCATTCGGGATAAATCAGGATTTTAAATTTTACAATAAAAAAGAAATCTAAACCTAGCATGAGTGCTGTTGGATCGTGTGAATATTGGTTCCTTTTGTGTGTTTTTTTAAAAAGGGTATTTTAAAAGTTTGTCAGATGCATTGTCTAGTGGTGTGTGGGTTCTATGGCTAAATATTGCGCCCACAATATAGCGATTAAAACGGATCCTATTTAATTTACGCATGTTTTCCTTAAATTGAGTTTGAAGTTATTTCAGGTAAGAAAAATTATCCTAACAGGGTGGCAATATTGATCTAAGTAATGTTCATTCCCAAAGCAAACATTTGTATTCCTCGTTAGGGGTGGTATCTTCTAATAACCAACCAGCCAATTTCATGTGATGGTGGGGGGAATTAATGGGTGCTATTTTGATGACATGGGAATGTATATATTCACATGACTGATCCAATGACTCGTGCCTGGTTTTGAACTCGACCCTAGCGGTTCAACCGGTACAGAACACTGACGATGCTGTAACTAGCCTTACAGGCTATATCAAGGCCTATATGAGAGGTCTCTGTGAACTCCGTCTAATGTACATAACTAATGGTTTCGGCTCCCGTCACGACAATTGGGTCGTGACTCTTTTGTTTGTCGTTGCAGGCGCTAAAACTCCTGACCCCGCCTCGCAGCGCAGGACCTACCCCGATGTCATGGCAGAGAACCGGATCCGGCACCAGCAGGTGAGTTCTTGTGGAGCGCCGTGGACAGCATGAATGATGGGTCTCCGACCGGACGTTGTGGCCTAATCGGTAGCGTGCAGGTTTCCCGTGCGGAATGTCGAGTTTGAATCCCAGTTGAGTCAAACCGATGACTTGGCAAATTTGTGCTTGTCACTACCAAGCCTGGTGCTCGGTATTATTACGATAGGGCAAGGACTGGTTTGCACAGTATCAGGATACTGTGACTGGAATATCAGGTCATGGTGCCAGCAGCCTGGTCTCCCAGTGGGGCAGCACTATAAAGTCCATGAGTGCGCACTGTCACAAGTCGGTACCCATCCTGATATGTTTCTAGGATGTAAAGCAACAAATGACAGATCTCCGCCATTTTAGGTCATCTGCGAACTGTTTATCCAGTGTACATTTTCTGCACCAAAATATCACAAAACGCCACAACTATTTAAAATATTTATCTGGGTCGCAGTGATATCATGCACAGCTAGACTGCCTACACTGGGTGGGGTGAATTTCTATGAAAATATAGACATCCTCTCACAGGATCCGTTCTGTCATGGAATCATGGGAAATTACGGGGGCATGTTTCATACAGTACTCTTCACACCTGGGCCTGTATGCATGGAGCGGTGTTAGCGAGCCAAACCTCATTTAGGGTGGGATTTCTGGTTTAGCGCCGAAAAGTTGGTATGCATTGAGCAGTGTTAGGCCTAACACCGCGCGTTTAAACTCGGAAATTCTAACTCTGCTCATAGCAGGTTTACAGCAGTGTTAGCGTTAGGTTAGTGTGAGGGTGGTGCCCAAATCTATTCAATGCTATCATATTTAACAGAATTAAATACGTAATAAGTGAAATTTAATCAAATTAACCCTAAAAACGAAGCGATATTAACACTACCGCTGCATTGGCGGTGATATTAATATTGTCGAATCGACGAATGTAAAGTAAACAAATCGCCGCCGCCGCAGTGACGTCGATATCCATACTGTCCAACATCAACAAACCACACATCGCCGCCGAATCGGCAATATATTATACCCAAATCTATTCAATGCAATCATATTTGACAGATTTACATACGCAATAAGTGAAATTTTATCAATTTAACCCTAAATTCGAACCGATATTAATGCAGCCGCAGCATTGGCGGCATTATTCATATTGTCGAATCTAGGGATTTCCCAAATCTATAAATACATTCACGTTTAGCTAACACTCACCGTTTAGGCCCCCATGCATATGGCTTGACATAGTTCTCGACGACGCCGATAAATGGTGAAAGCTACCCGGTGTTAGAGGCTTAACACCACACGCCGTAACACCGCTCCATGCATACGGGCTCTGGTCATTGTAACCATATGATCACCCACCTCGCCATTGATTTATTTTCTCCTTCTTTTTTTTGTACTCTCCTTTCATCCTTAAAATAGGCCGAGTGTTCTCTTCACATTTGCTTTTAAAATACAATGCAATATAGAAACCCAGAGTAGGACAGTAACTTTTTTTCCCACTTTCCCAATGTTGCCCAATGGGGCAAGTGACTAAATTTTTTACTTGCCGAAGTGGCAAAACTAGCCCTAACCCAAGTCAGCCAATTGAAACTGAAATCTGCTACTGCAGATCAGAAAAATAACCACTTGCTCATTCAGGCAGGTCACCGATAACTTCACCCTGCCCGACCGAGTAAACTAGGTGGCCCGTGGAAACCAGGCAGTCCTTATTGTCCTAACCTGAAACCGATTTCTAACCCAACTTTGAGCCAAACACTTACACACGTGAAAGGTGGCCTTTAACCAGAACTGTGTTTGCGCGTGTTCCAGCGTGCGTTGGAGGAACAGATGCGAGAGAAAGCGAAGGACGGCTCGCTGAAGGCGACCAATGGCTCCTCGGCCGCCACGTCGGGCGCCGGGGACGCCGCCTCCGCCCCAAAGAAGCGGCGCCGGTGGGACCAGACCGCCGATGACACGCCCACCTCCGCAAAGCAGCCGAAAAAGGCGAGCTCGTGGGACGCGGCCGAGGCGGGCACGCCCTCCAACAGTCGGTGGGACGAGACGCCGGGCCGCAAGCCGACGGGCGCCGATACTCCGGCCGGCACGCCGAGCACGCGCATCTGGGACGCGACGCCGGGCCACGCGACGCCCGGCGCCGTAACGCCCGGCAGGGACACGCCGGGCCACACGACGCCCGGCCACCAAGGGACGCCGTCAGCGCGCAAGAACCGGTGGGACGAGACTCCGAAGACAGACAGAGGTGAGGCGTCCTTCTTAAAGTGTAGCTTTATAGAAGAGAATGTAATGGTAGTAGTTTAGTGGGCTATGGATGGTGTTTCCTGATACAACCTGTTTTCTTGGGAGTTATTTAGAGTTCAATCAAGACTCTGGCCGTGGCTAGAAGTGTTAATCAGTCCCAATGACCCTCCTCAGGCCAGGGAGTGTATAAAGTAGAATTAGGCTATGTCTATAGACCTATTTCATATGACGTCAGCACGGGTATTTAGGTCAGTGCGCGCGCTGTTTGGCTGCAGGATGACACACTGTCACACTGCAAACTCAATGGCTATGAGCAATCTTCATACAGAAAATGTGAAATATCTTTAAAACCACACCACCTAGACGCAAACCGCTTGGAACACATATAGAAAACATATTCAACGAACAGATTATATTAAATTGATATGGTTAGGGTTCTGCATTTCTATTAATTTTGAATAAAATAAACGTTTTGCACTGCGCATACCAGCAAACTCAGTGGCAGTGTGCATTCGTTCTGCAGCCAAGCTGCGCGCACATACATGATGTTTACAAACATTGAAAGGGGTCTATTGTAATGGAGTGTTCAGTGATTCCCTGACATTGCTAAAGTGTATGGGGGAAATTTGTGCATTTTCACGCAAATTCGCTGTCAGCTTCCCTTCTAATAATAATTATTGCTAGGATAACGATGCTATTATTGGAGCAACAATATTTACAGACAACCTCACCGTGGATTTCCGCGTTTGCTGTTGTTGAGATTTGATCAAACTATGGAAGGGACTTCAAGTTGTTGTTTTTTGTTGTTGATCACGTTGATCCCTATAAATGAGGTGACGGCGTGTGTTAATGTCCGCGTTGTGTCACAGAGACCCCGGGTCACGGCAGCGGGTGGGCGGAGACGCCTCGCACGGACCGCGGCGGGGACCTCATCCACGAAACGCCGACCCCAGGCGCCAGTAAGCGCCGGTCGCGGTGGGACGAGACGCCGGGCGCGGCGACGCCCGAGTCAATGACCCCGAACACGATGCGCGGCCTGACGCCGAACAAGACGCCGAGCGGGCTGACGCCGAGCGGGGCCGGCCTCACGCCGTCATTCACACCGAGCGGCACCACCCCCACCGGGCAGAAGGCCATGGCCATGGCGACACCCACCCCCGGCCACCTTATGTCCATGACACCCGAGCAGATGCAGGCGTTCACCTTGAAGAGGGAGATCGACGAGCGGAACAGACCGCTCACTGACGACGAGCTGGACAGCATGTTCCCGCCCGGCTACAAGGTGGGTGCTTCCATTAATTTATAAGGGTTTTTTTGTGTTTTTAATCAATGTTCCATGCACTTGAAAGTGCAGGACAAATCAAGCTATTTATGTAGTTTCATGTATGGTTTTGAAAGGTTATGAAAACTTATGCATTGGGTGAATTTCTTTTTCTTCTAATATTACATAGTTATGGGTTTTTGGCCTGAAGTAAGCGATAACACTTTTTTTTTAAAGTCAATATGGCATGTTTGTAGAACTAAATAATTTCTTTAAGCTAATATAATTTAAAGCTGCACATCATAAACTTTTCGAAACCAACGCACTTACTTATATTTGATCCTATATATATCCAACTTAGAAACTGGTGCATACAATGTAAATACTAAGTCAATTTAATAGAATATGTCACTGCTAAATCCTATGGTGTCTTAATGTAGTATGTTTTCACTTCAGCTATCTCCGACGAAGCCATTTAAAATAAGAGTTACTTTAAACTAAAGTATGGTAGCTTATAACGATAAACCTACTAGATTTATCTTAGAAAATGGCAGAAACTTAAAACCCATCTGACTATTCAACTTTGTAAGTGCTTCATTGTCTTAAGAGTACCTCGGGATCTGGAATGTGCATTGCCATCACCCTCAGCTGGCTCGATGCTCATTCGAGATGGCCTCGGGTCTCAAACTCTACATCGGGCAATAGCTGTTTAGTATTGTTGGGGCGGGACTGCATCCCAAAATTGGTGCTTATTGTAGTAACCAAAAAGCACTCTCATTGGAAATAGCCTCATGACTTTGCAAGTATTTCACAACTGCAATATCTATGAAGCTATGTGTACCCACCTGCGTGTGTCAAGTATTGTGTTTTTTAACCCCCAGGTGCTGCAACCGCCAGCTGGCTATGTGCCAATCCGCACCCCGGCCCGCAAACTGACGGCTACACCGACCCCCATGACGCAGACGCCAACCGGCTTCCGCATGCAGACCCCGGACAGCAAGGTGTCGGTGGTGGACATGCAGCCTAAGGGCAACCTGCCTCTCCTCAAACCCGACGACATGCAGTACTTCGATAAACTACTGGTCAGCCTTTCCTTTTTAATTCTCATTAGTGTACACTAGGCTTAAACAATGGACTCGGCGATTTTCACTAATTGCTATCAGAAGTTCTGTATTATGCATTATTCAGTATTATGCATTATTCATTCTGCTGCCAGATGCTGGTGCAGAACCGGTGAATATTTGTAATGCTTTTAATTTGTTCTAAAATAAACTACTTCAAAACTTTAAGGATGCGTATGGAATTGATTAGTTCTGATCAATTCGTTAGCAAATGTTGCTAGATGCTGGTCTAAAATCCGGAAAATAACTATATATTGCTTTTAACTTGTATTAAAATAAACTACTCCGAAACTTTGAGGATAGGGATGGAATTAAATAGTTGTGATCAATTCGTTTATCTAACAATTCTGGATTGTTTCTTGTCGGTGATGCAGGAAGTCATTTTGATTTGTCTTTTTGTTTTTGTTATCTAGGTGGATGTGGACGAGGAAACCTTGTCCGTAGATGAACAGAAGGAGCGTAAGATTATGAAGCTCCTACTTAAAATCAAGAACGGCACCCCTCCCATGCGAAAGGTAGGCGCTTCACCCACGACATGTAATCTGTGATGTCAGAGTTGAGAGACAGGGCTGTACAAATTGCTCTCTCTTTATCCAATTCCATCTAGCGGGATCTCAAGAAGTTGGCAGCGCGCAAAGCCCCACAACGCTTCCCACTTTTTTGTTTTCTTAACACTTTATTCCTTTTTATTTGCTTTGTCTGAGTCGTCTTCTGGTGGTTCATATAATACGTTTTGCAGGTCATGGGTTCGATCCCAGCAGAGTTAAGTAACAGACCTAAGTAGTAATTTACAGAAAATACAAATGTTATATATTTTTTTTAATTAAGTAAATTATTATATATAAAAATCAATGAGTACTTATCACTAACTCATCTGACACAGCTTTAGGATATGGCAAAGCCTGGTTGGTCCATGGTCGAGATATTACGGCTCAGTTTGGTATCAGTATAAAGTCGCAGGTTATACGCACTGTCAATCACTCAGTAACCCACCCACTCAAGCTTGCGTGCCATCATCCCGTTTGTAGAAGAATTACCACAGAGTCATGCAAAGTGTCAGCGAGACCAAGTGGTCCTCACCCGCTTCCGCAATGGCCACTCTTGGTTAATTCACGCCTTATTACTAATGAGGGAAACCATCCCCGCAAATGTATGTGTGTCAGTGCTCACTAACTCAAATACATCTGACCTGATTGTGTCTTTCACCTGATTGTGTCGATTTGATGTCCATTAACAATTTTTTTTAATGTGATTAGTATGTGAGCGTGAATAAATTTTCCTAGAATCAGCGGTAACTTAAATATATTTTTACGCACTTTAATTTTTAGGAAAATGGAAGTGACGTCTAATGTCCTTTTGCCATGAAAATGACTTCTCCTGTTGACATGGCGTAAAATCAATCAGACGCGAGGGCCGATTGAGTTGAGCATCCTCCTCCCGTTCTGGTAGGTCGTGAGATTCGAATCCCCGGGTTCGAACCCAGGCCGAGTCAAACCAATGACTTAAAAATGTATACTTGTCACTAGGCATTACTAAGATAGGGCAAGGAGTGGGACCGATTGTCGCGATTGAAATTTCCCCTGTTAATCAACTAATGTACCAACAACAACAAAATTAATCAATCAACTTCTCTGTGCCCACTAGGCGGCGCTTCGGCAGATCACGGACAAGGCGCGCGAGTTTGGCGCGGGCCCGCTGTTCAACCAGATCCTGCCGCTGCTGATGTCGCCCACCCTGGAGGACCAGGAGCGCCATCTGCTGGTCAAAGTGATTGACCGCATTCTGTACAAACTGGACGACCTGGTGCGGCCCTACGTGCACAAGATCCTCGTCGTCATTGAGCCCCTGCTCATTGACGAGGACTACTACGCGCGTGTCGAGGGGCGCGAGATCATCTCCAACCTGGCGAAGGTGAGGCGGTCGTCATTTAAGTCAGTTACTCGTCATTTAAATTGGATGCTCGTCATTTCAATTGGATGCTCGTCATTTCAATTAGGTGTTTCATCAGCTAATTTGGATGCTTGTCAGTTAAATAGGGTGCTAGTCAGTTCAATTGGATGCTCGTCAGTTAAATTGGATGCTCGGCAGGTAAAATGGGTGCTTGTCAGTTAATTTGGATGCTCGTCATTTTAATTAGGTGCTCCTCATTTAAATAGGTGCTGTTATTGTGACACTTTTCTTGGGGAATTTCTATTGAAGTGAATTGCTTCATTATAGCCCTTCTCTATAATTGATGACCCATGAGTTTAAATCCGTCTCAGTTCTATTTCTTAGAGAAAGCCTATCCAACTATGTAAACTCGCAATTTACTGAGGAGGGTCATCATAAGACAGGGGCCTAGCTTCCATGTACGCTGATACGCATCTGCGTACCCTCTTGAGATTACAACTATCTTTTAAAAAATATATATGATGTTTTATAGCGTTTTATTTCATCTGTGTACCACCTGAAAATCCTAAGCTAGGCTGCTGTAAGGGCTGAATGACCTTAAAGGTCACATCTTGACCACCTTGATCCTCAGCCCTAAATAATTAAAGAGAATAGGCTATTTGAAGATAAACCATGAAGAGCCATATTGGACGTGATAAATGTGAATAAGTAAAGTGGTGCTGGTCGTGTTACTCACCCTTTAACCCCGCTTACCATCTGACCGCGCTTCGCAGGCTGCCGGCCTCGCCACGATGATCTCGACAATGAGGCCAGACATTGACAACATGGACGAGTATGTGCGCAACACAACTGCGCGCGCCTTCGCTGTCGTCGCCTCGGCGCTCGGCATCCCGTCACTACTCCCCTTCCTGAAGGCAGTGTGTCGCAGTAAGAAGTCGTGGCAGGCCCGCCACACGGGCATCAAGATCGTACAGCAGATCGCCATCCTCATGGGCTGCGCCATTCTGCCCCACCTCAAGAACTTGGTGGAGATCATCGAACACGGTCAGCAATTTTCTGCTCTTATTGAAATTCATATGTGTTCCCACTCAGATTATTTGTTTACGCGTGTTTAAAATCCTGTAATTCGATTATATCGTTTGTATTGTAATCTCTGGGGGTGATGCTTTGTATTTAAAGTGATTTTTGTGGGTTTGTTATCATGCCTCTTGATTTTTATATTAAAATTATACATATATTTGTTATTATTTTTTATATAAATAAATAAAATATTTATATAGCGCCCGATCCAGCAAGCCGTTCTCAGGCACTTTACATAAGCTTATTCACACTTCACATCTTACACAGTGATTCAACTATGAATACGGCCTTTAAAATGTCCTAGAATTTTGCACTGAAAGGTCATTGAAATTCCTGGAACTTGATATGTCAAAATATGTACAAACTCTGCCGAGAGATAAGGTTCAATCTCTTATTTTGTATGGCCAGACGGGATGGCGACTGAGTTGAGCGTCCGTCTCCTGTTCTGGGAGATCGGGGGATCTGAACTTTCGTGGGTTCGAACCCTGGTCTTGTCAAACCAATGACTTAAAAATTTATACTTGTCGCTTCCTAGCCAGGCCCTTGGCATTATTAGGATAGGACAAGAAACTGGTTAGCTCAGTGTCAGGATAATGTGACTGAGTGGGATATCGGGTCATGGTGCCAGGGGCCTGATTTCCCAGTGGGGCAGCACTATAAAGTCACCATGAGTGTGCACTGTCACAAGTCGGTACCCGTCCTGATATGACCTTAGATGTTGCTAGGACATAAAATAAACAAACAAAAACTTATTTTGTATATGTTTATTAAGGTTTTTATTGTTCTGACTCCCCCACTATGGCCCCGCCCACCTTACTGATGTGATCTGCGCGCTGCCTGCAGGTCTGGTGGATGAGCAGCAGAAGGTGCGGACGATTACTGCGCTGGCGCTGGCTGCTCTGGCCGAGGCGGCCACGCCCTACGGCATCGAGTCGTTTGACTCGGTGCTCAAACCGCTGTGGCGCGGTATCCGACAACACAGGGGGAAGGTAGGACCTGAGTGCATTCAATCTGGGGCTCCCCACTTACTTAAAAAATAACAAGGGAGGGAGAAGCGAGCCAGGGCACTAGGCTTTTGGAGCTGATTATAAAAAAACAACAACCCAACAATTATTATTATTAGGAAAGCATGCTTTGGGGATTTTCTCTCGTGCATTTATTTTTAAAGATAAATATAGTAGGCTTTTAGATAAATATATTAGGTCGATCGTTAAAATCTACCTTACTTTAGTTTGAACTTGTGTTTTACTTGGCTAGCTTTTGATATATTTGAAGTGCAAGCATGCACAAATTTATTTTGGTAAGCATCCCAAAACTTGACCCATTGGGCTGCAGCAGTAACAAGTTCTATTAAATTGGTGTAGGATTCCCTTCTATGTGGCAACAAATGTTTGAATAAGTGCACCAGTATCTAAGTGTCTGTAATCCACACTAGAGAAAAATAACCCAGCACAAGAGGCTATTTCATACCTAACTGCAGCGAGAACATGGTTGAGGAGATTGACTGCAGACTAGGCAGGGGCATGCATTTTGCCCATCTAAACTGCCAAAGTGCCTACAGCAAAATTGACAGCATTAAGCTGCACTTAAATATCTGTAAATTTGATGTATTGACACTGTCAGAGACATGGTTTCATGAACTTCATAATGACCAACTTCTAGAAATAGATGGGTACAGACTTGTGAGAGAGGATAGAAAAACACTGACCAGTTCAGAAATACAAAAAAGGGGTGGAGGGGTTGCAATATACAGCAAAAAAAACAACTAAACTCAGAACATAAGACTCTACAAGAAGCAAACAGATCTGACACAAATATTGAATTAGTATGGACACTAATAAAAAATGAAAAACAAGCACACATAGCCATGGGGAGTCTATACAGACCGCCAAATGGGGACATTGATGATTTCACCACACAACTTGAAGCATCCCTTGACAATGTATCAAAACTCACAAAAGCTGAAATATTCCTATTAGGGGACTTCAATATAAACTACAAAACAAACAAGAAGAACAAACACTCACTACAGAACTTACTCAAAGGAAGAGGATTACAGCAAAAAATTTGTGAACTAACCAGACTTGGAGAAAACAGCTCAATAATAGACCTAATCATAACAAACTCAAATCATGCCCACACCTCAGGAACTAGGAACTGGGGCATTAGTGACCATGAATTGATATATATTACTAGAAAGAAAATAAAAAACAAAACTACTCTCCGTATGGGTAGATCGTACAAAAATTACACGAAGGAAGCACTAGCAGCACACCTAGAAAAAACTGTGAAATTACCAATGACACCTGATGCGGATGTAAATGACCAATGGAACACTATCATTGGGGAAGTGAGAAGTCACCTCGACACTACCTGTCCAATAAAAAAACTTAAAATTTAAAAAAACCAGGACCCTTGGGTAACCCCAGAATTAATCAATGCAATTATGGACAAGTATAAGGCAGGTAAAGTGGCTAAAGCAAGTGGGAGACTTCATCACATAGAAGAGTACCATAAAGCAAGAAATCGAAGCCATAAATCAGTGAGGAAGGCCAAAAGGAAATTTATTATCACTCAAGACCAAAATTGGGGTAAAAACTCACATAAATTCTGGAACAATGTAAAGATCCTAATTCCAAACAACAAAAATAAAGATACAATTACCTTATACAACAATGAGGGAATTGAAATCAGCAACAAGGATACAGCAAACATAATGAACAAACACTTTTCTACCATAGGAAATAAACTATCCAGAAAATTCAACTCTAACTGGGCCATAACAGCACCACAACTAAACGTAGTGATAGGGGATTGCATAACCACAAAAAAAGAAATAAGTGACCTCATAAAAACAGTTGATTGCAATAAGCCATCAGGCATTGAATATACCTCGAGTATAGTACTGAAGGATGCATTAGGATGCATCCCAGAGGCCTTATGTAGCCTATTCAACACATCTTTCAGAGAAGGTACCTATGTAGACTGCTGGAAGCTAGCCAAAGTAACCCCGCTCCACAAACGGGGGGGACAAACAAGACCTGGGCAACTATAGACCTATCTCAATACTCCCACTGCCTGGGAAGTTAATGGAGAAAATAATGCATAGGCACATTATGGACCACCTGATCGAATACAAAATACTAAACAGTAAACAAGGCGGATTCAGAAAATACCACTCGACAATTAAAACAATTGCTAACTTAATAAGCGATATCTCAAATAATATCAATAAAAAGAACCTAGTGGGTGCAGCGTTCATAGACTTCAGCAAAGCCTTTGACACGGTGGACCACACTATCGTAATCAGCAAACTATCCCAAATGGGAATAACAGGAGTAACGGGAAAATGGGTAACAAGCTACCTAAAAAAACGAAAACAATGCACAGCAATAAATGGAACCATATCAAGTGAGAAAAAAATAAACTGTGGCATACCACAAGGGTCAGTCCTGGGACCACTCCTCTTCCTCATATATATAAATGATCTAAACAACTGGCTATACACTGAAAACATCCAACTATATGCAGATGATACTGTGGTATATACTGCAGGCAAAACATCTGAAGAGATCGAAACAAAACTAAATCAAACACTAATGAAACTAACTGAATGGTGCCATCTAAATAAGATAACTATAAATAGCAATAAATCGAAAACGGTGCTATTCGGTACCAGACTAACCGGTAACAACAAAATAAAATGTCTCCTGGGAAACAACGAGTTAGAACAGGTAGACAACTACCGGTATCTGGGAGTGGACCTGGACAGGCACTTAAACTATGACCTTTGCATAACAAACACTATCAAAAAAGCAAACCATAAAATATGGCTACTGGCAAAACTAAGGTACTACATGACTGAAAGCATGGCAATCAAAATATATAAAGGAATGATCCTTCCCTACTTCGACTACGGTGATGTAGTATACATGGGGGGAAGTACCAAACTACTCAACAAACTACAAGTGATGCAAAATAAAGCCCTTAAAATATGCCTCCAAGTACACAAAAGATATCCCACGATAGAACTACAAAAAAATGCAAAACAACACTATTAACAAGCAGAAGAGAAACACACCTGAAAATACTAGCACACCACTACACCACGAAACCGGATTACACAGTAGCCCCCCGCAGGGACACTAGACACATGGCGGCCCCAATACTCCTAACGGAAAGAAGCAACATGAAAATACATGAGAGAAGTGTACTAACCATGGCAGCACATGCCTGGAATAAACAAAATGTAAAATTTCGGGCGATCCGTAACCCTGACCACTACAAAAAATTCCTAAAGAAAACAATTACTTACTGACACAACAAAACCGCACCTGCCCCTGAGCGCCGTGAATGCTTACTGTGTACTGGCACAGAAAGCAAAAGACAGGCCAGGAAAAGTGGTAGGCACTAAACAGAAAAAATAGGGAAATTAGCTCTCCTAAGTATTAAGGAAATCAGGAAAGCTATCACCACATGGCGCAGTCGACCTGGGTATGTGTAATGGCACAAACCAACACATAAGTGGACAGGCCACGGTCATGCAACTGATCCACCCTGAAATACAAAATGGCTAGGGAAGCAACACAGCCATCCCACCTGGCCGCAGTCCTAAAGGGTCCGAGTGTGTTCTAGCACACAAGTGCACTATCTAAGGACAGGGTTTAGGTGAAAGGATGCTGTAACAAATAACAAAAATCTGAATGGAACGGGATCCTCTCCCACAAGCCTGCATGTCACCCAAGTAGATGTACATAGTAGGCTAAGGTATCATTACTCAGACTAGACAAAAAAAAACTGGAAAATTACAAAAAAACTAACATAGGCTATTACTAACAACCAAAATTGCAGAAGGCTGACCCGAGCAGACACAGGTAAACACTCCTGGGCAAAGGAACAGATCAAGACAGCACCACAGCTGTCCAGCGTTGAAAACAAGCACCCAGAGTAAATACCTCGTCAATAAAAAAATAAAAAAATAAAAAGTTGCGTATGTAGGATCAAATCTAGATCATTATTTTGGTTTCAAAAATGTGATGCTTTCATCCGACTATGCATGTTTAATCTGCTTTAATTTGTGTTAATAATGCCTACAAAGCTGCATTTGTTGGTTATCTACTGTGTAGGGTCTAGCCGCGTTCCTTAAAGCTATCGGCTACCTCATCCCATTGATGGATGCCGAGTACGCCAACTACTACACGAGAGAAGTGATGTTGATCCTGGTGCGAGAGTTCCAGTCGCCCGATGAGGAGATGAAGAAGATTGTGCTGAAAGTGGTGAAGCAGTGCTGCGCTACAGATGGTGTAGAGCCGCAGTACATCAAGGAGGAGATCCTACCACCTTTCTTCAAGCACTTCTGGAACCAGCGCATGGCTATGGACAGGCGCAACTACAGACAGGTCAGTGGGTGCGACAACTTGGCCGTGGGAAATTCTATCTGGGTGTTAGTCACTTATGGGTCAGTTCTTTGGGAGTCGTTAGTAGTTTAATTTTACATATTTATTTCTGGGTCATTTCTATGTGTTTCGGCCAATGATACATGTACATTGTAATGTATTTAATGATTGATTGAGGCTCGGCTCTTTGAGACTGGGCAGGGTTCGTGCGGGTCCTTGAAAACCTGAAATGTCCTGGAATTTTCTAAAGATCCTTGAAATCGTGGAAAATGGTAAATCATTATATTTTTTTAAAGCCTATATTCGCCGATGTGCCCAAACTTGAATCAGTGATGTTTTATATTTAAAGTGAATTTTGTGGGTTTCTTATCCTGCCTCTTGATTTTTATATTAAAACTATACAAACGTTTGTTGTTTGATATTTTGTATGCTTACTTACACTTCATATCTTAGATAATGAATCGACTATGAATACGGCCAAGTTTCAGGGTATTTTAATTTAATAAACATCTCAAGTAGGTGGTTTCACACATATAACCATCATTCGCTCATTCTTGTTCCACAGCTCGTCGACACGACAGTGGAGATTGCAAACAAGGTGGGCGCTGCTGAGATTGTCAGCCGCATCGTGGACGACCTGAAGGACGAGGCTGAGCAGTACCGGAAGATGGTGATGGAGACGATCGAGAAGATCATGGGCAACCTCGGGTCGGCCGACATTGACTCGCGGCTCGAGGAGCAGCTCATCGACGGCATCCTGTACGCCTTCCAGGAGCAGACCACGGAGGTGAGTTGGGGGTGTTTGATGGACTGGGAGCGGAAGGATTTAGGCAGGGTGTGTTTTGTTGTTGCATTGCTGTATAAACAAATTGGTGGTTTTCACTTCTTTTTCTAATGTATTTTTTAAATATAGCATACTGGGTTCTGGAAATCCTGGAAAGTTTTGGAAAATAAAAAATAAGTTTTACATGCCCTTGAAAATTCATGAAAAATATTTCCTCCTTTTATAAGGTTTTTGAAAGTTTTGGGAAATTATGGACGGCAGTAGGGTGAAGGATTTCCAGCTTCTTTATGCGATTTTCCGACGGTGCTGTTCATCCTGAATAATAACGGTTGCGTGTGTACATTTCAGGACGTGGTGATGCTGAACGGATTCGGCACGGTGGTGAACGCCCTGGGAAAGCGCGTGAAGCCCTACCTGCCCCAGATCTGTGGAACCATCCTGTGGCGTCTGAATAACAAGTCGGCCAAAGTCCGACAGCAGGCTGCCGATCTCATATCCCGCATTGCCATTGTCATGAAGACCTGCCAAGAGGTAAGTGCACTCACACCACACTACAGAAATGGTTCCCCAGTCTGAGGGATTTGAGTTTCTGCCTTTTAAATTTGAAGTGGTTTCAGTTCAGTTATTAGGTCATGTGAGGAGGTTGGCACTGCTGCGAAGCTCAATCGCAAGCCATTCGCCTTGGACCTAGTTTGTGCATAGCATCTCCCTTAGCAACATGGGGGTGGACTATAAACTTGGGAATCAGATCAATAGGAGGGTTACATAAGGCTATTGAGCCGACTGACATGGTACAATAAAACATGTAATTTTAGATTACTGCTCTGACTTCTCTTTCTGATTTTGCGAATACCAAACATTGGGTCATGCGTTAAATCCATTTAGTGCGCTAAGTTGATTTGTGCATTGCACGTGTGTGCTTTCAGGAGAAGCTGATGGGTCATCTGGGCGTGGTGCTCTATGAGTACCTGGGCGAGGAGTACCCCGAGGTGCTTGGCTCCATTCTCGGTGCGCTGAAGTCCATCGTCAATGTGATTGGAATGACTAAGATGACGCCCCCTATCAAGGATCTCCTGCCAAGACTGACGCCCATTCTCAAAAACAGGTCCGTTGGTTTTATATTTTTCTTATGGCATGGGGGGGGGGGGGGTTCTTTCTTACATGGCCTGCTGAAATTACAATGTTTTCAAAGCCAGGACAGGACATCTGTGTAGTTTTGATTCTACATCTATTAGTGTACTCATTCATCTTTTCTTTGTGGTTTTCCTCCTTAGGGATGTTAAAGCTTGTTGGTTTTGACATTACCTAGTTAATGTAACAATGGCGTATTGCACTCGGTTTCAACAGGAGTCGTGGCACAAACTAATTTGCAATCTTGCACTCCAAATAGCTCCCAAGTCAATTATTTAACTAAAAAATGTTTTAACCTGATTATAGCTGTATTGCTGTCCTTGACAAAAGCCTCTGAAGGAACGCGTGTCACTTGCAGGCATGAGAAGGTGCAGGAGAACTGCATCGACCTGGTGGGGCGGATAGCGGATCGTGGCGCAGAGTTTGTCTCTGCGCGTGAGTGGATGCGGATCTGCTTTGAGCTGCTCGAACTGCTCAAGGCCCACAAGAAGGCCATCCGCCGAGCCACTGTCAACACGTTTGGATACATCGCCAAGGCTATTGGGTGGGTGCAGTCACTAGTCGGCTTTGTATCAGTCATTTGAGCGGGAGGGGGTTCTTATTATTGTCATGGGGGTGATGAAAATGGGAAATAGTGATTGCGCCTTGAGCAGGATTCAAACTCGCACTACTTGCAAATACCAGCTATGTAATTAATCATCCAATAGCAAAAGTCAATGGGTTGAGTGTGGTTGCTCATTCGCTGTCGTTCCTGAGTACAACAGCTTTAATTAATATCTACTCACTGTTCCCATACAGACTTTATGCCATGTTGTTGCTGTGCTGCAGCTTTTAATTAACATTTATTCACTGTCCCCCGCAGACCTCACGACACTGTCGCTGTCCTGAAGCTTTAATTAATGTCTACCCTGTTCCCCGCAGACCTCACGACGTGCTGGCGACCCTCCTGAACAACCTGAAGGTGCAAGAGCGGCAGAACCGCGTGTGCACGACAGTGGCCATTGCTATCGTGGCGGAGACGTGCTCTCCGTTCACGGTGCTACCGGCCCTCATGAACGAGTACCGCGTGCCCGAGCTGAACGTGCAGAACGGCGTGCTCAAGTCGCTGTCATTCATGTTTGAGTATATCGGCGAGATGGGCAAGGACTACATCTACGCCATCACGCCGCTCTTGGAAGACGCCCTCATGGACAGGTGGGTGTAGTGTAGGCTCGATTTGTAGAACTGCCGCAGAGCCGTAGTGGGTGTTAGAGAGAACCAGTGGCTGCCACTCTTGGCCTATTTACTAAAGGGAGATTTTGTCACGGACAGCTGGACTGTGGCTGTGACTTGTGGGTAGGTTTCTAGGGAGTCACTTGTACAAAATCACTTGTAAAGAAAATTTGTTGTGGATTTAATTT